>JAPXFY010000021.1:29803424-29808424 GCA_030674185.1 Monoplex corrugatus
CATCTCTTCTGAGAGCTGTAATCTATATAATCATAATTGTTGATGTTGTAGCAAGATATTACTGTCAATGCCAATGGTGGTGAGGCCTGGTGCTACCTTTAAAGTCGTGCTCATCCAAAGGAAAGTGACATGTATACTACGAGTGATAACACTCGTAGAGCCACTCCTTTCCAGGTGTTGTGATCACCTCAGTGCCTGCCCCTGGCTTGTCAGGCAAGAGGTCACTTGCATATGACCTGTCCTACATTACTGTATTGTAACATTACCTTCTCGTGGTATCCACCCGTCCTCACAGACGTTGTTATGCCATGCAATGACCAGGTGCCTGAACAGCCAGCACACAAAGCTTATAACATGAAAACACATGGATCCAAAAGAAGGGGGCGTCCTGGGAAAAGATGGACAGAAGGTGTAAAAGAAACAACTGAAAGAATCAACCTAACTATGGCACACGCTACCCATCTGGCCCATGTCCGAAAGCTGCATCTCCCCTCGACGCCTAACGGCACAAGAGGAAAGAAAAAGGAAAAAAAAAGTGAATACAGTCTGATCTTCAGAGGCTAGTCAGCTCCCTGGAACATGCTTGCCAAGAGTTTGGCCTCATCATCAGTTTTGACGAAGACAACAATCATGGCCAGAACATTGGTGAGGATCCCAGCATCAGCATCAGCGACTACACCCTGCATGAGGTAAATGAAGTAACCTACTATTTAGGATTGATATTAAACAACAACTTGTCCCTCGATCCATAGTTCAACAGGCGGATAGGGAAAGCTGCCATTGCTATGACACAGCTACCCAAAAGAGTGTGGGAAAATAACAAACTTACCACAGCCACCAAGATTAGTGCGTAAAAAACCTGCATACTGAGCACTTTTCCTAAAGCAATGAGAGCTGGGCAACGTACGTGCGCCAAGAGCATCTCCTTAAAAGCTTCCACTTGCGGTGTTTGTGCAGGATCCTGGGCATTTCTTGGATGAACCGTGTGTCAAACAAAGACGTCCTGGATCAGACCAGTATGCCAAGCGTTATGCCCTCTTCACACGGAAGTGGCTGTGCTGGCTTGGCCACATACACATACAAAACATCCATATCCCAAAAGACATTCTGTACAGAGAGCTTGCCGCAGGATCCCTGTCCACAGTGCACCCACTGTTGCGATACAAGGACGTGTGCAATTATGACCTGAAGTCTGCTAATATCAGCGTGGACACATGGGAAGAGACAGCTACAAATCGCTGTGCCTGGCGACAGGCTGTACGTGCAGGCATCCCACTGCAGTGTAAGAAACGAACTCGACTGTGCTCAAGCAGAAGAGAGAGAAGGAAAGCTGCCGCGGCAGCCACTCAGCCACAGCCATCAGCCTTCATGTGTTGCAGCTGTGCCAAGAATTGCCGCTCAAGAACCGACTTGTTCAGCCACAGTCGAGGCATTTCCATACCCCACCGAGTATTTAACAGGGCGCATCCATTGTCTAATAATACAGAGAGAGCCATCATATTATTTCTGCGGCTACTTTCTATAACTAGAGAACGTAGACAACTTATTTTGTTTCTGATAATTCAGGTAAAGGAGTCGTAAAGCTCAGTTTTCTAGATTTGCTTGGTCTGGGAGACCGGCGACAGTTAGACATGTTTAATACTGTTGTTGCCAAGTGTTAATCTCCATGACAACTTGGCAGTTGTGTCCAACTCCACTGGTCCAATGATCATTGGGTTGTTTTGTTTTGGTTTGTTATTGGTATGAAGACTAGATAACAATACACTGAAGCTAATACAGACTGTCCCACAACGTTTGGTTTGTTGCTGAGCAAGGTGATAGGGAGCTCACTAGTACAGGTATTCACATCTGGATAAAATGGAGGCCTCACGAATTAATGTGTGCAGTTAGGATTGGAACGGAAAGGATGGGAAGTGGGGAGGGGCGGGTAGACCCTACGATTACCTCTATCCTACGGAAAATAGAAAGTAAGTTTCAAGAAGGTTCAAATGTTGACATGTCAGTATGACAATAACAACAAAAGAAATGTATGTAGAATATTCCATGCTCTCGAGCCTCTTATCATGCTGAATAGTAGTATTTCTTGCACACTATGCTGTGCGTCTCAACCGTTTTTTTTTAATTCATTTTTATTTTTTATTGTTTTATGATATTTCGAGGTTGTCACATCTTTACAGTCTTTTGTGATTTAGAACTGAATTGTGACAAGATAGTTATGTTTAGGCATGCCTTCAGAGTTTGTGGTATATTTCCTTGCTGACTTTCTATGTTTAAATATGTGGACTTACTTATCTGTAAGAAAAAGGGAGAAAAAGTTAGAAAGAAAATAAACAGCAAGATATTGCACATAAATGTATACACATCGTGAAGTGATATTTAATGTACACATGAATTTTTGTAAATTGTATAGCCTCTAATGTAAATATTGTGCATTGTATTATTGCAGAGAAATTGAATAAAACAAGTTTGAAAACAATACGGTGACATCTCCAAGCATCAGAACTTGAAATGGTAACATGGGTCTTGGCAGCGCATTACTTCCCTCCAGCTCTGACACATTCAGCATTAAGACCTTCACTGAAAACCGTCCATTTTCTGCAGGGTTCCGGCAGACCTATGAAAACCCGGAAAATAGTTTAGCAACACAACGAAGTCTATTTCATGAATTAGGAATTAATAGTAATAAAGATTAAAAACAAAAATCAAGAGAAAACAAACAAACAAAGCTTGCGGGAAAAAATCTTCCTGTTGGAATTCTGAAATATTCTGGAATATTATTAAAAAGTCCACAAGATGTGTAAAACCAGTTTTAGTCTCCTTTGCTTTTAAAACTTTACAGTCATATAGTCTGGAATTTATCATTCCTTTTTATGCGTTTTATTTTATGCGTTTATGATTGTTATCTGCGTTGATTTATGGTAGTTAATTACATAAAAAAAAGTATTTACACTCGTTGTATTCTTCTTTCTCTTCATGAATTTGTACTGGAGTATCATTGATATAGCTCCAACCAACTGACTAATGTACAAACTAGCAACGAAAGATGATCGTGCTCATCTTGACTTTAAAAAACGTGACACCTCGAAATCATGTGCTATTTTCATTGTTGCGGACCAACCGGCAGTGGTATCAAATTTCTACGAGCACCGGCAGAGGCCCTCTCTGGGATGTAATCTGTGCGCATGACACTCTCTGTGTTTAGCTAATTCGACCAATTGACACTCATTAGTGCTCGCGCGAGGGAAGCGGTAATTGGTCGGAATAAAAATGTGCGGCACCTCATTGGCTGCGGGTCGTGCGGGTCTCGGAGTGAATGAATAGCAAAGTTGAGCCGGTGACCCGCTAGTCCGCTCCCCCTAGACGATTAAATATTTATCTGGGATCATTTATCATTTTGGGGGACAGTGCGCAACAGCAAAGTGTTTGTAGGCTGGGAATGGTGAATTCAAGGAAACGGTTAAGCAAACGATGTTATTAGCGGCCGAGGAATCATAATCACTGCAGTGAGAGAGAAAAACCCATTTCACAACCCTCCACACACACACACAACACACACACACAACACACACACACACACACACACACACACACACACACACACACACACACACACACACACACACACACACACACACACACACACACATCACACACACACACATCACACACACACCACAACACACTCTCTCTCTTTTTCCTTCGAACAATCTCAGAAACCTTGGCAGAATGCTGGCTCCAACTAGCTAACGATAGTTTCTTTTTATTGTTCTTGTTTTGCTGTTTTTACGGGTCAGTTGAATAGTTGCCTTTTTAATGCGTAGTCTTTGTCTTTTCCTGCAGCAATTCCTCAAGCCACCTTTTTTTTCTAATACACAAAATGTATCCATTTGTTTTAAGATATGAATTACCTACTGAAAAAGTCTTTATTGTGTTCTGCACTACATTGTGTACAGCACTGTATTGCATACAACATCATATGGTATAAGCTATGGACTAACAATGCATTGTAAAGTTATGGATTAATGGATATTTATTGCATTGTGTTGTATTGTAGTCCTGTTTTCTTCTTATCTAAGCAAGTGTGGAGTGATCGTTGATGACTGATGACCAATGACCTTATTTGTTTTTTCTATTTAGATGTGGTTTCTAAGAAGAATGTTGAGAGTTCCATGGACAAGCAAAGAAAACAAACGAGACAGTCTTGATGGAGGCAGACACAAGAAGATCATTCATAAGGAAGATTAGGAAAAGACAGGCAACATTTATAGGCCATTTTATGAGAAAAAGGGAATTAGAGCACCTGATCACAACAGGAAAGCTGGAAGGAAAGAGAGCACCAGGTAGACCCAGGGATAAAATATTGGACGGACTTGCAGAGTGGCTGACAACAAAGAGGGTGGAAGAGGCGCTTGAGGCATCAAGGGATAGAAACAAATGGAAGGCCATGATCGCCAACGCCATGTGGCAAGGCACTTGATGATGATGATGAGAACGTTTTTTCTGATGATCAATAAGACTACACGGCACAAGAGGAGTAACCTGTTCTGTACCGCCTTTTTGTGTGATTTGTTATTAGTTTAAAACGTATTCCTGTTTTTTTATAGCCTGTGCCAATTTCAATGACAATTAATGTGGATTTCAAACATAATTTTAATACAGTTCTGATCCTTCTCAGGTTTTTGTCTTTCTTTCTTGTTGTTTTTACGTCACACAAAATTCCAATTACTGTAATCGAGCACTGTAATCGATGTTTTTGTTGGTGGTGGTGGTGGTGATGAACATGGTGATGGTAGTAATGATCAAATAACCAAAAATGTAAGTTAAATGAAAATATTAGTGTGAGCTACCATGGACACACTTTTCGTTTTGATTAGTTTTCTTATTTGGTGTGTGTGTGTGTGTGTGTGTGTGTGTGTGTGTGTGTGTGTGTGTGTGTGTGTGTGTGTGTGTGTGTGGTGTGTGTGTGTGTGTGTGTGTGTAGGTGTGTGTGTGTGTGTGTA
>JAPXFY010000021.1:29810924-29813424 GCA_030674185.1 Monoplex corrugatus
AGGGTAAAGTTGGGAGCTTCTGACTACTAACTGTCGAGCCTACAGTAACGGCAGAAGAGCTGACAGCTGTGCGAGGTGGCGGCTGGGCGGGCTGCCCAAAAGAGAGAGATGAAGGCCCAGAATAAGATAGGTGAAGGCTTTTCCATTTTCTCTTGGCCCGGTCGCTGGGCTGGACCTGGTTGACGCACGTTATATGGCTATGTCTCGTGGTTTGACATTTCTCTAACTTGCCATTCGGTTTATAAACAGGGTAACTGATGATTGGGTCCGAATGGGTCATGCAGCGCATGACCCTTCCACCCCCCCTCAACATTTTGCTTGATGAAATCGTATCGCGTGGCGTCGGGAGCCTGGGAGGTGGCTGTCCGGAGAGTGGTGAAGCATTGGTGGTCTGGATCCCATCCAGCACCCTCGGGTGTTTCTTGTTAACTTTGTGCATATAAACTGATCTTTTGAAACGTTGTGCCAGAAAACTAGCTTCTATGCTATCTTCTGAAACTGAATGCATTACTGTTAATACAACTGTCTTTGTGCTATCGGACTTGTTGAGGCCACTTTCAATATTCTGTCTTCACAATTTAAGCCTAAGAAAGAACACACTCGACTGACGTAGCCTGCAGCATCAAGGAGAGGGGAGGAAAAGTGAATGTCCTTCTTTGTACCATGTGACTAGCATTGAGGGCTGTCTTTTGAAACTGTGCGCCATAAAACTCGCCATTGATGACACCAAGTTAAAAGGCAGTCATGCCGGTTCCACGCGGCGCCTCTAATCTCACCGGCATTGTGCCCTACGCTGACTGGCCGCCGCAATAACACGTAGCAAACATCGGCCCTTGGTGCACTGAGATCTATACTTTATTCTCCAATATGATTGCTTCCACAAATGTTTGCCACCCTCGGCGCGGACTCTGGCAGCCCCGGTCCAACAGGGACTTATTGAAGCTGGCCACTTTGCCCAGTTCTCCCGCAGCTCAGACACCCTGTAATTGCTTTATTAGATGGATAACTCGCCACTAACTACAAGCATGGGGTGCCAGTTGTCGCCCTTCGTGACTCTCCTGGTTTCTTCCCCTCTGATTAAACCGGCAAGCGAAACGAGAACGGGGGGCAAAGGAGGCGAGCGCACAATTAGAGTCGGCAAATTGGAAAAATTCGCGGGGATTAAAGCTATTTGAGACCGAGTGGAGAGAAATGTTATTTATTACCCGCCTTTCGTTTGACTTTCTCGCCGGAAATGGGTGCTGCCGCGTCTGCGCGTAGTTTGGTGTCGTCTGCTGGTCAAATGAAAAGTTTGTCCGGCAATAATCGTGCAACGAACTGGGAGTGAAAAGAAGTGTTTGTCAAGTGATCGAGCGCACAACATGATTTAACGTGCCTTCTGAAGTATAAAATGGAAATATGGGTCTCGGAGAATTTGCTGGATGCAGAGTCATCATAATTTTCTATAGAAATCGCCAACGACCAATTTCCCGCGCATAGCTCTGATCAAATATTAGCAATGGCGACGGAGGCGAAAGCGCATTGAGGAACAGTCAAATTGGAGCCGAAGGGGCAGAGAAATGAATTTTTGAATCATTGGCTGATAGATTATGATCGCCAGTGGTCATTGTTCTTGATACAGGGACTGAGTCACCGCTCATTCCAGCAGGCTGAATGATTCTGTTGATAGAGCGTTGGACTCAGAGATCGGAGGTCTGGAGTTCAATCCCAGTTAACAGCTCATAATCAGTTGCTATGGTGTAGTGGTTAACACAACGGACCACCGACTGGAAGGTTATGGGTTCGAATCCCCATCAAGTCCCTGAAAAAAAAAATTGTGGGATTTTTCGGCTTTAACCAGCTCCTACCAGAGTTGGGCGTGTTATGGGCTCATTGGGAAGACTGGGACCACACAGTCTGTCTCACCCACTTCACGGATGCAGTCATTGAGGGTGATGCTCAAATTTTTTGAGCAGCACCGCAGGCGTCTGTATCTCTCGGGCCTGGTTGACTCCAGGATGTAGTATGATAGCAAGCGTGAGTACAGCCCTGTCACGCAGTCTCAATCCTAGATGGACTCCATAGCATCATGATTATCATCCTCATCGACATCATCATCATCGCATTGTAAAAAAAAAAAAAAAAAAAAAGAAAAAAGCTGTGCCAGTTTCTGTAGCCATTAAGGTGGCTAGAAAAATGGGACAAACAAAAAGAAAAGAAAAAAAAAAAAACAAAAAAAACACAAAAAAAAAGGGGAAAAAAAAGAAACGGTAAGCACAAAGAAAACCTCCCCGAGTGCGATGATCCTTGAAAAATAGTTAGCAACTTATAAACTGGCATTTTGTTACCCATCTCAACGCTCTGACCACTTAGTCTTTTATAGGTCCCTCCCACACCTCCCCTTCTTCCTTCCCATTTCAGTATCATGACAGCACATTGGGTTTTGCGTAGGCTCGAGGATTCTACCAAATGAATAATAGATTTGGGTGGAGTACATATAGAACTGCCTTAATGCGATGAC
>JAPXFY010000021.1:29820924-29823424 GCA_030674185.1 Monoplex corrugatus
ACTTACGTACTTACGTACTTACTTGTTACGAATTTACTTAGTTACTTAACCCTGCCCTCTGATCGGCCGGAATCCCATTGTTTAACGAATATTCTACGTTTTGCGTTCGTTATACAATATAATAAAGCAGGGAAAGTACGCAAGAAACCTGTGATTTATACAAAGCAACAAACAGACAGGACAAACTACTTTTGCCCTTTTTCGTGTTGATGGTTTATCAAGGCATGCTGCTTCTTGATAAATTGTCATGGTTTGATGATGCGGACTGTGGAAATCTTGTATGAATACTGTGTCAGTTTATACTGATTTGTCAGTTAAGTAGATTCTTTTTATTACAACTTTCTGAAAGTCTTTGCTAATGACAAACAAACAAACAAGCAAACAAACAAACAAACAAACAAACAAACAAACAAACAATCGAACGAACGAACGAACGAACGAACTAACTAACTAACTAACTAACTAACTAACTAAATAACTAACTAACTAACTAACTAACTAAGTAACTAACTAAGTAACTAAGTAACTAAGTAACTAACTATCTAACTAACTAAACTAACTAACTAAACTAACTAATAACTAACAAACAAACAAACAAACAAACAAACAATACGAAATAAGGAACGAACAATCAAACAATCAAACAAACAAACGAAGAGTAACTAACTAACTAACTTTCTAACTTTACAACTAACACAAACTAACTAACTAACTAAACTAACTAACTAACAACTAAAACAAACAAACAAAACAAGGACGAACAACAAAAAGAACAACATAACTAACAAACAAAACGAACGAACGACGAAAACAACGAACAACAAACAACAAAGAACGAACACAACAAACAACGAACGACGAATAACATCAACAATATACAAAAAAAACAAAACAAAAACAAAAACATTTTTGATAGTCTAATACATACGATTATGGGCGTTCGTTTTCTTTTTTTTTTCTTTCTTTCTTTCTTTCTTTCTTCTTATCTGTTTGTTAAGACATTCTGAATTTGCCAAGTGCACAGCCCAAATCTGGTGAGTTTCTATTAGTAAAGAGCCGATCTACGATAAAAAAAAAAAAAAACCACGTTATTTCAGTCATGTTGATATTTAGATGAGGCTAAGTGTTGTACTGACTGCAGGGTGATTTCTTTAATGTAATGATGAAAAACGTCCGTGAGATAAGTTTATATTTAGTGGCAGGTTGTTCTTCATTTTATCTTTTTAAAGACGAGATATGTAGATACCCGTGTCATTTACAATGTAGCCAAGATTGTTGCAACGACAGACTGATACGAACGTAATATGCAAAACACATACGTTAGATAGGAGGCCTCAGGACCTGGCCAGCTCGTGGGTTTATGTGCCAGCTTAAGGCTTGTGCCATGATCGTTCTGGATCTTCTCCATCACATGAAACCTGTGGCGTCTGTGCATATGGAATTTATTCCGAACGTGGAGACGTCATCTTGAGAAACTAAAATTGAAACTAAAGATAAGAGATTTCATTCCTGAAAAGGTCAGACCGGCGGAGAGAAAGACGGACAGGAAGACAGACAGACAACCGCACGCACGCACGCCGTACACACATACACACACGCATAGACATACATAGACACACACACACACACACACACACACACACACACACACACACACACACACACACACACTCAACACGCTCACACACACACACCACACACCACACGCCACACACACACACACACACACACACACACACACACACAACACAGCATCCACACTACACACACCAACACACACACACACCCACACACACAAACTCACACACATTTGGTCGATATGAAACAATCTCCCTTTCTTAGAAAAGGAAACTGAGAATTAAACATACTAGATCTAGGAGAAAAAGAAAGCTTCCTTTGTACACAATTTCCTACTTTTAGCGTTTTGAAACATACAGATAAAATGTGATCAAGATCCGCCAAAACTAAACTACCGAAAGCTACAGAATTATATGCTAAAGATATATCATTTTACACTTTCTGTATCTTTCTGAATCGAAACTTTGATCAAATCAATTCACAAGTTATGTGTGAGCCAGTTTTTGACATTTCAATTCAACGAATTTATATCGCTGACTAGTTAGATCTTTTGATTGACTTGTGAACTCAGGAACGGATATGGGCAGAGTTCGATCCCGACCAGCATCATTCAAAAACTGGCCCTTTCTCTTCCTCATCTTAATGGTTCCATCATTCTGGACGTGTCGGCTTAATGCTCGTAGATCCTCACCCCCTCCCATTTCAAGACCCTGTCAGCGCATATGGTTCATGCGCAGGTTCAGGGAGTCTACCAAAGGATTGCCGGCAGAATTGGGTGGAGCGCATAAGGAATTGTCCCAGTGTGACGAACCCCTCTCTAACAAGCTCCAAACTCAATTGAAACGAATGATTACAACTTGAACTGAAGTTATTCAGCAATAGTAAATGTATGTATGACATTTTTTGACATGTTTTGAAACAC
>JAPXFY010000021.1:29833424-29840924 GCA_030674185.1 Monoplex corrugatus
CGAATCTATCCCTTGTCGCTGCAATTACATCTCCCACTTTCTCTATCCTCAGCCACCCTGCAAGTCCGTTCAATATTTTCTCCCTGGTGTTCTCTTTCCCGCCAGCTTTCCTGTTGTGACAAGTTGCTCTAATTTCTCTTGCCTCATAAAATGTTCTATAAATGTTACTTGTCTTTTCGTAATCTTCTTTATTAATGTTCTTCTTGTGTCTGCCTCCTTCAATACAGTCTCGTTTGTTTTCTTTGCTGTCCATGGAACTCTGAGCATTCTTCTTAGAAACCGCATTTCATTACCTCAATCTTGTTCTGACTTTGTGTGTTGACTGTCCACGCCTCACAACCGTACAACAATATCGGTTCTATGTAACACTCTCTTCCTGATGTCAATTGATAGGCATTTGTTGGTAAGAATGTTTTTCATCTTCTTGGATGCTGTTTTAGCTTGGCCGATTTTGCTGGCTATTTCTGATGTGCATCTGCCGTCTGGTGAGATGACCGCTCCCAGATATTTAAACTCATCGACCTTCTAAAGGTTGTACTACAGAGCATGCTGAGGACAAACTACTCTCAGGGCAACATCACATCTGAACAGCGTAGAACAGATACCATTCAACAGAAGAAGGACCGTCGGAAGCAGAATCCAAGGTCTTCTTTCTTGTTAAATTCCACATAGAGACCTTTACCAGGCGATACAACCAGTATGCCTGCTCACCTGTCGGATCGACGAAAGAGTCCATCCTTTCTTAAGTCAACAAGATTTATGCCTATCTTTACATCTATGTTCATTGGTATTGGTACATCGTACCTCTATTTATTGATATCATTTCTATATTTTTACTGACGTTGGTATAACACCTACATTTAGTCCACTGTTTGTTGTAGTGTATTAAAATAAAACATAAATTTCTGAACACTTTGGTCTGCTTATCCGCTAAGAGACAGCGCGATGCCTCTGTGCGGTCCCTCTGTTTTTTTTGCTTTGTTTTGTTTTCTTTTTCTATCCCCATCTCTGTCTTTCTTTGTCTTTCTTAATGACTTCATTCCAGAGTTTTTGGTTTTTTTGTTTGCTTTGTTTTGTTTTCTTGCTTTAGTTTACTATTTCTTTCTTTCTCTCTTTATTTCTCTGTCTGTCTGTCTGTCTGTCTGTCTCTCTTTCTTTCTTTCGTTCTTTCTTTTCTTTCTTTCTTTCTTTCTTTCTTTCATTCTTTTCTTTTTTTCTTTTCTTTTTTTTCTTTCTTTTTCTTTTTTCTTTCTTTCTTTCTTTTTTCTTGCTTTTTTTTTCTTCTTTCTTTCTTTCTTTCTTTCTTTCTTTCTTTCTTTCTATCTTTCTTTCTTTCTTTTCCACCACGTCATTCGCCATTACCCTCCTCGCCTCTCATTGTGTGTGTGTGTGTGTGTGTGTGTGTGTGTGTGTGTGTGTGTGTGTGTGTGTGTGTGTGGTGTGTTGGGTGTGTGTGCGTGCGTGCATGTGTGTGTGTGTGTGTGTGTGTGTATGTGTGTGTGTGCATGCGTGTGTGTGTGTGTGTGAGTGCGCGCGTGTGAGTGCGTGTTTCTCTCAGTGATGTGCATATTTAGCTTTTCATAGCACTTTATTTTACACACGAGACTGGGTTTATGTTTCATAATTATCATGGTATTTCTAACATGAATGTTTTACGTGTTGGTGTTGCATTCTTGAGGAAAACCACGGTGTGCCAGTGACTTCTCTTTTGGAGCCAACAAAGCTGACTTGACTTTGCAGTAACACCATCACACTCGGGCCCATTTTGCGACAGTCTGATAAGTGCAGGTTGTGAAAAGGTTGTCTCATTAAACCGAGGTCGTAGGGGAACGAGTGGAAGAGCCCTCAACTGTTCACGGGGCAAGCATTACGACAGTAGTGCCCATCTCGTCTGCCTCTCTGCTTTATCTTCCCCAGTTCTGAAAAGGGGAGGGTGGGTACTCATTTACAACTGGTTGAAGAAGAGGCAAGCACAGACACATTTGTTGTTTTTTCCTATTTGTTTGGCTTTGTTTTCTTTCTGGCCAACACTGAACCCCTACACACTTGTGTAGACAGATTGGAAGGCGGGAGCTCTACCTCTACGCCTGCAATCCAAGAAGACCAAAAAGAGCAGTACCAAGCTGCCATTAGGCCACCCTCTGGAGAAGACTGTGCAGCTGCTGTCTGATCTTTCGGTGAAGTTCAGTAGAGGCTGCTGTGATCCAACTTATTTGGGTAACCATATACTACATGTATGTTCCATATTGACACTAATATGCTATTCATTTCGACTGTTTTTGTATTTAGGGGGGGGGGGGGGGAGGAGGCAATAAATGAATCGATAAAGTTCATTAGAGACAGCTGTGACCCAGCTTATTTAGGTAACCACCTACTGAGTTCTATACTGACACGTATCTGTATTTCATTTGTTTGTTGTCAATATATTGGAAAGGGAGGTAATAAATGAATAAACAAATCCAAACTAAATGAAAAATACAAGTCAAACAGAATACAGTCATAGCCCACCTGACTATAAAACTACATAAGACTATCTTAGAAGGGGAAGTAAACAATGAATAAATAAACCGAAACAACTGAAAAATACAGAATACAGTCATAGCCTACTTCATAAGAAGACTGTAGAAGACGATATACGCAAAACGTTTCTAGACAGGCATTAGAAGATAATGAAGCCACGCTATCATAGAGAAATAAACTGTGTACACAATGAGAAGAAAACATTTGACGCTACATTAACCCTTTGACTCCCGCACCCTATTCACCAGCATCCTGTATTGCCAACCATGCTAGTAAAGCAAAAACTTAACCCTTTGACTCCCGCACACTGACCACCAGCATCCTGTATTGCCAACCATGCTAGTAAAGCAAAAACTTAACCCTTTGACCCCCGCACACTGACCACCAGTATCCTATATTGCCAACCATGCTAGTAAAGCAAAAACTTAACCCTTTGACTCCCGCACCCTGTCCACCAGCATCTGTATTGCCAACCATGCTAGTAAAGCAAAAACTTAACCCTTTGACTCCGCACCCTGTCCACAGCATCCTATATTGCCAACCATGCTAGTAAAGCAAAAACTTAACCCTTTGACCCCGCACACTGACCACCAGTATCCTATATTGCCAACCATGCTAGTAAAGCAAAAACTTAACCCTTTGACTCCCGCACCCTGTCCACCAGCATCCTATATTGCCAACCATGCTAGTAAAGCAAAAACTTAACCCTTTGACTCCCGCACCCTGACCACCAGCATCATGTATTGTCAGCCATGCTAGCAAAGCCTACCGCAGACGAAGTACGAAGACTGTGCAGCAAAATTCCACCTGCACTGAGTGAGTTAAACAACATGCTGTAACACATCCTGGAAAAAATCAGAACGCTAAAAATAAGTGAATACATAATAAGTAAAATAAGTAAGTAAGTAAGGAAGGAAGGAAGGAAGGAAGGAAGTAAGTAAGTAAGTAAGGAAGGAAGGAAGGAAGGAAGGAAGTAACTAACTAACTAACTAACTAACTAACTAACTAACTAACTAACTAACTAAACTAACTAACTAACGAACTAACTAACTAACTAACAACTAACTTACTAACAAACAAACTAACAAACAAACTAACTAACTAACTAACTAACTAACTAACTAACTAACTAAAAGGAAATACAAATGAATACATAAATAAACAAACAAACAAATAAATAACAACATTCACATTTGTCCCGTCTGAACATGTAACGTGGAGTGTGTGGCCTAGAGGATAGACCACCCGTCAGGAATGCGAGAAACACGGGTTCGATTCCCTATTGGACAAAAGATTTTCTTCCTCTTCGTAAGACCCTGAAGGCTAAACTTTTCGAATGAGACGATAAACTCAAAAGTCCAGTGTGAGGCGTTGCATTTATCGCACGTAAAAGGACCCATGGCATCAAAACAAGTTTGCCCTGAGCAAATGGTTAGAAAAATTAGTTCACAGGCAAACAAATACAAACACATACAGGGGAAAAAAACGGGTGGTACCGGACAGTGGTGACATGTTTTCCGCAAGAAAAGCAGACTGCATTTCATGTCAAAAATACGTTGTGAAAAGAAAAAAATAAGGAAGGAAACAAAACAAAAACAAAACAAAAAACAAAACAAAACAAAACAAAAACAGAATCTAAAACACACAACACACACACACACACATACATACACACACACACACACACACACACACACACACACACACACGCACGCACCACACACACACACACACACACACACACACACACACACACACACACAAAAACACCACCACCACCACCACCAAAAAAGAAATAAAAAAGAAAAAGGAACAAAACTGAATAAAAAGTTTAATCCAATCCAGTCCAATCCAGTTCAGTCCAATATGTGTATACTTAAATTAACGCTTAATGTTCCTTTCTTCGATTTCTTTTGTTTTTTCATCAGGGGCGGGTTGGTTCTTTTGGTAGAGCTGCAGAACCAAGATCCGATGTCACAAGTTTCGTTCCCAGCGCGCAACATAAGGACCGGTCATGTTCTCCGCCCGTCTCAATGCTTCCATCATTCTGGTGGTGTCATGACACGTCAGCCAAGTGTTTCATAGGTCCCTTCACCCCAACTCTTTCCCATATTAACCCTTTGACTCCCCGCACACTATCCACCAACTGCAAAAACTTAACCCTTTGATTCCTTCACCCTATCCACCAGCTTCCTACAGGGAATCAAAGGGTTAAGTTTTTGCTTTGGTAGCACGGTTGACATTGCAGGATGCTGGTGGATAGTCAAAGGGTTAAGACTTCACCGGTGTATAGTGTTTTTGTGCAGACTCAAGGAGTTCTTTTTCCAGATATTCCTGACAAAATTTGGGTGGAGAGCATATGGGATTCCTGAGTGAGGTGAATTCCTTTTGAATAAACTCCAAACTCAAACTCTTCGATTTCTTTGATCACTTGTCATGTTGCATTAAAATGAGAGAAAACATCGCTTCTGACACTGAATTGGTTATGGCAATCTTCACCTTATCCCTCTTGTAGGAACCAGAAACACAGGAAAACGGAATGAGAACGCATATTGAATGAAGTAAACAGGATAAGACAAGACATGATAATCAAATACACACTCCCCCCCCCCCCCCGCCCTGTTTTCCTTGTTTTCTGGTCCATTGTTTGCTTGAACGCTGACAGTTACTTTGTTTCAGATTTCTGCCCATCTTGTGTTTTCAATTAGGCTTCAAGGTTGATGTTTAGTAATTAATACACTTCGTTTGCACTATAATAATAATAATTACAATATTTATTTATATAGCGCAAAATCTCGATAAAATCAAATCAAAGCTCTCTCTCTCTCTCTCTCTCTCTCTCTCTCCCTCTGTCTGTTCTCTCTCTGTCTCTCCTATCTCTCTCTCTCTCTCTTTCTCTCTCTTTCCCCCCCTCTCTCTCTGCCCTCCTCTCTCTCATCCCTCCGTCCGTCTCTCTCTCTTTCTGGCTTTCCTCTCCTTCTCTCTCTTTTTGTCTCTCCCCCCTCTCTCTCTCCCTCAATTTCTCTCTTCTCTCTCTCTCTCTCTCTCTCTCTTTCTCTCTGTGTTTCCTCATCCCTTCTGTCTGTTTCTCTTTTCTCTCTCTCTTCCTCCCGTTCTCTTCTCTTTGTCTCTCCCTCGTATCTCTCCCCCTTCTCTCTTCCATCTCTCCCCCCTCTCTCTCCCAGTGTTTCTCCCTTCTCTTTCTCTCCCATCCCCCCTCTCTATCTATACTTCTGCATGATATGTCTAATGATTGAAGGGACCTCCCAAGCACACACACAAATACATGCATTAAAAAACTTTGATAATGTTGAAATATAAGATTTAAACCGGCTTATTCTTTTCAATAATTACTACATTTAGCTGCCGTTCTGTAGTTCTATGGAAAGTCTTGATTGTCACTGGATTATATCTATATCTGTATATATATATGTGTGTGTGTATGTATGTATATATGTATATGTGTGTATATTATTATTACATATATTATGTTTAATATATACATTTATGTATGTGTGTGTGTGTGTGTGTGTGTGTGTGTGTGTGTGTGTGTGTGTGTGTGTGTGTGTGTGTGTGTGTGTGTGTGTTGTGTGTGTGTGTGTGTGTGTGTGTGTGTGTGTGTGTGTGTGTGTGTGTGTGTGTGTATTTGTGTGTCTGTGTCTGTGTCTGTGTCTGTGCCTGTGTTTGAATACTAAATGTAGATTCCATTTTCTTGAACGTTCCGCTTTTCTCGAATGCGTGTATACACGTTTCGTCCACAATGTGCATGCACTACGTCCCTGCGCAGTCTTCATTCAAGTCTTCGGGGGCATACATGCTGGGTCTTTGCATTGTTTCCAGACACCTCCGGACACTGACATGACTTACAGGATTTCCAGCATGCATATTTGATGCTCTGCTCACGTATTTACCCGAAAGGGGTTTAGGCACTGGCAAGTCTGTGTACAGCATGTTGAGCTGGGAGACCTGAAAAACCAGGGGGCCTCCACGAGTCATGACCTGCATGCGGCTCGGCCCCCTTATCGTGTCAGGAGTTAAGGGGCCGACCACATATCTCCTCTCCTGGCACAACTTCACTGGCTCCCTGTATCAAAGCGCATACAGTACAAACTAGACACCATGTGCTACAAAAGCCTCAATAACGCAGCCCCCGATTACCTGTTAAGCCTACTTGAGATCTATGTTCCCTCACGTACCCTCCGCTCTGCCTCCGATCCTCCGACTTTTCGCTTTCCACGCACTAAGCTCAATACCTATGGTCCACGAGCCTTCTCTGTTTCTGGTCCACTCTCCTGGAACAAACTTCCTCTCTCAGTCAGTCAGCAACCTACTTTTGTCTCCTTCAAGTCCGCTCTCAAAACTCACCTTTTCTCCTCTGCATAAAATCCTCACCTCTCAACCCCCTCTGCAGCCTGTCTCCACTCGGAGGGGAATCACATTGTAATATATAATTGTATATAATATGCTCTCTATAATTTTCCATTGCTTTTATTCTTTCTCCCCATTTTAGCCGTGTGCGTGTGCGTGTGTGTGTGTGTGTGTGTGTGTGTGTGTGTGTGTGTGTGTGTGTGTGTGTGTGTGTGTGTGTGTGTGTGAGTGTGAGTGTGCGTGCGTGTGTGTGCGTGCGTGCGTGTGTGTCTGTTTCAGCGCTTAGATTTGATTTTATCAAGATTTTGCGCTATATAAATATTGTAATTATTATTATAAATTACTTGCTTGACGGGGTTACTGTTGTCCGGCTCTCCCCAGAGTTTCTTACTGCTTATGACCTGGGAGATGGAGGGGTTAAAACCAACAACTCCACTCTTTACCTATTAAGCTGGAGGTACCTAGGAAGGATTGAACCAGATCTATGTTCTTTTCGACTACGAATTTTTCGGTATGGTTGGCAGCAACTGGAAGTTTATTATTTTTACTAGATTTTAAATGGGTTCCCCATGGATGACAGTGATTAAGAAGATGAACCAATTTTACAAAGAT
>JAPXFY010000021.1:29858424-29865924 GCA_030674185.1 Monoplex corrugatus
TTGCATTGTATCTCTCACTCCAGTCTCGGAAACTGATTCGATTTGCCGCCGTTTTTCTTTCGCGTTTACTTGTGTACTTAATCTTAAAAGGTGGCAGCGCTTCATTCCCGTGATCTGATTACCGTGGGGGGAGCACAAATTCGCGACACCTTGGGCCGGTCAGGGACAAATCGACAGCTCTCGCTGAGTGCTGAGTTTTAGGCAGTGGTTGGTGGGGAAAAAGGTACCCCCTGAGAAAACTTCCCCCCTGCGGATTGAAAAAATAAAAAAAGTGAAGGCTGACTGGAATGATTTGCACATGGAATGTAATGTCGGTTAGGGTCGATGTACGCAACACAACTTTATAGTATTCAACTTTGTCGTTGTTTTATGACTTTTTTGTTTCTTTTTCGTTATGTTTTTTTTTTATGATTCTACTCTTTTTCCTTACTTTTCTGTTTTTCTTTCTTTTCCTTTATAATTTCAGTATTCCCTTTTGAAATGACAATACAGTGCACTTAACAGTATTATCAATATCATCACTGTTCAAATCCCAGCTGGCTGCAGAGAGCCATATCAGTGCTATAGCCATTTCAACATATACACAATACCTATTTAACCTACATGTGTACATACATGGACATAAGTGCTTACCGACAAACATGCACATACATGCGTAGGCACCTATTTGTTACACGTGAAACACACACGCACGCCATCACCCCCCAAAACACACACACACACACATAAATGTATCTATCTATATCTATCCATATCTATATCCATCTCTCTCTCTCTCTCTCTCTCTCTCTCTCTCACACACACACCACACACATAGACATATACATACAAATATATCTGTCTCTCTCTGTCTCTCTCTATGTATATGTATACACACACATACAACACACACACACACACACACACACATATATATAGACACATACATACAAATATATCTACGTCTCTCTCTGTCTCTCTATGTATATGTACACACAACACACACACACACACACACACACACACACACACACACACACACACACACACACACACACACACACACACACAGATATATATATATAATATGTATATGTATATATATATATATGTACATATATATGTATATATATACATATATATATATATTTATATATATATATAGACAGACAAACAGACAAACATATATGTATATATATCTATATATATCCATCATGTACATCATCTCTCTCTCTCTCTCTCTGTCTGTCTCTCTGTTTCTCTAATATATATATACATATATATATATACATATATATATACATATATATATATATATATATATATATATATATATATAATATTATATATATATATATAAATCTATATATTACATACATCATGTATGTTTCTATATATTTTGTTTTCGATCGAGCACAGTTACACATCAAGATCAGTCCGGTAATCTGAATAAATGATATATGTTTGTTATCAAATCCTCATTTTTGCTCCAGATATGCTCTTCCAGAGTTTTTCCAGTTATATGTAGGGTCAACTGATGTAAATCCCGACTGATTCAATCACAAGGCAGTTTTTTTTAGCAGCAGCAACAACAACAACAACAACAACAATAACAACAAACAAACAGCAACGACATCAGCAACAACAAAAGTAACAACATCAACAGCAGCAGCAACACAACACCATCGCCATCGCTATGGCCACCATCGCCACCACCACCACCCCACCACTAGCAAAGACAACAACGCCATTACCATCACCACCACCACCACCCCCACCACCACCAACAACAACAATACCGCCGCCGCCACCGCCGCCGCCGCCACCATCACCACCACCACCACCACCACCACCACCAACAACAACAACAACAACGAAGAGCCAGTGTCTGCTTGCACAACCACTCCTGTCCCAGATAATCCTCCGTATGGTAAGTAACCCGAGTGTGTTTCAGGACCTCGAGTTCTTCTTCCACTGTTCGTCGCCAGGAGTCTTGGAGTTTCCCTCTCTTACTGTGATGATGTTATGCTATCTTCTGATAACGCACCCAGTCCATCTCTAAGATGACAGTAGTCATATTCTCTTGATTGCAAGAGGCGAGTGAAAAGTAATCAGAAAACAAAAACAAAAATAGAATCAGAACGCGTGTATCTATCTGTCTGTCTGTCTATCTATCTGTCTATCTATCTATCTATCTATCTATCTATCTATCTATCTATCTATATCTATCTATCTATCTATCTATCTATCTATCTGTCTGTCTGTCTGTCATCTATCTATCTGTCTGTCTGTCTGTCTTCTCATCTATCTATCTATCTATCTGTCTGTCATCTATCTATCTGTCTGTCTGTCTGTCTGTCTGCCATCTATATCTATCTATCTGTCTGTCTGTCATCTATCTATCTATATCTATCTGTCTGTCTGTCTTCATCTATCTATCTATCTGTCTGTCTGTCTGTCATCTATCTATCTATCTATCTATCTATCTATCATCTGTCTCATCTGTCTGTCTGTCTATCTATTCTATCTATCTATCTATCTGTTGTTTCTATCTATCTATCTATCTATCTTCATCTATCTATCTGTCTGTCTATCTATCTATCTATCTATCTATCTATTCTATTCTTGCTATCTATCTGTATCTATCTATCTATCTATCTGTCTGTCTGTCTGTACTATCTATCTATCTATCTGTATCTGTCTGTCTGTCGTCATGCTATCTGATCTATCTTCTATCTATTATCTATCTATCTAGTCTAGTCATGTATGTTGTATCTATCTGATCTGTCTGATCTGTCTGTCTATCTGTCCTATCTATCTGTCTGTCTCTATCTTCTCTCTATCTTCTATTACTATCTATATATATATATAATTATGTATATGTATTATATTTATATATACTGTATTATATCTCGTATCTGTATCTATATATCCTTTATCTGTTTCTCTACTCTCTCTCTTTTCTCTTCACTCTGTATATATGATGAGGTTTTGACTCGTTGTCTAGTCTTCCCAACGAGTCCAATAGCTCACTCAGTCACCTCAGTGAGAAACCTTTATTACGTTGACTGCTACTTGACTGTTGTGGCTGCTTATTTATAGGCGGTTTAACTCTTAATTAGTTAAATTTGAGCTCAGACTCTGTCCACCAAAGGCTTAAGTGGGTACGGGTGCATGCACACAGGAGGCCTGGTTGGCATAAAAGTACACCACCCACCTTCCAGTTTGATTGCACAGGTTCGAGTCTGATTCAGGAAAATTTCGTGTACAAGGCTTTCGGTCCACACAGCTATGAAGGATACCTGACCCTGTGTAGGTTAGCAGAGGGACTTGATGGAGAGAGAGAGAGAGAGAGAGAGAGAGAGAGAGAGAGAGAGAGAGCGATAAACAGACAGACAGACAGATAGAGACAGAGACAGAGAGACAAAGAGAGAGAGAGAGACAGAGGACAGAGACAGAGACAGAGACAGAGACAGAGGGACAGACAGACAGACAGAGAAGAGAAAGAGTCAGGAAGACAAAGAGACAGAGAGACAAAGACAGAAACAGAGACAGACAGACAGAGGACAGAGAGAGAGAGAGAGAGAGAGAGGGGGGGAAGAGACAGAAAGAGAAAAAGAGAGAGAGAAATAAGACAGAGAGACACAGAGAGACAGAGAGACGAGACGAGAAAGAAAGAGAGACAGAGAGAAGGGAGAGAGAAGAGAAACAGAGAGAGAGAATGAAGAGAGAGAGAAAACAGAGAGACAGAAGATAGGAGATAAGACAGAAGAAGAGTAGACAGATAGACAGATAGACAACAGACAGACAGAAAGGACATGGGCACCGTTTTATAATTAATTTTACCATTAATCTACCTTTTTTTAATAAAAAAAAAAAGTATGAATGGGGATAATACATTTCGGGTCGTTTGCACCCTGTTCAGAAAGCCAGATCAGCCTTTACTTCCACGTTGTTTATAAACAAATTGATGTCTGAATCAATGTGACTGCCAACGATCAAGCAAACAGAAACCAGAAAAAAACAAAAAATAGAAATAAAACGCGCGTGTAACCCTTTGACTCCCGCATCCTATCCACCAACTGCAAAAAACATAACCTTTTAACTTCCCTCATCTCACCTCATCGACCAGCTTCCTGCAGGAAGATGATGGACAAGGGTGAGGGTATCAAAGGGTGAATGTTTTGCTTTGCCAACATGGGTGACAATGCAGGATGCTGATGGACAGGGTGCGGAAGTAAAGGGTTAATATAGCAAAACTAGACAAGCGCAAATGTTTGGCCAACTGGTCTCTGTCAAGCCGTACAAAAGACAACAAAAACAAATCCACAACAACAACAAAAACAAAACAACAACAACAACAACAACAACAACAACAAAAAACAACAACAAAAAACAACAACAAACAAACAAACAAAAACAGCAGACAACTCCCAATCGTGGCGTCTAGCAGAAAAAATGACAGATGTGTAAACAAATTGATATTAACTAGTATGTGTCATTGGTTGTAGACTCAGCTGATCTGTGTATTAATATGCTCAAATTCGCTTAATCCGGATAGATAGATACATAGATATATAGATAGATACATAGATATATGATAGATACATAGATATATAGATAAATACATAGACACATAGACAGATACATAGATACATAGATATATAGATAGATACATAGATATATAGATAGATACATAGACAAATATATAAATACATACATACATAGATTGATAGGTGGATAATAGATACATAGATACATACATACATAGACAGATAGATACAGAGATAGATAGATACATAGATACACAGATAAAATAGATAGATACATACACAGATATAGAAATACATGTATATGCATACATGCATACATACACGCACGCACGCACACACACACACATACACACACATATATATGTATTTTGATATAGATATAATACTATAATACATACATACATACATACATACTTACATACACACACACACAACATACATACATACATACATACATACACATATACATACATACATACATACATACATACATACATACATACATACATACATACATACATACATACATACATACATAATATATGGACATGCAGTCACATGAAAACTCGAAGGTCACATACAGTGGTGTATCTCAAAATGAAAAAAGAGGACAGACACACCCTTGTGGCAGGGAAACCTCTAATTATGCCATCATACCAGTATCTGCAGTTTGTCGTGTCATAACGTTTGAGCAAATACAGATACATGTCACACAGACATGATCGTTTTTAGGGTCTTCTACTTTTTCTGATCCTGTTATTATCACGGCCGTTGGGACGGGGGGGGGATGGGGGGGTGGAATGAGGGTGAGGGTGGGGGTGGGGTGGGGGGCTCAAGGTATGCAGCAGCAGACAGAATCCTGCATCTCTCTGCCTCTGAGATACAGCAGCGAAAGCAGTTGAGGATTCTGAATGTGATCCAGTCTTTGATATTTAGAGTCATCTGGACCCAGTTAAGTAGTCTTTATCTACACCGTTTTTATCTGTTTACGCATTTTTTCTAATAGATGTTAACAATAAACTCAGCCAGTTAATAGTTCAGACAGGATAAATGTTGGAAAAAGAAAACAAAAATGTAAAATAAAGAATTTAACGCAAGAGAGATACGCTCCTATGACGCAAATGGAATTTACACTCACATGGACAATCACATATTGACAGAAACACAGCAACCCATCTCTACATGTCACCAGGTGGTCACCAAAGACTCAGCAGGTGAAGGATTTGATATTGTTATTGGTTATTTTTGTTTAAAGCCCAGCCGACTGTGCACAGCCATATCAGGGCTATAACCGTTTCAAAACACACACTACTTCAACAGGAAGAAAAGAGGAACAGAAAATTAAATAACAGATCAATGCATTCGCGCACATGATCTACGGAGATGCCCCTGGCATTGACCACTCCGTCCTATTTATCGCACAGGGAATTTTAAAAAAAACATACCTGAATACAAAATTAAACATAACCAAGGAGCTAAAACATAAATAAAAACGGGCTTAAATTACTTAAAATTGCTTCCGCATACTCATTTCCCTAGAGCCAAGAATGCACTTAATACATGTACCCGACTATCAATCCTAAGATAGTGTGTAAGATTTTGTCGAACACATACAGGTGAATGGACCAGCAAGGCATATATTGAAAGGAAGAAATGACAAAGCAAAGGAGGATGAAAGAAACAAAGAGAGTAACAGAAAAGAGGAAATTTCTGGCACAGAATTTCCAGAAGGTGGGGATACTATCTGTACTGAAAGAGCCCCTGGCATCCCCACTGGGGGAAGGACTCGACAAATTAACTTTCAAAAAATAGTGAATGCAATAAAAAGTTATGCATTATGTGTTTTCCCGGAATCGTGTATGCATGTTTTTTTTTGTCCACACTATGCAGGGCTACATTGCTGTACAGTCTGCATAGTCCGTCTTCGGCGGGCATGCAAGTTGGGAATATTCATGTTTTCCATAAGCCAGGGACTGGCATGTGTTACAGGATCATTAAAGAGATATCTGATATTCTGCATGAGTTTATACAACAAGGGGGTTTAGGCCGAAGCAGGTCAACGGACATGCTTAACCAGAGATTGAAAAAATCTTCACCCTATCTCCATCAGGCGACATTGTCTAGGCTGTGGATCGAACCCAGGATGTTCAAATTGAAGTCAGATGTTACCCACTTGACTACCGGGTCCATCTTCTGAGTAGGTGAATGTGACCCATTTTGGGGGCTTATAAGGACCCAGATATGATGTCAATGTCAGCAACTTTTTGTTTTTGTTCACAGACGTATGTGCCTTATTAAAGCGGATTGAATTAGATCGACTTTTTAAATTATGTCTTCTTTTGCTCTTTTCTCCTTGAACTCCACAGAGAATCACTGGGTGCCGCATTAAAACAACAACAACTGTTCAACAGATTCTTCCAGTTCTGTCGATTATGTGCCAAAGCCTGGGTCTCTGCGAATGGTTCCTCTGTCCATTCTGCAATGCTGTCAGTTCATTTATTTTTGTTCTTATTTTTCATGTCTCATCTCCCGTCTCCCTCCCTCAGTTTTCTGGAGGATTGGTTTAGCAAGACCATTTGGAGACCATTTTGGACTGATTTAGCAAGGTCATTTTTATTTTACTGCAGTTTATTTCAGTTTTTGTAGTCAAAACGGAATTTTCGCAGGTTGTTCTCTCCGGGTAAAGCGTGAGACTATATAGTATGGGCATCAAACCGCCCCCCCCCCCCCCCCATTTCTTTTTTCTTATCGGAAAGGACTTTTCTTCTCTTTAATTGGATTTTCAGTAGTGATGTGAGTGTTCGTGTGTCATATGAGGAAGGTACATGTATGTAACAATAGTATGGGCATCAAACTGACCCCCCCTACTCCTCCCCCCCCCCTTTCCCTTTTTTTTAATCGGAAAGGATTTTCTTCTCTTTAATTCGATCTTGAGTGGTGATGTGAGTGCTTGTCTTTTTGTATGAGG
>JAPXFY010000021.1:29870924-29895924 GCA_030674185.1 Monoplex corrugatus
CGGTTAATATTGCCTCATTCGAAAGATTAGCTCACAGATCACCATTCAAGTTCTAGCAGAGAGGGGTGGGGTGGGGAGGAGAATCGTTGTGTTTTTTGTTTGTGTGTGTGTGTGTGTGTGTGTGTGTGTGTGTGTGTGTGTGTGTGTGTGTGTGTGTGTGTGTGTGTGTGTGTGTGTGTGTGTGTGTGTATGTATGTGTGGTGTGTGTGTTTAGGATCATTGCACTAAGGCAGGTTACCTTTGTGCTAACCTTTTTTTTTTTCGTCCCATTTTCTACGCCACCTTGATGGCCACAGAAGCTTGAACAGTTTTTACAGTGCGATGATGATGATGTCGATGAGGATGATAATCATGATGTTATGGAGTTCCGTCCAGGATTGAAACTGCGTCACAGGGCTAGGTATACGCTTACTATCATAATATCACCTGGCGTCAACCAGGCCGAGAGTTACAGATACCTGCGGTGCTGGTCAGAAGATTTGAGCAACACCCTCAACGAAGCATCCGTGAAGTGGATGAGACTGGACTGCGTGGTCCCAGTCTTCCCAATGAGCCCATAACACGCCCAACTCTGGGTAGGAGCCGGTTAGAGCCGAAAAATCCGTACAATGAGTTTTGAAGCAACTGATGGGAATTCGAACCCACAACCTTCCAGTCAGTTGTCCGTTGCGCTAATCACTACACCAGGGCGACTGGTTGGGGAGTCCTTGTTTGAAGGGAACTTGTCTTCATTTTGATTTTGATATGGATGTGACATGTGCCTTTATTTTGTTTTTCTGTTGTTTTGTGCGTTTGTTTATTTACTGTTTAAGACTGAACTTAGTTTGCCGTTTTGATTTTGGGAAAAACAAAATTTTGGTTTTTTTAAAATTTGTTTTTGTTTTAGTTTAGATGTAGTTTTGCACCTAAGTTGACCTCTGCTGAAGTAATAAGACAAGATAATCGAATAATTGTCGATTTGTCTTGAATACCCACGGGACTCCGTGTCTTTCTCGTGTGTGTGTGTGTGTGTGTGTGTGTGTGTGTGTGTGTGTGTGTGTGTGTGTGGTGTGTGTGTGTGTGTGTGTGTGTGTGTGTGTGAGAGAGAGAGAGAGGAGAGAGAGAGAGAGATAGAGACATAGAGACAGTACAGGACAGTCAGTCAGAGACAGTGACCGAGAGACACGCATACAGACAGACAGACAGACAGACAGAGATAGAGACAGAGACAGACAGACAGACAGACAGAGACGACAGGCAGGCAGACAGACTGACTGACAGACAGATAGTAATAGAGACAGAGACACAGACAGAGACAGAGACAGACACACAGAGAGTTCAGACTTCAGACTTAGATATTTTATTCAAAAAAGCCATCAACCCCTTACTGAGGAAGTGATTTAACCCTTGCCTCCCGTACCTTATCAATCAGCAGCCTGTATTGTTAACCATGTTAGCAAAAGCAAAACGTAACCCTTGCCTCCCGTACCTTATCAATCAGCAGCCTGTATTGTTAACCATGTTAGCAAAAGCAAAACGTAACCCTTGCCTCCCGTACCTTATCAATCAGCAGCCTGTATTGTTAACCATGTTAGCAAAAGCAGAAACGTAACCCCTTGCCTCCCATACCCTGTCGATCAGCAGCCTGTATTGTTAACCATGTTAGCAAAAGCAAAACGTAACCCCTTGCCTCCCATACCCTGTCGATCAGCAGCCTGTATTGTTAACCATGTTAACAAAAGCAAAACGTAACCCCTTGCCTCCCATACCCTGTCGATCAGCAGCCTGTATTGTTAACCATGTTAACAAAAGCAAAACGTAACCCCTTGCCTCCCATACCCTGTCGATCAGCAGCCTGTATTGTTAACCATGTTAGCAAAAGCAAAACGTAACCCCTTGATTCCCATACCTTGTCGATCAGCAGCCTGTATTGTTAACCATGTTAACAAAAGCAAAACGTAACCCCTTGACTCCCATACCCTGTCGATCAGCAGCCTGTATTGTTAACCATGTTAACAAAAGCAGAAACGTAACCCCTTGCCTCCCATACCCTGTCGATCAGCAGCCTGTATTGTTAACCATGTTAGCAAAAGCAACACGTAACCCCTTGCCTCCCATACCCTGTCGATCAGCAGCCTGTATTGTTAACCATGTTAGCAAAAGCAAAACGTAACCCCTTGCCTCCCGTACCCTATCAATCAGCAGCCTGTATTGTTAACCATGTTAACAAAAGCAGAAACGTAACCCCTTGCTTCCCGTACCTTATCAATCAGCAGCCTGTATTGTTAACCATGTTAACAAAAGCAGAAACGTAACCCCTTGCCTCCCATACCCTGTCGATCAGCAGCCTGTATTGTTAACCATGTTAGCAAAAGCAAAACGTAACCTCTTGCCTCCCGTACCCTATCAATCAGCAGCCTGTATTGTTAACCATGTTAACAAAAGCAGAAACGTAACCCCTTGACTCCCATACCCTGTCGATCAGCAGCCTGTATTGTTAACCATGTTAGCAAAAGCAAAACGTGACCTCTTGACTCCCCCATCCTATCCACCAGGAAGCTGGTGGATAGGGTAAGGGCGTCAAAGGGTTAAGTTTTTGCAGTTGGTGGATAGAGTGCGGGTGTCAAAGGGTTAAATGTGTTACAAAAGCAGTGATCAATTACATCAGGGAAGAAGATTAACAACAACAACAACAACAACAACAACAATAACAACAACAACAACAACAAAATAGCAACTACGCATTAGGACATCACAAATTTCCTTATTTTAAACGCTTTAAATAGAAAGAACCCGACTTTCTGGTTACGGTTATTTTTGCTCAAAGCCCAGCCGACTGCGAAGAGCCATATCATGACTGTGATCATTTCAAAACATACAACACTTCAACAACAAAAAAAAAGAAAAAAAAAAAAGAAAAGAAAATTAAGTACATATATCAATGCATTCGCACACATAATCTAAAGAGATGCCCTGGTGTTGACCGCTCCGTCCGATTTATCATACAGTGTATTTAAAAACACACCTGAATACAAATTCAACATAACTGAGGACACTGAAACATGTATAAAAACAGGCCTAAGTTACCTAACATAGCTTCCGCATATCTCCTTTCCCCAGAGCCAAACATGCACTTAATACATGTACCCAATTATCAATCCTAAGAGAAAAGTACGTAGGACTTTATCGAACACATACAGGTGAATGGCCGAAAATCATAGGATGAAATGACAGAAAGCAAAAGAATAAGGTAGAAACAAAGAGAGTGACAGAAAAGAGGAAATTTCTGGCACAGAATTTCCAGAAGGTGGGGATACTATTTATACTGAAAAAGCCCCCGGCACCCCCACGGGGGGAACCCGACAGTCTGAACAGAATCATAGCGAGCTGAGCTTGACACTAAATACAGATTAAACATATTTGGATTTCTGTAGTATTTTTGTGGGATCAACTTTGATCGAAGACCATCCAAATCTGGACAACAGAGAACATGGGGCATCTCGTCTTCTTTCACTTGCATGTATAAAACACACACTAAATCAGTCTCTATATTGCTTGTACCTCAACTGATTAACTTTCAAAGCTGATACAACAATCCTAAACTTTGTAATCGTTCTTTTCAAATAAATGTCCAAAATCAAGGCTAATATAAGGCTTACTACTGTGGGAATTTACGAAAGACCGATAAAAGACATTACTTCTACTTGTCTGTATATATTCATTCAACTTTGGCTATCTGCATTCAATTAATCTTTCTGTCGAAAAGCACGTATAAACTAACATTGATTTCCAGCTCCTTGACAAACAAACAAACAAACAAACAAACAAACAAACAAAGAAACAAAAACAAACAAACAAAGAAACAAACAAACTAACAATTTTATAACAAACCTATCAAAAATTCTTGTTTATATATTTTCATGTATATTTGAAAAAATGACGCTACTTACGATTGACAGAACAAAAATCTGAATCTCAGACATATTGCTAGTTTTTAAAGACATCAGAACTAGATGCGTAACAACACACAATATCAACACTTATTACATGGACGAAATAAAATAGGCAATAATTTCCTATCAATCAATACATGTCAAGCAAAACTCAAACCAACAACACAAAAAACCAAAGAAACCAAACTAAAACCAAAACAAAACAACCAAAACAAAACAAAACAAACAAAACAAAACAAAACAAACAAACAAACAAGATCGTTACAATCACCACGCAGGAAGTAGTGATAAGAAATGGCAATACTGTTCATCAATATCACTTGCCCGTTGCCGATGGTCTGATTCAGATGAGTGAAGTCACTTGCTGTTACTTTCGTGGTGGTCATTTTCCATTCTTGTCATTTAAAACAAACAGTGGTGCTGTTTTAACCCTTTGACTCCCGCACCCTATCTACCAACTGCAAAAACTTACCCCTTTGATGCCCTCACCCTATCCACCAGCTTCCTGCAGGAAGCTGGTGGATAGGGTGAGGGCATCAATGGGGTAAGTTTTTGTTTTGTTGGCATGGTTGACAATGCAGGATGTTGGTGGACAGGGTGCAGGAGTCAAAAGATTTTAAAGTAATCGGCTTATATTCCGTATGTCCTGTGAGCTTTGTAGAGGAGAAACTGGGATCATATTGCAAGTCTTCTCCACTTCATGGATGCGCCACTGATGGTATTGATGGCAATTTCTTGATCAACACGGCAGGAAGGTATTTCTCGGGCATGGTTAACACCGGGATATATTATGAAAGGAAGCGTAATTAGAACATGTACAAGCCTGTCTCGCAGTCTCGATTCAGAATAAAACGCCATAGCTTCATCTTCGTGTTTTCCTTGTTCAGGATTCGTCACAGAACAGTGAAAAGGGTCCTAACTTCTGTGGTCCTTCAAGCCCTAACCTCGTGTCAACCTCAGTTTTGGTTTCTTCTGGCGCTTCCATGCCTGCCGTGAATTCACATTGGGATCTTCGGTGTCGGTAATCGTGTGGACGTTGTCATTGGAAGGATATTGTCATGTTTTCCTTATCAGGAGGACGTACGTTCAGTCCAGCTCCACGTTGGGGAGATGCTGTCGTTAGTAAAGGTTTAACAGACTGTATCTTGAATACGTTATAGACAAGAACAGGCACTGCTAAGCGTCGCCGAAGTGTCTTGGCAGCAGTGCAGAATCCATTTTTGTGGGTGGCATGATGACTGCTGGATATCGGTAGCTTCAGTGGTCTTCCTAGTAATGGGATCATAATGAATAAATTAGGGCTTGTGGATGTGTTGAAGATCTATAGTACGGAAAACGGGACAACAAACAAACAAACAAACAACAAACAAACAAACAAACAAACAAACAAACAAACAAACAAACAAATCTCACAAAACCGATTTTAAACCTTAGATTGGTAAACTCATTTGATGTCAACAGTGCGTCGAGATTTTGGTGATTTGTTTGTTTATTTGTGGCGTGTTTGTGGTTTTTTCTCCAATTTTACATATTTTACAAAGATCATGCATAAGATTATCAATGACAAAGCTTCAAACAACGAGACCCTTAGAAAACAACAACAACAACAACAACAACAACAACAACAACAACAACGACAACAACAACAACAAACAAAACCAGGGCAGACAATAGCAGCTGTGACAGGACTGACGGTAACTCTAAGAATCAAACTATCTCTTGTAAGTCTAAAAATGACCTTGGACTTTTTGTCAGTATATTCTCCATGTCAGTCTTTCCAGATGCTGGGCTCCAGATATCAGATCTTAAAAATAGAATATATGTGTTGGAATGCAGTCGAGGTCACCTCACTAATGGGAACGGCCACACAGTCTGGCTATACGAATAAGCGACGTTATTGTACATGTAAGAAAGACATTGCCAACGCCTAGGGTTTTGCAAAGGATGAAGGAGTTTGCCAGGTAATTGCAGGCTGATCTGAACAGAGCGCATGTGGAACTGCCCAAATGTATCTGTCTTGAATAAACTCCAAGGTTCTATTGTCAGGAAGGAATTAGTGGATAATATCTTAAGTATGGTGAATAAGAAAGTGCACTTTGGAACTCTATCAAAGTGACCCAGCTTCATTTCAAAGTCTTCTTTGGAGTGTGGTGTCAGGGCGACTTGATGGTCTCTGTTGACTGCCTAGGACTGAGACTGCGGCGTAATGAACCGAGATTTAGGCTAATTCATGCTTAGGAGCAGCGAGAGGGTCATGCCACTGACGTGTAATGCAGAAGTGAGGATAAGATGCATCAGAAATGAGATGCCAACGTATTAACAAATATCCAACATGTCCTTCGATCCTGTGAAGTTCAGTAATGTTTGCCAGGTCACTGTAGTTACATTTTAACCCTTTGACTCCCGCAATTGCAAAAACTTGACCCTTTGACTCCATCACCCTATCCACCAGCTTCCAGCAGGAAGCTGGTAGATAGGGTGAGGGAGTCAAAAGGTTAAGTTTTTGCTTTGCTAGCTTGGTTGATATTGCAGGACGCTGGTGGACATGGCGGCCGGAATCAAAGGGTTAAGGAAGTTATGTATGTGTACCGTCTACATGAGGCACGGTCATTTTCGACTGCAGAAAAATAGCTAAAATCAGACGTTCTACCAAGTATAAGTGCAACTGGGCTTTGTCCTTTTCCTAAAAAACCCCCCCTCAAATTATTGTTTCTGAGACGAATCTCCAAAAATAAGTTTCTCTCCAGAGACTACTCCCTGTCTGTCTGTCTGATTATTTGTGTGCGTGTGTGTGTGTGTGTGTGTGTGTGTGTGTGTGTGTGTGTGTGTGTGCGTGTGTGTGTGTGCGTGTGTGTGTGTGTGTGTGTGTGTGTGCGTGTGTGTGTGTGTGTGTGTGTGTGTGTGTGTGTGTGTGTGTGCGTGGTGCGTGCGCGTGTGCGTGTGCGTGTGTGTGTGGTGTGTGTGTGTGCGTGTGCGTGCGCGTGTGCGTGTGCGTGTGCGTGTGGTGTGTGTGTGTGTGTGTGTGTGTGTGACCTCAGCAACTAACTCTTTCCGCCTCCATTTTTTAACCATTATAACGGAGCGCACTGTCTGAAGCCGCCACTACACCCCTCCCCACAACATATCTGTGCACCCTCCCTTCATCGGTACCATCATCCCACCATCACCACCATCGCTACCACTACCATCACAAAAAAAAAAAAAAAAAGAAAAGAAAAAAAAACAACCCCAGCAGCAGACGCAAGAACCAGAACAGCTATGTGCAGGCAGCATGCCTGTCTCCCTCTGTGAGAAGAGCGAGCTCAAGAACCCCTCCCATCCCACTCGCCACTCGCTCGCTCCTTGTGCTTGACCCCGGAAATGTTCCCGCGACCTCACGCACGCGCATTGTGGGCTAATGCCGGCAGCAAGACGATCAGATTGGGCAGCAAAAGGTCCAATTTGACTAATAGCCTCTGTGGTGGTCGACCCCTCAAGCCCGACCTCGGCATCGTATGTCGGGGAGGGAGAAGAGCTTGTCACAGATAGGCTCGCGACACCGGCTCACAGCACCCCTTACATCCAGCCCGCGCTCTCCGATGGCCGCCGCCATTGTCAGGTCACGTGCCGGACGGTGTGCGCGTGCGCAATGTGAACGCTGGGGGTGCGGGCCGGAAGCTGACAGCCATTACCGGTGCATGGCGGGAGAAAATGGCGACGTAATGCAGTTAAGTCGGTGAGGGGAGCAAGAAGTAAGTCTGGTAATTGAGCCAAGCCTTTCACTGCGCACGTCCTCCGGACTTGCCCAGACGCTGGGGGTTCAAACCTGGCAAGTTTCTGCGGTGTCACAGATCAGTTTCTCTTTGTCTAGGAGGCGGGCTGCGCCTTCCTTTTACATCCCTGGTCTGAATTGGCCCATCGCTCTCTCCTCCTCCTTCCACTTCTGCTTTCTATTACAATTTCCATGCCCCCATCCATTTCATGACGTCTGTCTGTCTGTCTGTCTGTCTGTCTGTCTGTCTGTCTGTCTGTATGTCTGCCGCCAATCTGCTTGCGTAATTTGCCTGCTTGTCTGTCTGAATATCTGTTTGTGTGTTCGTCCATGCATCTCTGGCTGACTACTTGTTTGCTTGTCCGTCTGCGTATCTGTCTGTGTATCTGTCTGTGTATTTGTCTGTGTATTTGTCTGTGTATCTCTCTCTCTCAATCAATCAATCAATTAATCAATCAATCAATTTATCAATCAATCAATCAATCAATCAATCAACCAATCTATCTATCTATCTATCAGTCTGTCTGACTATCTATCTATCTATCGATCTATCTATCTATCTATCTATCTATCTATCTATCTATCTATCTATCGATCGATCTATCTGTCTATCTATCTATCTATCTGTCTGTCTGTCTGCCTATCTGTCTATCTATCTGTTTGTATATATCTATTTACCTATCTGTCTACATGTGATGAATAGTTAGAAGTGGAAGCACACATTTGGGCAGGACCAATTATGATACCAACAATAGAAGGTCAGGGTGAACAGGCAAAGTTTTTAATATAATGGTGACTTTAAGAGAAAAAAAGGTGTGCAGAGCTCTCACATCTGCTGTTACTAAGTCCCAAACAGAGGGCGTAGTAGTTGGTTGTTTTATTGTGTAATCGTTGTCTGCAGTTAATCTACTCATCAATTGCCAGCTACGTTAGACAGGACACACGTTGTTCGTATCGAAGACAACCGCAGCCCAAAGATACTTCTGTATGGAGCGCTGAAGCAAGGATACTATTACCAGGTAAGATCGCTACAGCGATACAAAGGTACTTCACTTCAGCTTGTTTCGGTTCGTTGTTGGACATAAGCCTTCGTCATCGCACGCCACTGTTGCCGGTTAACTGCTGTTCTGGTCCATTGTTTGTCGAACTTTTCTAGATCGTCTCGCCATCTGGTTCTCCGGCGCACTCTGTTCTGTTTTTGGCTTCGAGGGATCCAGTGCGTCACTTTGGTGGTCCATCTGTTGTCAGATCTCCTAATGACATGACCAGACTAGTTCCACTTTCGTTCACAAACTGTCTATTACGTCTTGGACCTTCGTTTTTCCTCTTACCCATGCCGCCGTTTTCCGGTCCTTCCAGGTGATTCCCATCATGATCCGTTCTCGGGCCCTTTGCATGGTTCGCAGTTTCAGGAGCTGACGTTTCTTCAGGTTCCATGCTTCAGCTCCATAGATACAAAGATACACTACAGGTAAACCTCATGAGGGGTACTCAGAAGGCCAACCTCAAGAACTGTGGCATCTATACCACCAACAGGGAAGACATTGCCTACAACAGAATAAGCTGACAACAGCGGTGCATTTAGGACACAATCACATCTGAACAGCACAGAGCAACTTAACATTCGACAGAAGAGGGTCCGGCGGAAGAAGAACCAAAGGTTGCAAGACTCGTCCTCATTTAACATCTGTGAAAGATCCAGGATCGATCTGCAGGAAGCTGTGGATAGGATGAGGGAGTCAAAGGGTTGAGTTTTTGCATTGCTATCATGGTTGACAATGTATGGTTGCTGATGGAGAGGGTGCGGGAGTCAAAGGGTTAAAATCATGATGAACACTAGGACTTCACTGTGAGCGAGACTGACGAACGTTCTCTGTGATACTGAGACCACCTTATGTCTCTACACCAGTAGCCTTTTTGAGCCTGCCTGGATTGATATCAGTTACAACAGTCATCCACAAAGGAAGAAAAAAATTGAAATCAAAGTCATCATGAGAACGGACCACGAAGGGCCAGACAAGTGCAGACAACTTTTGACAATAATGAAGATGGATAACAACGATGAAAATGATGCTACGGAAGACCATAATCATGAAATCATGGCAAATGTTTAATGACAGACATAGCAACGATCGATTTACGATGTGGCTATTATTAAAGTATCTTTGTTGTTGTTGTTGCTGTTGTTGTTGTTGTTGTTGTTATGACCAAAATAACATCATGGCTCTGTATTTTTAACTAGTCTATTTTTAATACAACATTATAACATAATCGTGTGTTGTTTCCACGCCTGACATCTTATTCAAATTGACGTTTCTGTTAATGAAATATGAATCAAAGCGACTGGCAGCTTTCGAGCACTTTCGACAAGAACATAAAATATGATCAGCTAATCCGAAGAAGGACAAACAGACGGGAGCAGTCTTCTTTGGTTTATTAAACAGACGTTCATATCGCCTTCGTGTTGTGCTCGTTGATTGTCGTTTTTCTATGCTCGTAAATCAGGGACTGTGGGTTCAACTCTCGGGTGGGAGTGGCGGGTGGGGTGGCGGGTGGGTGGGTGGGGTAATAGCTTTTATGTGGTTCATAAGTTCAGTTGTCGGAGCGCCAAGCTCATAATGTAAGCGTTGGGGTTCAAATGTCGGGCGGGCCATAGTTATCTTGCCAGACCCCACCAGTCGCCGTGGTGTAGTGGTTAACGCAACGGACTACTGACTGGAAGGTTGTGGGTTCGAATCCCCATCAATCCCTTCAAAAATCATTGTGGGATTTTTCGGCTCTAACCGGCTCCTACGTAGAGATGGGCGTGCTATGGGTTCATTGGGAAGACTGGGACTACGCAGACGAGTCTCATCCACTTCGCGGATGCGTCATTGAGGGTGCAGCTCAAATCTTCTGACCAGCACCGTAGGTGTTTATGTCTCTCGGGCCTGGTTGACGCCAGGATGTATTATGATAGTAACCTTAGAGTACAGCCCTGTCACGCAGTCTCAATCCTAGATAGAACTCCATAGCATGATTATCATCTTCATCGACATCATCATCATCGCATTGTAAAAAAAACAACACCCCACTCCCACCAAAACAAAACAAACAAAAAAACAAACAAACAAGAAAAACCAATGCCAGCTTCCGTGGCCATTAAGGTGCTGCAAAAATGGGACGAAAAAAAAAAAAAAGTGAGCGCAAGGTAACCTCCCTGGGCCCCCCGTGGGAATGCCGAGGGCTCTTTTAGTATAAATAGTATCCCCACCTTCTGGAAATTCTGTGCTAGAAATTTCCTCTTTTCTGTCACTCTCTTTGTTTCTGCCTTGTTGCCTTGCTTTCTGTCATTTCTACTTATTTTCTGCCTTAATGGTCCATTCACCTGTATTTTTTCGATGAAGTCTTACGTGCTTTTTCTTCGGATTGATAATTGGGTACATGTGTTGAGTGCGGTTTTGGCTCTGAGGTGGTTTTGGGTAACTTATGCCTGTTTTTATATATGTTTTGGTGTCCTTATGTATGCTTATATTTGTGTTCAGGTGTGTTTTTTTGAATCTCCCCTGTGCGATAAATCGGACGGAGTGGTCCTACGCCGGGGGCATGTTCTTGGATTGTGTGCGCGGGTGCATTGATGTGTGTACTTAATTTTCTTTCCTTTTTTTTTTCTTGTTGAAGTTTTGTGTTTTGAAGCGGTTATAGCCCTGATATGGCTTTGCGCAGTCGGCTGGGTTTTAAACAACAATAACAGTAAAGTAACCTCCCTGGGTGCGATGATCCTTAAAAAAAAAAAAAAAAAAATCTTGCCAGACCCTTTAGCTCAGTTGTCAGAGTGCAATGGTTGTGTGTTCAACTGTCGATCGGGCAACGGTTTTCTATACAGGGTGGCTGGTTCTTTTGATAGAGCTATATCTTCAAGATCTGGCATCTCGAGTTCGAGCACGGGCCCCAGCTCCTCAGTTGGTCTGAGCGTCGGATTCACATGCTAATGGTTGTGGGTTCAAATCCCTGGGTGCGCTATATTAAAACTGGCCGTTTGACTGTCCCATCTCAACATAATTATTGTTCTGGTGGTGTCAATATAGGATTAGACAAGCCCCCTTCCCCGACTTCCCTGGGATGGTTATCCCCGTCGGCCATATCATCTGAGGTGGGTGTCGACGTAAAAACCAAACCAAACCAAACCAAACCAAACCAAACCAAACCAAACCAAACCAAACCAAACTAAACCAAACCAAACCAAACCAAAACCTCGAGTTCTATCCCAGCCCGCAACATTAAAAACTGATCTGTTCGCTGCCCATCTTGATGTTTCCATCATTTTGATGGTATTAGTTCAGTGTTTCATAGGTCCCTCTCCCCTGCCCTCACCATTTCAAACCCTTGCTTGCATATAGTTTTGCGCTCAAGGAGTCTACCATATAACTCTTGACAGATTTGGGTGGAGAGCGCGTATGGAATTGTACGAGTGCCATGAGTCCCTTTTGAACGAACACCAAACTTCTATGTTTTTTTTTTTATATAAAGTTTTGCACTCAAGGAGTCTACCACATAATTGTTGACAGATTTGGGTGGAGAGCGCGTATGCAAATTGTACGAGTGCCATGAATCCTTTTCGAACGAACACCAAGCTTCTGTACGGGTTGTGATGGCATATCGTCACAAAACAGGAGAAAATGTAATCATCCGCCATGCTGACAGTATCGACCTCTTGATGCAACTTATCACTTGGTGCAAATCTGACGGATAAAGTAATAAACACGTGAAGCCAAAGCCATAATATGATGTGTTAATGTTGAAGTGTTGTGCAGCGATGATTTATTTCAAACAACATAGCCTATGTGTTCTAATGTTAATTACAAAACTGATGCATTAACATGTTATACGAGCCCGCCATTTGGGAACAGTGCATAATGTATCCCATCTGATTTCTCACTGTCAAGAATATTCGGGATCCTGCGTTCTTTGTTGCCATGGCGTCTTACAGGACGGCTGACATCACTACCGATGCTTGCTGTTGATTTGGCCTCCCATGGAAAAAAAAAAAAAAAAAAAAGAAAAGAAAAGAAAACAAAGCTCAAACTATTATTGTCGGTTCGCTATTCCTTATAACTGATTAAAAAAAAAAAAAGATTTATCGGTGCACGTTTTACGTGTGATAGTTCGTCATTTGTGTGTCTGGTTATTTCATCATCATCATCATGTCCTCTGTCTGTCTGTCTGTCTGTCTCTGCCACTCTCTCTCTGTCCTCTCTGTCTGTCTGTCCTTCTGTCTATCTGTCTGTCCCCCCTCTCCCCCCTCTCTCTCTTGATGAGCATTATTCTTGTGTATGGTTGATCAGCTCAATAGATAGGGGCTTCCAGAATTCTTTGCCATGCACACCTCATGACGTTAAGTGAAGAAAGGTCTTTTATCTGCAATGATTCAGTCATGCAGTTGATGAAGAGAAATTTCAAAGCATCTCACTCCAAACTGCTAATGTTAGTTATAGTGCATGCTGCATCTTTTGATGTAGACATAACATCTAGATCAGAAATATAAGATGTGCACGCCCATGAAATTCGCAACCCATGGACTTCCGCAATTTCTTTCTTCTTTTGATGTTTGAGCAGTTTTATAATTCACTACAGGCTTGTTAGGCCCGTCACAGCTTTGCCAGAGCCATGCTAGACAGACTTAATCTGTTTCCACCTTCCACATTGAAGACGATGTCTAGACTTCAGGAGGTTAACTTTGGTATCACTTTTCCTCTACAGGCCTTCTCCGTCGCTGCTGCTTGTTATCACCATCTCATTAGATTGGTACACGCAAGCAGATAAAAGTAAGAAAGAATAAAGGCCTACCCGGCGCTTTTCAAATGTTAAGGGATGAATAAATAACCATTTACAAAGGGGGGAAACCCAATGAATAATTCTTTATAAGGACAAAGTACCACTTACATTATTTTCGACTTACGATGAATTACAAGCTGAACAAGATTACGGTGTTGTTGGCAAAATATGGCGGCTGACCAGCCGAACAAATGACCAGTAGAACGAGAGTAATTATCTTAACGACCAAATTAGGTTTCCCATCAACCCTTACGGTCAAGTACGACGACTCTGGTGGTCAAACTGCAAAGAAATCTCGCGAGACCCATTATGGACGTGGTGAATGTCTAGAGTCTGGACTTGAAAAGAATTCGTTGGTGTCAATGCTTTTTAAAGAGTCGTCTGCTGTCCGCCATCTCCAAGTACTAGTCCCATTTTCTCTTTAGGTCTACCCTTTCTCTTCCATATAACACTCCCTAACCAACGAGTCCACTTTCTCTTTAGTTCTACCTTTTCTCTTCCACATAACACTCCCTAACCTACCCAGTTCTACTTTCTCTTTAGTTCTACCTTTTCTCTTCCACATAACACTCCCTAACCTACCCAGTTCTACTTTCTCTTTAGTTCTGCCCTTTGTCTTCCACATAACACCCCTAACCTAGCCAGTTCTACTTTCTCTTTAGTTCTGCCCTTTGTCTTCCACATAACACTCCCTAACTCACCCAGTCCTACTTTCTCTTTAGTTCTGCCCTTTGTCTTCCACATAACACTCCCTAACCTAGCCAGTTCTACTTTCTCTTTAGTTCTGCCCTTTGTCTTCCACATAACACCCCTAACCCACCCAGTTCTACTTTCTCTTTAGTTCTGCCTTTGTCTTCCACATAACACTCCCTAACTCACCCAGTCCTACTTTCTCTTTAGTTTTGCCCTTTGTCTTCCACATAACACTCCTTAACCTAGCCAGTTCTACTTTCTCTTTAGTTCTGCCCTTTGTCTTCCACATAACACCCCTAACCCACCCAGTTCTACTTTCTCTTTAGTTCTGCCCTTTGTCTTCCACATAACACTCCTTAACCTAGCCAGTTCTACTTTCTCTTCCACATAACACCCCTAACCTACGCAGTTCTACTTTCTCTTTAGTTCTGCCATTTCTCTTCCACATAACACTCTCCTAACCTAGCCAATTCTACTTTCTCTTCCATATAACACCCCTAACCTACCCAGTTCTACTTTCTCTTTAGTTCTGCCCTTTGTCTTCCACATAACACTCTCTAACCTACCCAGTTCTACTTTCTCTTTAGTTCTGCCCTTTCTCTTCCACATAACACCCCTAACCTACCCAGTTCTACTTTCTCTTTAGTTCTGCCCTTTGTCTTCCACATAACACTCTCTAACCTACCCAGTTCTACTTTCTCTTTAGTTCTGCCCTTTCTCTTCCACATAACACCCCTAACCTACCCAGCCCTACTTTCTCTTTAGTTCTGCCCTTTCTCTTCCACATAACACCCCTAACCTACCCATTCTACTTTTAGTTCTGCCCTTTCTCTTCCACACAACACCCTAACCTACCCAGTTCTACTTTCTCTTCCACATAACACTCTCTAACTTACCCAGTTCTACTTTCTCTTCCACATAACACCCCTAACCTACCCAGTCCTACTTTCTCTTCCACATAACACCCCTAACCTACCCAGTTCTACTTTCTCTTTAGTTCTGCCTTTCTCTTCCACATAACACCCCTAACCTACCCAGTTCTACTTTCTCTTTCACATAACACCCCTAACCTACCCAGTTCTACTTTCTCTTTCACATAACACCCCTAACCTACCCAGTCCTACTTTCTCTTTCACATAACACCCCTAACCTACCCAGTTCTACTTTCTCTTTCACATAACACCCCTAACCTACCCAGTTCTACTTTCTCTTTCACATAACACCCCTAACCTACCCAGTTCTACTTTCTCTTTCACATAACACCCCTAACCTACCCAGTCCTACTTTCTCTTCCACATAACACCCCTAACCTACCCAGTTCTACTTTCTCTTTCACATAACACCCCTAACCTACCCAGTTCTACTTTCTCTTTCACATAACACTCTCTAACTTACCCAGTTCTACTTTCTCTTCCACATAACACCCCTAACCTACCAGTTCTACTTTCTCTTCCACATAACACCCCTAACCTACCCAGTTCTACTTTCTCTTCCACATAACACCCCTAACCTACCCAGCCTCCCCTCCCTCCAAACTCAAATCAAGCACCACAACTTGAACCTCTCATGTGAAACAAATGTGTAGTACAGAAAGCGAATGAAGTGTAGGAAATAAAAATCGCTTTTCACTTGGAAATGATGTCGAAGGTGATCTGCCAGAATGGTATATCTGCTTTCTTTATTCTTGTTGGCTTACATCATTCTGGCACGTAATCCTCGATATTAGAGTTGTGCTGGACAATAAGTTAATCCTCTTTGGTACGAAAGTACACGAGGAACAGATGAAATAGTTTATCTTATCTAAACTACACTCTTAATAGGAAAGTTCTGTTCAAAAACAAAGGAAGAAAGAAGAAGAAGAAGAAGAAGAAGAAGAAGAAGAGAAGAAGAAGAAGAAGAAGAAAAGAAGAAGAAGAAGAAGAAGAAGAAGAAGAAGAAGAAGAAGAAGAAGAAAGAAGAAGAAGAAGAAGAAGAAGAAGAAAAGAAAAGAAGAAAGAAAGAAGAAGAAGAAGAAGAAGAAGAAGAAGAAGAAAACAACAACAAAACAAGAAGTACAAGAACAAGAACCAGAAGAACAAGAACAAGAGAACAAAATAAGAACAAGAATAAGAACAAGAACAAGAACCAGAAAAACAAGAACAAGAAGAACAAGAATAAGAACAAGAACAGTGGAATAAACAAAACAAAACCTTGTGTACAATTGTTTTTGAAAGAATTAAGCTTCAGATATAAAACTCAGAAATACATGTCTCTTAGGATGAACTCTTTACATTTTCAAAAGAAATGGTTTTCACATATTTGTTAGAACATAAACGCTCTATCATATAAAACTACACAATAAAACTTAGTCTGATATGAACTTGATGTAAACGAAAAAAAACAACAACAAAACAACCCAAAACAAACATACAAACAACCCCCCCCCCCCCCCCAAAAAAAAAAGAATATTTATGATGCTATTGGGGAACTGAAATTGTAACATTTCTATTCATAGCGACATTTTATACAACAAAAGCAAACTGGTATTTGAAATACTATCACTGTACACACTGCTTACATATTTATCTGAGGGTAGATTTATGAGTATGTGTCCACAAAAGGATATAAAAAGGAAAAGCGTGATTGTACATGTTCAAAAAAAAAAATTCACCCGTGATATTCAATTCTCTTCTAGTGTAACAGTGAGAAAGTGCAATGTTTGTGAAATGGTTTATGTGGTGCTGCATTTTGGTTTAGCTTATTTGTATTCAGAGTTTTGAGATTTAAATGTTGTTGTAGCTATTTTGCAGATGGTTGTTATTGCTGTTGTGAATGTTTACACAATGTTGTCAGTACGAATTTTCATGCAATTTGTCCGATGTTGTAGAATTTTGTCAATTTTTAAAAGAAAAGAATCTTTTTTGCAAAGTCGAAAAAGTATATTCTACACTGTGCGTGTGCCCTCTGTGTTCTTACTGAAAAGGTGGGAGGGAATGATTAAGAAAAAAAATTAAATCAAACCAAAACATCAAAAATACAACCAAAACTAAAAGAACAGTAGAAAAAGAAGAAAGGAAGCTACCCATTTAGAGCCTCTCCATACACATATTTACACTTTGTCTTCATTTCTTGTCTTCTTCTGCAAGAGGCTGGTGGATAGGGTGAAGGAGTCAAAGAGTTAAGTTTTTGCAGTTGATAGATAGGGTGCGGGAGTCATAGGGTTAAGTTTTTGCAGTCGATAGATAGGGTGCGGGAGTCAAAGGGTTAAGTTTTTGCAGTCGATAGATAGGGTGCGGCAGTCGAAGGGTTAGTGCATCAGTCTCCTATCCTCTGCCTCCAGAGCCTTTTTCGGTAGGCATGGGGGTGGGGGTGGGGGGCAGCTACCCAACGCTGTTGCAATGATTGCTGGATGCTCATAGCATGTTCATGGCATTCGCATGTCGAAAGTGTTTAGTGCACCTTAGCACTTCATGGCTTTGAAATAAAAGTTTTTTTTCTTCTCCTAGACGGACTGTCCTGACAAGTCTGACGAACTCAATCTTCGCGCGTAAGAGCTCAACAGTCTTTTTAGTAGATTCTTGGTAAACTTAGCGGGGCCTATCTCCTCTTTCAAATACTGTAAAATTTGCACCCCAGAACACCACCAAAAGTCTCATGCAGGGATGGGGAGGCATTAATATATACACTTTATTTATTCATACACACATTTTTTTTTATTTATTTGCACTAAATACACTTGGGTTAAGTCGTTTTTAGAATGGTTTCTGCCCTTAGTAGCCTTCTAGGCTGGCAGGGAAATAAATGAAATGAATGACAAATATACGTGTTCCTTTATTTATTCATAGATGTATTTTTTACATGTCCGTATTGAACGTGCTTTTTGGTTGTTCTGTAAATCCTTTTTATTCATTCATAGATGTATTTTCTCTGTGTCACTACGCAATGTACATTTTGTTGGTCTTTACATCCCTAATTATTGTTTTTGTCTCTTTCCCTCTCTGTACAGTTTCGTGTACATGAAATCCTTTGCCTTTGCCTTTGTTTCTTTTCCATCTCCATACATTTTGTTCATTAAAGCATAAACATCTTTTTCTTTTATCTTACTTTTTCCTTACGTAGATATTTTGTTCTTTGTTAAACCTTTTGGGGTCTGTTTGTTTTTAAGTTTTCCCTCCTGCACATTTTGTTGCTTGATGAAGAAGAATTAATGTTTGTTTCTTTTTATGTTTGTTCTTCATTTGTATGTTTATCACAATCTTGTCTGTCGTTTTTTTTCCTCCCCTCAGTATACATTTTGTTTATTAAAGTTTGTTTTTATACTGTTTCTTCCGTTAGACTTTACTGTGCAGAGAACTCTTCATGTCTTTTAAAATTTCCTTCCCCCTGCATGTTTTAGATATCTTGCCCCCTTCACGCGGTTTCCCCCCCCTCTTTTTTTGTTTATTAAACTCTTTGTCTTTCTTTGTTTCGACTTGTTTTCTCAGTCTTCTAAATATTTTTGTTGTTCATTAATTTAAACCATTTGTTTTTGTTTGATTTTTTTCTCTTGTCCCTTTTTATACGCGTTCTTATTTGATAAAGCCTTACCGCTTGTTTGTTTGTTTTAAATTCTCCGTCTATGCATTTCATCTTTTAATAAATACCTCACGTTTATTTGGCCTGTACGGTATACCTGTTTTCTCATCCACATGTTCTTGCTGTTCGGTAATTTAAGCCTTTGATTTAAAAAAAATTATTTTTGTTCGTTGTTATCTTTTCTGCATCTTTGTACATTTTCTGGCATAACTCTTTGACTCCCGCACTCTATCTACCAGCTGCAAAAACTTTAACCTTCTGACTCCCGCACCCTATCCACCAGCTTCCTGCACCCAATCTACCAGTTTCCTGCAGGAAGCTGAAGAATATGTTGAGGGAGTCAAAGGGTTAAGTTTTTGCTTTGCTTTCACTGGTGACGATCAGGATGCTAGTGGATAAGGTGAGGGAGTCAAAGGGTTAATGAAACTTTGTTGTTTGTTTGACCTCAAACCCACTTCTATCAATTTTGTCGTTCATTAAACCCGTTGTGTTTTGTTCTGCTTTCATTATGCACTTTGCTGTTCATCAATTTTAAAACCCTTGAGTTTTACCCGCTTTCATATTTGTCTTCATCTGTTTATTTTGTTGCTTTTTAAAACTGTGTGTATGTATATGCGTACGTGCGTGTGTGCGTGTGTGTGTGTGTGTGTGTGTGTGTGTGTTTGTGTGTGTGTTTGTTGTGTGTGTGTGTGTGTGTGTTGTGTGTGTGTGTGTGTGGAGAGAGAGAGAGAGAGAGAGAGAGAGGTGTGTGTGTGTGTGTGTGTGTGTGTGTGTTTAATCTTTCCATCTTTCCCTCTTTTCTTTCCGCTACACTTTATACTGTTGATTAAATCCTTCACACTTTTGTTTATTTCAGTTCCTCCTCTGTGCATTTTATTGCGAAACTGATAAAGTCTTAATGTTACTTTTTATCTTCGTTCTTCTTCTGTACAAATCACGGCTGAATTAAACCTCAGTTGTTATTCAGTTGTTTTTAGATTTTCTCCTCACATATATTTTGTTCTTCAACCAACGATTGCTAGTCTTTTTGGTTTTGTTTTTATCTGTTTTTTCCCTGTCTATATGTTCTGCTGATCATCAGTGTAACCCCTTGATACTTGCACCCTGTCCATCAGCATCCTGCATTATCAACCATGCTAGTAAAACAAAAACTTAACTCTTTGACTCCCTCACCCTATTCACCAGTTTCCTGCAGGAACCCGGTGAATAGGGTGAGGGAGTCAAAGGGTTAAGGTTTTGCAGTTGGTGGATAGGATGCAGGAGTCAAAGGATTAAACCTTCGTGTTTGTTCGTTTTGTCGTTTTTGTCGTTTTTGTTCGTTTTGTCGTTTTTGTCGTTTTTGTCGTTTTGTCGTTTTTTATTGTAATCTTATACCCTATCCCCCCTTTTTTTTTATAGTTTTTTTTTCCTGTTCAATGATTTAAATCTTCGATTTTTTTGTTCCTTTTTCTACATCATGCCCTCTAAGCATTTATATGCTTATTAAAAGCTTGTGCGTGTGTGCGTGCCGGCGTGCAAGCGTGCGTGCGTGTGTGTGTGTGTGTGTGTGTGTGTGTGTGTGTGTGTGCGTGGTGCGTGCGTGCGTGCGTGCGTGCGTGTGTGTGTGTGTGTGTGTGTGTGTGTGTGTGCACGTGTGTGTTTGTTTTATCATCTTTCCATCAACACCTCCACTATGAGCTACATTTCATTGTCGAGCAAATTCTTGATGCTTGACTTTATCTCTTTCCTTCCTTTACGCACTTTGTTGCTTGATTGACAGACCCTTAACGTCTGCGTTTATTTTTTTCTTTTGTTCTCCTATACAGTTGACTATTTCACTAAAGTATAATTGTTGTGTTTTTATCATTTTTTAAAATTTTCTACACGTTTTGTTTGCTAATAAAACAGTTGTGTTTCTTCGTTATCTTTTTATCTCTCACGCCCCACACCGTTTATTTTTCATTAATTCAAACCCTTGCTTTTATTCGTTTTCATATTTCTCCCTCTTCATGCCATGCCTCTCTCTCTCTCTGTATGTGTGTTTCTCTCTCTCTCTCTCTCTCTCTGCGTGTGTGTGTGTGTGTGTGTGTGTGTGTGTGTGTGTGTGTGTGTGTATGTGTGTGTGTATGTGTGTGTGTGTGTGTGTGTATGTGCGTGCGTGCGTGGGTGCGTGTGTGTGTGTGTGTGTGTGTGTGTGTGTGTGTGTGTGTGTGTGTGTGTGTGTGTGTGTGTGTGTGTTTGTTGTTATCGTTGTTTTTTCCTTCTTATTGTTAAAAACCTTTATTCAGTGTGCGTTGGTTTAAGTCTTCGTCAAGGTACTTCAACACATTTTGTTGTTGATTAAATCCTTCAGGTTGGTTTTCATCTTACCTGTCCCCCTCCCCAGTCTGTACATTTCGTGTCTGAAAGAAGAATTCCTGTTTGTTTGTCTTTTTATCTTTTTTTTTTCTTTCCTTTTGTATTTCTCTTTGTTTTCAAAGCTGCAGTCTTTCTTTGTTTTCATTCCCCATCCCCACACAACTTGTTGTTTGCGAAAGCTGTGTGGTTCTTTTTCCTGTGTTTTAATTTATTGTTGATATATCTATTTGTTATAGTCCAAAATGTTTATCAACACAAAGGCATGTTTTGTGTTCCGACTTCATCAGAACACACCATAGAATACCTTGCTATACCTTACCGTGCTGAACTGTGCCGTACTGTGCCGTACCATAATATGTTATATATCATACCATACAATCCAAATGTGACCTCCCACCACGGAATCAGTCTTAACTCACAGTCAGTCGAACAGCACTAGGAGCTGAAAAGGTGACTGAGGGTCTATCTGGGTGTTTTGACTTTTTCTCATAATTGATTTCTGTAGACTATAATCTATCCCCCACAGAACTTTTTTTCTTGAAAAAATGTTATTAATCAATTTAAAATGGTATTTTAATGCACTGATTGCAGCAGAAAGAACGCAATTTCCTACCAAAAATACCTATTTTTGTCTTATATTATGAACCGTATCCTGTACAATACCCGCACATGTAATATACTGACAGAAAGCTCTCTGGTGCACCTTTCAGATAATGACAGCTAAAATTAAAAACAAACTGGGTCAAAGCCACCAAATAAAGAAATTGAAGGAAAATGTGTGAGAGCACACAAAAACTTTAGAGGCTGTTTTCTCAAAATGGCCGTCATACAACTTGATGACTTTAAACATACATAATTTCTACATTTTTATGAGTACAAGCTTTAGTCAGCTACCAAAAATCACAATGCACACTTTCCATTGATATGTATATCTCAAAATGCCCAAAATGCGAGCTGAGACTGATTTCGTGCTGGCAGGTCACAAATGCCATACCATACCACGCCACACCTACGATACCACATCAGAGTACACCATACCATACCATACCATACCATACCATACCATACCATACCATACCATACATCACCATACCATACCATACCATACCATACCATACCATACCATACCATACCATACCATACACCATACATCCATACCTACCGTACCGTACTCTACCGTTTCATTCAATACCACACACACCACACATTACCATACACTGAATACCATACCATACCATCTCATATCCAACCCCCTTCTCCACAACACCACTGTAGACCACTCCTGTGGTCCCTTCTCCCCTCCCCCTCCCGCTCCCCATTTCCTTTATTGCATTAGTTGAGCGCTGATGTCCGCTAATGCTCTCCCCTGGTCAGTGAAAGGTTAATCTGTGGCCAGTAGGGGGCAGCAGATCTGAGGTCAGAGGGGTTCAAATCTCGAGAGGTCCAATGAAGACTACGGATCCCATCAGCCGGCTTTGAGCGTTTCCTGTACCTCCTCCCCCATTAACACTTCTCTCCCCCCTTCTCCCCAAAGGGACATGTTTAAAGTATCAAGCTACAGCGTTCACTGACGCAGCGACCACCCAATTCTTCGTAGTTTACTTGAAGTAGCGGGACCTAGCGGAACAACTATTATATTCAACCAATACCAAGCAGATAAAAAAAGATTTCCAATAGCCACACAACTACGTGCTGTGTATATTAGTATCAAGCCTTATGGTACAGAAACTAATCAATTTCGACAAGTTACATATACTGTTCTATGCTGTGTAGAACCGTCTCAGACTCAATCGTAGTAAAACAATTTCGAACAAACAGATAATAAAGAATTTGCAGCACTCACGTACATTTACAATGTATGTACGTCTACATGCACATATGTGACTAGACGTAAAAGAAATAACGAACGAACGAACACATGTACATATGTTAGTTTTCAGGCTATTGACGACACATTCATCAATAGATGTCTGCTCAAGATCTGCAACATCACAAAGCAAGATCGAGTGTCCGATTTTCATGTTCTGAAGAAGTATGGCTTGCCAAGAATAAGGTCATGAAATGCCAGCTTCGTTAGACAGGACATGTTGTTCCTGTAGAAGACAACCACATCTGAAAGATACTCCTGTTCGGAGAGTTGAAGTAAGGATACAGTGACCAGAAAATCCTTAAAGCGATACAAGAGTACTCCGAAGGCCAGCCTCATCAGCTGTGGTATTAAAAACCACCAGATGGGAAAACATCGTTCACAACACGACTTGTTGGTGTTGGCAGTGCATGCAGGTCACAGTCACATTCGAACAGAGTAACTATCTCATCATCATCATCATTCATCATCATCATCATCATCATCATCATCATCTCATCATCATTCATCATCATCATCATCATCACATGTGCCCTGCTGCATGGCGTTGGCGATCATGGCCTTCCATACGGATCTATCCCTTGTCGCCGCAAGTACATCTCCCACCCTCTTTGTCCTCAGCCACTCTGCAAGTCCGTCCGATATTTTCTCCCTGGGTCTGTCTGGTGCTCTATTCCTACAGCTTTCCTGTTTCGCCCTGGTGCTCTAATTTCTTTTACCTCAGAAAATCTCCTATAAATGTTGCTTGTCTTTTCCTAATCTTCTTCATTTAATGTACTTCTTGTGTCTGCCTCCTTCAAGACTGTCTCGTTTGTTTTCTTTGCTGTCCATGGGACTCTCAACATTCTTCTTAGAAATCACATTTCAGTTGCCCCAATCTTGTTGTGACTTTCTGTGTTGGCTGTCCACACCTCACAGCAGTATCGGCTCTATATAACACTCAAAACCTCTCTTCCTGATGTTAATTGACAGCATTTGTTGGTAAGAACGCTTTTCGTTTTCTTGCATGCAATTCTTGCTTGGTCGATTCTGCTGGCGCTGGCTATTTCTGATGTCCATATGCTCTTTGGTGACATGACCGTTCCCAGAAATTTAAACTTATCAACGTGTCTCAATGTCATGCCATTTGCTGTTATTTTGCATGAGGGGGATTTCTTGTTTTTTTTTTTTTTCTGATCACCATGACTTCAGTCTTCCTGCTATTTAGCTTCAGTCCTTTTTCTCTGCTGTCTATTTCTATAATAGTCACAAGGTTTCGTAGGTCTTTCCCATTTTCTGCAACCAGAACGGTGTCATCTTTGTAACGAAGATTGTCTATCATTTTTCCTCAAACCAGTATCCTAGGACATTCTTCCAGATTTCCCATTGTGGTTTCGCTGTAAAGTGAAAACAAATCTGGTGACAGAACAGAATATCTACTACTGAACGAAAAATGGAACACCGGATACAGAACTCAACATCGCAGGACTCCTTCCCTTGCGATACCCGTGGACCAACATGTGCCCCCAGAGCTGGTCCCCTATCCCACACGAAAACCCGCACCAAGCGCTGAACACCAGAATGTCTATTCATCCCTCACATTGTCGGGAGAATCTATTAGTATAAGGCTTGGGTTGTGGGTAAACTGTTTACTTCAACCGGTCAGATGTGAAAGTTTTGCGACCTAGACACAGCTACATGTTGTATAGTATTATCATCAGGCATTGTCGTACAGAATCAATTTCAGATTACTGTTACTTTTATTTTTGTTTAAAACCTGGCCGACTGCGTAAAGCCATATTAGGGCAATAACCATTTCAAAACACACAATACTTCAACAGGAAAATAAATGAAGAAAACAAAATTAAGTACACATACCAAATGCATTCGCGCACATAATATAGGGAGATGCCTCTGGCGTTGACCACTCTGTCCAATTTTTTTTATCGCACAGGGGATTTAAAAACATACCTGAATACAAATTTAACATAATTAAAGACACTAAAACATAAAAACAGGCCTAAATCACCTAAAATTGCTTCCGCATATCTCATTTCCCTAGAGCCAAAAATG
>JAPXFY010000021.1:29903424-29913424 GCA_030674185.1 Monoplex corrugatus
AGGAATATGTATTGGGAACAATCAGCAGCAATGAGGGCAGAAAATTATATAATCTCTATCCAAAATATCAAAAGAGGAGTTAGACAGGGATGTGTTCTGTCACAAGATTTGTTTTCACTTTACAGCGAAACCATTATGAGAAATCTAGAAGGATGCCCAGGGATAAAGGTTGACGGAAAAATGAACAACATTCGTTACGCATATGACACCATTCTAATTGCAGAAAATGAAAAAAAGATCTTGTGAATATAATAGAAATAGAAAGCAAAAATAAAGGGCTGGAGCTAAATAGCACGAAGACTGAAGTCACAGTAATCACTAAAAAAAAGAAAACAAAACAAAACAAAACAACCTCCCCTTATCCAAAATAACGGCAAATAGTACCACACTGAGACAAGTTGATAAGTTTAAATATCTGGGAACAGTTATCTCACCAGACGGCAAATGTACATCAGAAAAAGTCAACAGAATCCGCCAGGACAAAACAGCATTCAAGAACATAAAAAGCATTCTTACTAATAAATGCTTACACATTAACATCAGAAGGAGAGTTCTTCAGTGTTGTATAGAACCGATATTACTGTACAGATGTGAAGCGTGGACAGTCAACAATCAAAAGTCAGAACAAGATTGAGGCAGCTGAAATGTGCTTTCTAAGAAGAATGTTAAGTGTTCCTTGGACAGCAAAGAAAACAAACGAGACAGTCTTAAATGAGGCAGACACAAAGAGAACATTAATGAATAAGATCAGGAAAAGACAAGCAACATTTACAGGGCATTTTATGAGTCAAGATAAATTAGAGCACCTAGTCACATCAGGAAAGCTGGAGGGGAAAAGAGCACAAGGTAGACCCAGAGAGAAAATATTGGACGGGCTTGTGCAGTGGATGAAGACAGACAGGATAGGAGAAGAACTTGCAGCGACAAAGAATAGAGTCATATGGAGGGCTATGATCGCCAACGCCATGCGACAGGGCACATAATGGTGATGAGTAAGCTCTGTGTAGAGTACGTGTCTCTTTGGTTGATTACGAACTTATGTATTGCCTATTTTGCCATCGGCATGCAAGGCAGCAACGAAGGTCTCCCAGCCCTGTCTGTTCTGAACCAACCTCTGTATGGCGCCTGAGGTATGTTTTACGGCCTTGACCTCTCATTCTACTCTTTTGCTGCCGATTGTATTTGGGTCAACCTCTTGTACGTCTTCCTTGTGATGTCCAGTGGGCGGCAGTCCGTGTGAGTTGCTCTGTTAACTTTGTATGATGTGTCCAGTCAGTCTCTACCATCTTTTCGTGATGATGAATCCATACTGTTTATTTGTTGGAAATGGAACTGGACCAGGCGTTGCGTTGGTTCTTCGTAGGTTACTCTGTGTACAAGATTTACAGCTTGGTCATGTCGCTCTCTGCTGTCCTCCAGCATTTTACAACAAACACGCAATCTTTTTCAACTCTCTCTCTCTCTCTCTTCAATCTTTCTCTCATGTCCTTTTTCTCCAAGGTTAACTTATATGCTGATCTGCTAGTTCCAGAACCCTCTTCATGAGTATTATTTATAACCTACACACGCAGAACATCAAGCACGCATGTTAAAGATCCTGTATGCCATATCAGTTTTCGGTTGCTTGTGGAAGCACGAAAACGTCTATCATGCACCCTCCCAAAATGAAATAAGACTGCTTTGTTAATGGTGGGGATTTAAGCAAGCAAGCAAGCAAACAAACAACAAACAAACAACAAACAAAACAAACAACAAACGAACGAACAAACAAACAAGCACGCAAACAAACAAACAAACAGACAGACAGACAGACAAACAGACAGACAAACAAAGAAACAAACAAAGAAACAAAGAAACAAAGAAAAAAAAACAAACAAAACAAACAAACAAACAAACCAAATAAAATACACACACGTAAAAGCTCACTCGTATACTTGAGTGCACATGGGAGTTGCAAATCAAAAATGAAAAACGAAAACAAAACAAACCGCCTTCTTTTTCTGCCACCGGTCCATTTATCAGTATGTTTTCCAGAATGTCACCCTGCAGTTTTATTTTATTTCATGTATTGATTTATTTATTATCTATTTATTCATCTATTTATTCACTTATGTATTCATTCATTTGTTTATTTATTTGTTTATTGGTTGATTCATTCATTTATGTATTTATCTATTTTATTATTTTATTTATTCATTTGTTAACATATATATTTATTTGTTTATTTCATGTATTTACTTACAGGTATTTATTTCATTTATTTGTTTATTTGCTTGTTTGTTTATCTATATACATAAGACTTGTTTATCATTTTTCCTCCAGTCTTTATTCCAAGGCATTCTTCTGGGTTTCTCATGTAAAGTGAAAACAAGTCTGGTGATAGAACACATCCCCGCTTAACCCCTTTTTGATATTTTGGAATGAGCTTATGTCACTTTCCAGTCTCATTGCTGCTGTTTGTTCCCAGTACATATTCCTTATTATTCTTAGATCCTTTCTATCAATTTTGAACTTTTTCAGTTGGTTGCTCAATTCTTCATGACCTATCCGATCAAAATCTTGGTGTAATCAACAGAACAAAAATAAAAATCTTTGTTCAACTCGACTGATCTTTATGTGTATGATGTATATGGCATGAACAATTTCTTTCTCTTCAACAAATCTACATTGTTCCGTGTTTCTGGTTAGATTCTTCTCCTTGTCCTCATCAAGATTACTCTTAATAGAATCTTTGTCATATGACTCCTCAAGCTGATTCTACGATGGAGTTTGCATTCTATAGCCCCTGCTTTCTTTGGAAGTGCAATGAAAACTGAATTTGGCATATCTTTAGGAATTCTTCTGGTGTTGTAAATTCCATTGAGGAGGACTGTTATTTTTTTCAATACCAAATTCATCTAGGACCTCAGTCATTTCTATAGTATGTCTGGTCCTGGGGCATTTCCCGGTTTCATCATTTTCAGTGCTGCTCTAATATCACCTTTCATTACTGGTGGTCCTTTAACGTTCTTTCTTATGTGTTCCTCCTTTCTGTCATCGTCAAATATTTTATCTTTTTCTAACTGTTTCTAACTCGTTAATGTTAATAATTGATTGAATGGACAGAATTGAATCACATTCAACTTTACCCACACAAATCAAGAAGAATGTTTATAACAACAAGACAGAAAAGAGAAAATTTATCTGTCACAATACCACCCATTTATATTCTAAAACAAACAAACAAACAAACAACAAACAACAAACAAACCAACAGACAAACAAACAAAAAACAGGTTGTTGTCTAAGACTTATCAGCAGATGATAATCTTTCCTTGTCAAATCATATAAACATACTATGTAAAATTATTTCAGTCATCTTAAACAAAGCATTTCTGATGTGTATCTACCTTTGGGCTTCAACCAGCGATAATGCCCCCAAACCTCTCGTTAGTCTCTATAAACAAACTTTAAAACTCATTCTTTTGAAAAATCACCCGTATAATAGACTCCAACTATAAGGCGTTAGATATTTTACCACGAAAACTTCAGTATTACGAACGCATATCGGATTTATGCACAAAATGATGACTTGACATTTTCCAGTTATCATGACCAATATCGTCTCTATCTCACACACAACAAGAGAAAAATGAATGTCCCCCTCTCATACAATCATACATACATAATACATACATACATACATACATACATACATACATACATACATGCATACATACATACATACATACATACATACATACATACATATGCATACTTTTATACTATCTATATCGATATCCATATCTGTATCTATATCAATCTATCAATCTATCTATCTATCTAAATATCTATCTATCTATCTATCTATCTGCCTATCTTCCTACCTACCTTCCTACCTGCCTACCTACCTACCTACCTACCTACCTATCTATCTATCTATCTAATCTATCTATCTATCTCTCTCTATCTCTCTCTCTATACATATATATGTATATATATAGATATATATCTGTGTTGTATGTGTACACACACACACACACACAAACACACACACACACATACACACACACACATACATATATATATATATATATATATACATAATATATATATATATATTATACATATACATATATATATATGTATACATGTATATATATACATGTATATATATATGTATATATATATATATATATATATATAATACATACACACACACACACACACACACACACACACACACACACACACACACACACACACACCACACACACGCATATATATACATGTATATATATATGTATGTATTCATTAATTTATTTATCTATTTTCACGGTGGTGCATTCTTTCTCGCTCATACACCCACTGCCGTTTTTTTTCCGGCTTCTGACATTTCTCTTTTGTCTCATTTTGGTCGAGGACAGGATTTGAAACAAGTAAAAAAACATAAAACCCTTATACATCAAGGTTATTTATCTCATCTAATCTTCTCCCTTCCTTCCCCCTCTCTCTGTTTCTCGCTCTATCTCTGTCTCTGTCTGTCTGTCTCTCTTTCTGTACCTCTCTCTCCCCTCTCTCTCTCTGTGTCTCTCTCTCTTTCTTACTCTCTCTTTCTCTTTCCCTTTCCCTCTCTTTCTCTATCTCTCTCTCTCTCCCTATCTCTCTCTCCTTCTCTCTCTCTCTCTCTTCTCCTTCTTCTTCTTCTCTCTCTCTGTCTCGTGTCTCTGTCTCTCATGTGTCTGTCTGTCTGTCAAGACAAGTCTTTATCGTCCCAAACACGGTCTCAGCGCGAGCGTCGAGTTTCCGTTGTGAGAGGGCAAATTGCTGACAGTGATGACCCCACTCTCCCAGTCCTTCCTTCCCAGCTTCTCCCCCACCCCACCCCTTGCCTCTCTCCTCCCCAACACACACATCGCTGTCGCCGCTTCAGTAGCACCCTCTTTTAATTCTAACTACCACCACCACCACCTCTCTCTCTCTCTCTCTCTCTCTCTCTACCTCTGCCACCCTTGGTAGCCCATGCTTGTGGTCTCATTGTTATAAAAGTAAGCAGCGTCTTGCCTAGGGTGGGGACGTATCATATTCTAAAGGACACACACACACACGCGCGCGCGCGCGCGCGCACAACACACACATACACACACACACACACCACGCACACACACACACACACACACATGCACACACACACACACACACACCCGTCTATATCACTTATAGTGAAAAGACGTTAATCAAGGAACGAACGAACGAACACACACACACACAAGGATGTTCGATATTGATATACGAGATGCAAATTAAGCACACATATCAATGCATTTGCGGATATAATCTATGGAGATGCCTCTGGCGTTGATCACTCCCGTCCAATTCATCACAAGGGGATTTAAATAAAAACCTGAATACAGATTTAAACATAACTACGAACACCAAAACATGTGTAAAAACGGCCTAAATCACCTGAAATTGTTTCCGCATATCTCATTTCTCTAGAGCCAAAACTGCACATAATACATGTACCCAATTATCAATCCTAAGAGAAAGTGCCGTAAGACTTTATTGAACACAAACAGGTAAATGGGTCAGCATGGCATAAGATGTTAGGAAGAAATGACAGAAAGCAAAGGAACAAGGCAAAAACAAGAGAGTGACAGAAAAGAGGAAATTTCTAACACAGAATGTGGAATACTATTTACACTGAAAGAACCCCCAGTATCCCCACGGAGGAAGGGGAGGGGAGGGAGGGGGCCGGCGGAAGGAAGACGTGAGAGAGGAAATTCCCAGAACACCTGGCGGCAAACCCAAGACCCTAAAACTTAACCAGGGTGTCATACAGTTGCTGGGCTATAACAGACAGGAGCGGATGATCTTCGTTGCTGCGCTACACACCGAAAGCCCAAGTAAGATGGGCCTGACAGGTGGTGAGAATGTCTGAAAATCGACTACCAAAACAACTTACATATGGAGAGCTGAGCCAGGGGAAGCGCTCAGTTGGTGGCCAAAAGAAATCACTTTTAAAGATTGCCTCAACGTCTCCATCAACGACCTGGGTATCGGACCCAAATACCTGGGAAACGCTTGCACTAGACGACCGAACTGGCGAGGCAAGCTTGACCATCGGAGCAAGAGCAGCAGAGAGAAGACGTACAGCAGAGGTTTGAAGAAAACGAGAAGCGCGAAAGGCGCGAGCAACCTCCAATTCTACAGTTGCACCAACCCACCTTTGCCCTACGCGTGGGCGAGCCTTCCTGGTCCGGATTGGCCTCACCAGCCACCTCCGGACCAACAATCACCAATCTCTCTGTCAAAATTGAAGTCTTGGTCTTCTTCGACAACAAAGGACGAACAACACATGCCAATGGTGTGATAGGCAGTAAGTAACCAGGTAAATGTGTGAGTACTATGACCTAGAGGCAGTAAGTAAATAGGTGTGTGAGTACTGTGACCTAAAGGCAGTAAGTAAATAGGTAAGTGTGTGAGTACTGTGACCTAAAGGCAGTAAGTAAATAGGCAAGTGTGTGAGTACTGTGACCTAAAGGCAGTAAGTAAATAGGTAAGTGTGTGAGTATTATGACCTAAAGGCAGTAAGTAAATAGGTAAGTGTGTGAGTACTATGACCTAAAGGCAGTAAGTAAATAGGTAAGTGTGTGAGTACTATGACCTAAAGGCAGTAAGTAATCAGGTACTGTGTGAGTACTATGACCTAAAGGCAGTAAGTAAATAGGTAAGTGTGTGAGTACTATGACCTAAAGGCAGTAAGTAATCAGGTACGTGTGTGAGTACTATGACCTAAAGGCAGTAAGTAAGTAAACAGGTAAGTGTGTGAGTACTATGACCTAAAAGCAGTAAGTAAGTAAACAGGTAAGTGTGTGAGTACTATGACCTAAAGGCAGTAAGTAACCAGGTAAGTGTGTGAGTACTATGACCTAAAGGCAGTAAGTAAATAGGTAAGTGTGTGAGTACTGTGACCTAAAGGCAGTAAGTAAATAGGTAAGTGTGTGAGTACTGTGACCTAAAGGCAGTAAGTAAATAGGTAAGTGTGTGAGAACTATGACCTAAAGGCAGTAAGTAAACAGGTAAGTGTGTGAGTACTATGACCTAAAGGCAGTAAATAAACAGGTAAGTGTGTGAGTACTATGACCTAAAGGCAGTAAATAAACAGGTAAGTGTGTGAGTACTATGACCTAAAGGCAGTAAGTAACCAGGTAAGTGTGTGAGTACTATGACCTAAAGGCAGTAAGTAAATAGGTAAGTGTGTGAGTACTATGACCTAAAGGCAGTAAGTAAACAGGTAAGTGTGTGAGTACTATGACCTAAAGGCAGTAAGTAAACAGGTAAGTGTGTGAGTACTATAACCTAAAGGCAGTAAGTAACCAGATAAGTGTGTGAGTACTATGACCTAAAGGCAGTAAGTAAACAGGTAAGTGTGTGAGTACTATAACCTAAAGGCAGTAAGTAAACAGGTAAGTGTGTGAGTACTATGACCTAAAGGCAGTAAGTAACCAGGTAAGTGTGTGAGTACTATGACCTAAAGGCAGTAAGTAAACAGGTAAGTGTGTGAGTACTATAACCTAAAGGCAGTAAGTAAACAGATAAGTGTGTGAGTACTATGACCTAAAGGACAGTAAGTAAATGGTAGTGTGTGAGTACTATGACCTAAAGGCAGTAAGTAAACAGGTAAGTGTGTGAGTACTATGACCTAAACGATAGGTCGTGGCGTTGCCCTTTAAACGTATGCAGCAATCGTGACTTATCTTGTGAGACTTTTAGAACAAACAGACACACACACACAACACACCACAACACCACACGCACACTACACACACACGCAGCAGCAACACACACAACCAACACACACACAACACACACAACACAACACACACACACACACACACACACACCAACACACACACACAACACACAAAACACACACACCCACCACAACACACAAAACACACACAACACACACACACAAACACACACACACACACACACACACACACACACACACACACACACACACACACACACACACACACACATATCCCTGAACATTCTTCCTGCCCCTTCCGCCTAAAGAACAACGATCGTTATAAACAAGGTTTTGAAATAAACGGTATTTCTACACGTGTTTTTTTCCAATCGGTATCACACATACAATAACACCAAAGTTTCAAAACGGTGCTGATACAAAGGTACCAGTAAGATTGAATCACTCTAAATTAAAAGCTGCTATATTAAGATAATTTTCACATTTGGCCTATAATGACCATACTAATACCGATGATGATAATAATGGTAGCAATAATGATAACGAAAAAATAATGATAATGATGATAATGATAACGACAACAACAATAATAAGATCAATAATATTAATGATAATAGTGATAATAGTAATAATAGTAATAACAGTGATGATGATGATCATCACAACAACAACAACAAATAATAATAATAATAATAATAATATAATAATAATAATGATAATAATAATAATAATAATAATAATAATAATAATAATAATAATAATAATAATAATAATATAAATAATAATAATTTAAGGTACCAGTACTACCTAGAAAGGGTCCAAAAATCGAATTTGCTCAATTTGAAATGTAACTGGTATGTATGCATACATAAAACATTGAAATTTATTGTGCAGTTTATTTTTTTGGTCTAGGGCACCTCATTCCGGAGATATTTACGTTCAAAGTAGGGGGGTGGGGGCTGAAATCTGCCAAACTTACGGTCTAAGACACGTGATTTGAGCTTGCTTTTACTTTTACTTCTTCCTTGCAGCTTCCTTGAGTTATTTCCCTTGTGCAAAATGTCTGCCTCCATGCGCTGACCCTCAGCGTGTGTATTGACCCTTTTTTTCAAGTTTTTGTTTGTGTTTTTGGCCACGATGTCTGTTGTTCCAAATAGACGTGGGAAGAGGGCTCGAAAAAGGACTTTTCGTGGAAATAAGTGACTAAAAGGCCGAAAATGGACTCAGAAGCGAAGGACAATGTGGTGGATGATTTGTGAAGTGACAAAGCTGAACCAGACAAAGAATCGAACGTTGTTTTGGATTAGGAGCGCACAGACCACCACCACCCTCCCCCCAGTGCCACACCCACTTAAAGTGAAACTGAAAAATGTGTATGATTCTGTGAAAAAGAGCAATGAATGCAGCGATCAGATCGAGTCTGGCAGTAGTGACAGTGATAGTGAGGGAATAAATGGAGTGTTTGAAGGATATAGGTTATGTTTCTATTTTATATCAAAACATAACAAGTCGGCATATAAGTAAATATGTCTGTCAAACCATGTTTTTGGGGTCCGAAAGTTGTCCAAAATTCAACGTTTTCGGCAGTTTTCACATCATATTTTCTTCAGTTTTCAAGATACAGCCTTGAAATTTGGTATACAATATCTTTGCATGCATATCTTAGTTTCCTTTTATGATTTTGTCTATATCTCCATTCACAGTTGAGTTATGAATTTTTGTATAAGCATTTTTTACCCCAAAAATTCTGCATTTTAGATAATCCGAGCCTGATAAAACGTTCACCCTACTAACTTCATCTTAGAACAAAACCAAGATAAAAGACTGGTGTGCATGATATAAAAGAATCTTCTTGTTTCTATCAGTTGGATTATGAAATATCTTGTACAAACCACACCTAAGTTTTGCGGTATGATATTTCACATTTTTCTTCATTATTTAATTTTCATACCAATTGTGTGCCTTGTATGACACTTTCCTAATTTTTTGTCAACATATTGCCATTTCTCAACTTTATGTCAAAATTTCATGACACTAGAGTGATAAACAAAAATACACCCTCCGTCTAACCAGTACTGGTACCTTAATGATAACAGTAAAAAATTAATAATAATGTGCCTAACAGGGCTCTAGACGCTCACAATTCTACAATACAAAAGTAAATAAATGAAACATACATGTAACACACATCCACTTGTTTTACTCATTCGCTTATTGCCCACACTCTAAATAACATCCATGCAG
>JAPXFY010000021.1:29925924-29933424 GCA_030674185.1 Monoplex corrugatus
ACAACTACACGTCAACAGAAAACGAAACAACAAGAGATAGGATAGTTAATGTCATGCCATAGTTAACAAGAAACACCACAAGGATGCGGGTGGGCCAGAAGACCAGTGCCTCACCACTCTCCGGTCAGTCACCTTCCAAAACTCCCGACGACACACGATAGTCATTTCATAGTTAATGTCAGGCCCTACAGTATAAAACTGTGCGCCGCAAGACGATACGATGTGATAAAACATAAAACCATGCGACACAGTACAACCCAGACTAAAAACAAAAACTATCGGGCCACAATATATCCCATCCCATTTCACCTCACTGCTTCACACCACGGTTCATTACATCCTCTTAGCCAGCCCAACCCACCACACTCCACCCCCAAAACATATCACATCGCAGTATATCACACCACACAAACCACATTACGCCACAAATCCACGACCTACCTGTACCCTGAGTACAGACAATTCCAGTCTCAGAGTTCCGCTCGCATGAAGACATTGAGATGGATGGGTTCCGTCAAACCCACCAACACCAACACAACACAACACAACACAACACAACACAACACAACACGACACGACAACACGACACGACACGACACGACACAACACAACACGACACGACACGACACGACACAACACGACATAACACAACACAACAGAGCATAGCAGGGCAGTGCACAGCAGAACAGAGCAGAATAGAGTAGAGCAGAGCAGAGCAAAGCAGAGCAGAACAGAGCAGAATAGAGCAGAGCAGAGCAGAGCAGAGCAAAGCAGAGCAGAACAGAGCAGAACAAAGCAGAGCAGAACAGAACAGAACAAAGCAGAGCAGAACAGACCACAGCAGAGCAGAGCAAAGGACAGCAGATCAGAGCAGAACAAAGCAGAACAGAACAGACCACAGCAGAGCAGAGCAAAGGACAGCAGATCAGAGCAGAACAAAGCAGAACAGAACAGAACAAAGCAGAATAGAACAGACCACAGCAGAGCAGAGCAAAGGACAGCAGATCAGAACAGAACAAAGCAGAACAGAACAGAACAAAGCAGAACAGAACAGACCACAGCAGAGCAGAGCAAAGGACAGCAGATCAGAGCAGAACAAAGCAGAACAGAGCAGAACAAAGAGCAAAGAACAGAACAAAGCAGCAGCAGAGCAACAGGACACAGCAGAGACAGAGCAGAACAAAGCAGAGAGCAGAACAAAGAGAGCAGAACAAAGCAGAGCAGAACAGACCACAGCAGGGCAGAGCAGAACAAAGGAGAGCAGATCAGAGCAGAACAAAGCAGAGCAGAACAGACCACAGCAGGGCAGAGCAGAACAAAGGAGAGCAGATCAGAGCAGAACAAAGCAGAGCAGAACAGACCACAGCAGGGCAGAGCAGAACAAAGGAGAGCAGATCAGAGCAGAACAAAGCAGAGCAGAACAGACCACAGCAGGGCAGAGCAGAACAAAGGAGAGCAGATCAAAGCAGAACAAAGCAGAGCAGAACAGACCACAGCATGGCAAAGCAGAGCAGAATAGACCACAGCAGGGCAGAGTACAGCAGAGCTAAACAAAGCAGAGAAGAATAGACAACAGCTGAGCAGAGCAGAATAGAGCAGAGCAATGCAGAGAGAAGCACAGCAGAATAGACCAGAGCAGAGCAGAATAGAATACAGCAGAGCAGAATTGAGCAGAGCAGAATAGAACAGAGCAGAGCAGTACAGAGCAGTGCAGGGTAGAGAAGAGCAGAGGAGAATAGAATAGAGCAGAGCAGAAGAGAATAGTATAGAGCAGAGCAGAGCAGAGCAGAATAGAATACAGCAGAGCAGAATTGAGCAGAGCAGAATAGAACAGAACAGAGCAGTACAGAGCAGTACAGGATATAGAAGAGCAGAGGAGAATAGAATAGAGCAGAGCAGAAGAGAATAGTGTAGAACAGAGCAGAGCAGAGCAGAATAGAACACAGCAGAGCAGAACAACAGAGCACAGCAGAGCAGAGCAGAATAGAACCGAGCAGAATAGAACAGAGCAGAGCAGAATAGAGCAGAATAGAGCAGAGCAGAATAGAACAGAGCAGAGCAGTACAGAGCAGTGCAGGATAGAGCAGAGCAGATGAGAATAGAATAGAATAGAGCAGAGCAGAAAAGAGCAGAGCAGAAGATAATAGAATAGAGCAGAGCAGAAGAGAGAACAGAATAGAATAGAGCAGAACAGAGCAGAGCAGAGCAGAAATAGAGCAGAGCAGAAGAGAATAGAATACAGCAGAGCAGAAGAGAATAGAATAGATCAAAATAAAGCAGAGGAGAGCAGAAGAGAATAGTGCAGAGTAGAATAGAACAGAGCAGAATAGAGCAGAGCAAAACAGAATATAGCAGAGCAGAGCAGAGCAGAGCAGACAGAACAGGATAGAATAGAGCAGAGCAGAATAGAGCAAAGCAGAACAGAATAGAATACAGCAGAGCAGAACAGAACAGAGCAGAGCAGAACATAATAGAGCAGATCAGATCAAACAGAACAGAACAGAACAGAACAGAACAGAACAGAACAGAGCAGAGCAGAGCAGAGAGGAGCAAATCAGAGCAAAGCAGAACAGAATAGAGCAGAGCAGAGAGGAGCAAAGCAGAGCAAAGCAGAATAGAACAGAGCAGAGCAAGGCAAAGCAGAACTGAGCAGAGCAGAACAGAATAGAACAGAGCAGAGCAAGGCAGAGCAGAGCAAGACAAAACAGAACTAAGCAGAGCAGAACAGAATAGATCAGAGCAGAGCAAGGCAGAGCAGAACAGAGCAGAACAGATTAGAGCAGAGCAGAGCAAGAGCAGAGCAGAGCAAGTCCGAGACTGGCGGTGGGTAAAGTTATTAATTTGGGGGTTGGTAAGGACAGATGGTGTGTGCTGGGGTAAGGTTATTATGTTGGCACTTGATAAGATGGTGCATACCTGGGTACTGTTTGAGGCTCTCTTGGTTGTTGTCAGAGTCATGACACATACTTCTATGACTGTGTTTGTAGGATGTTTGATTGTTGTCATGGGTTATCATATGTTATCATGCTTGTAGGATATATCACCTGATGAAAAAATATTATGGTTTTTGTGCAGTCACCTGTTTTGGAAAATGAACACTTTCGCAAAAGGGAGAAAACAAACTATTCACACCAACATAACTCCCATTTTCATCACCCCAAACCCCAATCCTACCTGTACTCTGGCTTCAGAAAGGCCAAGCCTCTGACTGAGCTCCTCTCGCATGAAGGCATCAGGATAGTGGGTTTCGTCAAACAGCCTCTCCAGCTCGTTCAGCTGCTCCAAGGTGAAGTTGGTCCGGCTCCGCCTCTGTTTCACCTTCGGCGTGTCATCATCAGCCTCGTTTTCGTCCTCCCGCGCCTCGTTTTCGCTCGTTGCCTCGTTCTGGTAAGGTTTGTTGTCTGGGACGCTGCTGCTGCTAGCGGTGGTGGTGATGGTGCTGGTGGCTGTCGTGGTTTGACTACTGCTGTTGCTGTTGGTGGTGGTGGTGGTGTTGGTGGGGGTGGGGGTGAGAGTTGGGGTGGCGGGAGTGGGCAAGCCAGCGAGGGTGAGCGAGTCCTTGGTGTCATCCTGGTGGTGGTGGTGGTGATGGTGGTGGTGGTGGTGGTTGCTGTGGGAGAGGATGGTCCGGATGCTGTATCCTCTGGTTTGGTCTGGATCTGGTGGTGGTGATGGTGATGGGGCAGATGGTACCTGAAGCTTGTCTGGAGTGCTGAAGTACAAAACAAAGAGAAGAAGCAATAAAGATGACGATGATAAGAATGATGATAATGATGATGATAATCATGATGATGATGCGACGACGACGACAACAACAACAACAACGACGATGACAACAACAACAACAACAACAACAACAACAACAACAACAACAACACAACAACAACAACAAAATAATACTTATGATAATAATGACAATAATAATAATAACAATAATAATAATAATAATGATAATAATAATATAATAATAGCAATAAAAATGATAATAACAACAACAGCAATAAAAAAACAACAACAATAATAATAACAATAATATAATAATAATAATGTAATAGTAGTAATAATAATAATGATAACAATATATAAGAAGAAGAAGAAGAAGAAGAAGAAGAAGAAGAAGAAGAAGAAGAAGAAGAAGAAGAAGAAGAAGAAGAAGAAGAAGAAGAAGAAGAAGAAGAAGAAGAAGAAGAAGAAAAAGAAGAAGAAAAAGAAGAAAAGAAGAAGAAGACCAAGAAGAATGATGATGATGATATAATAGCAACAACAGTATGATAACAATGGTGACAACTATAATGATAATGACAATTCCTATCTACGTCTCTATCTGTCAGTTAACATTTTCCATTCCTATCTCCGTCTCTATCTGTCAGTTAACATTTTCTCCAAGCATCACATATGACTGGGTACATCAGAATTAGTTTAACGTACATCTGTGCGTATGGAGTATACCAAGTCTGATGCATTCATGGGTGGTAGTAGGTGTATCATATTTCACGCACAACTGAGCCTGTGAGTATGGGTATATCAAATTTAATGCACAGTTGAATACTGGTTTATCAGATTTACCTGCTCAGAGCTGGAGAAGGTAAAGTTGCGACGGTGATGAGATGATGAGATAGGCACCGCCCTAAAATTTGCTGGTGATGGGGGAGGGAAGGCGGGGAAGCTGAGGTCTCTACCATTCATTTTCCACTTCCTCTGGGTTATGCGATACTTACCCTTTTTCTTTAAAAGATTTAAGGCACTTTCGAGTGCTAGAGATACCTAATTTTATGCACATCAGCATGCTGGGTCAAACTAGTATTGTACTCTTGACGCAAAATTGAAAGGTGGGTGGACATTGGAGATCTGGCGCACATCTGAACTGACACACAATTAAGTGCCAGGTATGATAATCAGTATTATTTTTCAGCGCAGTTTGTTGTGAGTACCCAAGTATCATACTAGGACAGGGAAAACTGCCCACTTGTACTGAGACCAGACATCGGCAGCTGCATCTGGATCACCACCACGCAGCCAGTTCCAGCCTGCCAGACCTTTCTGCAACGCTCAGCGCTGCACTTGGAACGATCAGAGACGTTGAGAGAGATTGGCACCAGCTTATGTCCGTCCAGAGATATGACTAATGAGATCTTTAGCTACAGGATTTTGCCAGTGATGATGGCCTCGCTCGATTGACGTCAATAGTCAGTATGGGCTTACGCAATGCGTTTCAGAACAACAGAACTGTGAAGTTTCGTGTGATTGCAAGCCCTCTGCACATTGTACCGCAGAACATGTTACCTTAATCTGGAAGTTGATGTTATATATATGCCGCACAGAACCCATGATAAGCATATGCAGAAGCAGTCGACTGATGGTGCTGTGACTGTGTCTTCACCTAGACAGTCAGTCTATTATTGCTCGTATGAAAAACGAATTTCTATGTCGTTTGATATGACTATTCGGGATCTTAAGGATCTTAAATGCTCTCTTGTTGCTATGTGACAGTTTATCCAAAACAAGTGTGACTGCCTGCGTTCAAGCAAACAGGAACCGGAAATAAAAAAAAACACGAAAAAAAATTAGAACGCGTATTTAATACAACCAGATAAGACAGGCGCAAATTTTCGGCCAACTGGCCTTTGTCAAGCGTAAACGTAAGAAATTAGAAGAAAAAGACTGAAACTTTCCCGCTGCTTTGTCCAGTGTGGAGTTAAATCCTTTTCTCCCACTGAACGAAGCAGCAGGGGAGTTTCAGTCTTTTTCTCCTAATTTTCATATTTGGTGTTTGTCCATTTGTGATCTTACGTCTACGCTTGACAAAGGCCAGTTCGCCGACAATTTGCGCCTGTCTTATCTGACTGTATTAAACATGTGACAGTTTAGTACAGAAGTTTTCCGTCGTACTCTCGGCAAATAGCTTTGATTGTATTATACAGTTATTTTGTCCATGTCTTCTTGTGTAAAGAAAGTGTGAGCAGGAATCATCGGCACCAGTTCCTCAACCACCTTGTGTATAAACATCAGACATAGGTGGAGAGTTCTGTCATATAATTTTGACAGTTGGAGATTTCGGAGCGTTTTGGTTATACGGGCTGCCAATTATAAATCGTGTACCTATTGCTCTCTCCCTTTGTGGGCTGCGATAAAAAAAACACCATTTTTTCTTTCCTTTAACCTTTGCAAATAAAGAATTCTATCTGTTCTTGTCTTGCCTTGTCTCTATTTTGTCTTGCTGTGACGGTCTGCAGCACGGTCACAAAGCGCTGCAGAAGACTCAGGACGTATAGCGTACGTGTGTATACTGACCTGCGTCGAGCAGGCGAGACAGTGATTACAAGCGAAATGATGCAGTTGCCATTCTCTCTCTCTCTCTCTCTGTGTGTGACTCGTTCTCTCTCTGAATTACACACTCACGCACACACACACAGACACACAGACACACACCACACACACAAACACACACACACACACACACACACACACACACACACACACACACACACACACACACGCAAACACACACAAAACACACACAGACACACTTCTATCTATCTATCTATCTATCTATCTACCTATCTATCTACCTATCTACTACTATCTATCTTTATCTATCTATTAGTCTGTGTCTACTTCTATCTATTCTTATCTATTGCTATCTGTCTATTACTATCTTATCTATATCTATATCATACATATATATATTTATATCATGTCAGACAGAGACAGAACAACATGAGATACATACAGAATACAATGATGACTAGAATATAGACAAGATACAGAGATCAGACAGAGATACAGAGATACAGACAGAGACACATACAGAGAGAGATACAGAGAAAGCAGACAGAGAGACAGACAGAGATAGAGATACAGACAGAGACAGACAGATACAGACAGAGATACAGACAGAGATACAGACGAGATACAGACAAGAGACAGACAGATACAGACAGAGATACAGACAGAGATACAGACAGAATACAGACAGAGACAGACAGATACAGACAGAGACAGACAGATACAGACAGAGACAGACAGATACACAGACAGAGATACAGACAGAGACAGACAGAGACAGACAGATACAGCAGATACAGACAGATACAGACAGAGAGACAGACAGACAGACAGACAGAGAGACAGAGAGCGAGGGGTAAACAGATATACACATGTCTCTGAACTGATTGTGCAAAACGTACCCCATTCCTCTCCCTTGCCACCCCCCCCCCCCCGCTTTCTCTTTCCCCTCAATGACACCCTCCCTACCTGCCTTCCTTTCCTCACCCCCACCCCCCACTGTCCAATTCCACACGCTCCTTATCCACGCCAGTCTGGTCAAGTAAAGGGAAAGAGCGAGCGGCTCAATCATAGGTTTCCTGCCTCTGATTTCCTTCTCTTTCTCCGCAGGAACCTCGTCCGTCGCCAAAAGTCAGTGTGAAACCCGTTGCATAATTATACGCTTCCAGAACAACCCACCCCACCAACCCCCTTACCCCATCCCCACCCCCATCC
>JAPXFY010000021.1:29935924-29945924 GCA_030674185.1 Monoplex corrugatus
CTTTCAAGCAACGACTGACGATAAATTATCTTCGCTGCCAGACGATGGTGCTGAAGCATTGACTGCCAGCTTCAATGGAGCGATGACAGACACAGCAAAGGACACCTATGCAAAACGGTGCTGGGACCTGAACCCTGAACCCTGAACCACAGACAAACGTTTTAAAAGGTATTACACGCTATATGCTGAAGGATGTCAGAAACACAAGAAGAGTATGACAATATAAGGTCAATAAGCAGACCAGGAAAGACATGTCGAGCCCCGGGAATATTGGCTTAAGAAGCAATGCACAGACGTTGAAGACAGCCTAAATAAGAAGAGTAACAGAAGAGCTTTTTGTGCAGGGTACCACAATTTAAAGACAATCAGGAATCAATACCATACCATAAAGACAAAGCAGAGAACTACCTTACTGATGGAAAAGACATGATCGACAGGTGGACCGTGTGCTACTCAGAACTCGATGGTCACCTGACACCAGAAGACCACAACGTATCTCTGCAAGCAAGCCAAGAATCATCAAGGGATGATGGCCTAGAATTGGTTCTTGGGAAAGGTGAAACATCCACAGTATCAATGGAGAAAGGGTAACAGTACAGGGAAAAGAGAACATTCCAGCTTAATTGAAAAACCATTGAACGAAAGCAATGACGGACGTCCCCATTAGAATGTAGGGTAAGATCTGGCGGATATGTTGAGCTCAAGTACTTATAATAGCTCCCTTCCCACACACACACACACACACACCACAACACACACACACACACACACACACACACACACACACACACACACACACACACACACACACGTCTAATATCACTTATAGTGAAAAGACGTTAAATCAAAGAACGAACACACACACACACACACACACACAACACCACACACACCACACACAACACACACACACACACAAACAACACACACACACACACACACACACACACACATACACTCTCTCGAATAAAAGGCAATTCACAGCAATGCCGAATTATCAGACTATCAGTCTCATTGGCCACGCAAGCAAAGTGATATTGAAAAAGTAATTATGAACAGGCTGAAGCGCACGCAGAGGAGATCATAGCTGAAGAACAGTTCTATACGAAACGTAGAGTCACCACAAATATGGCATCTACCATATTGTTGTTGACTTCATACAAGTTTTTGACAGGGTATGGCATGATGTATGAGCCACTATGAATGTAAAAAACAACTCAGACCAAATGCTGGTTTAAATCATCAGGTAGAGTCATACGCAAAAGCCAGGGACAGTGGAAGAACGATGGCACACATCAATTGGAGTTTGTCAAGGCTTTAATTTGTCGCCCACTTAATTTAACATTTTCCCCTAAAGTTTGATGCTAACGAATATCATTCATGCACTGTCAGCATTATATATTATTCCGCCACAAACCTTCGTCTCGCATAAGACATTGATGAGCTGATTGAAAATAGAGATGAACTGTCCAGATGCTGAATGGATTGAATAAAACATCTTCTAAGTATGGAACGGCAGCAACAAGAAAATAACAACAACATCAACAATAACAACAACAATAACAGCAACAACAGCAACAAAAAACTGATGACAAACAACACTGAACTGATTATGACAAAAACATCACCGTCTGTGGACAAGAAATAGAGGCTACAAAATATTTCAATATCTTGAAAACAATATCAATGAAAAGTGCTGAGAGAGCGAGATTCTATAGAGAGCGGCTCAGACTGTGGTAACATTACTAAAACTAGAACTGATCTGGAGAAACAGGAACACCACACTCAGACGCAAAGTGAAGCTCTTTATCATCATCATCATGTGCCCTGCCGCATGGCCTTGGCGATCATAGCCCTCCATACGAATCTATCCCTTGTCGCTGCAAACACATCTTCCGCCCTATCATCAGCCACCCTGCTAAGTCCGTCCAATATTTTCTCCCTGGGTCTCCCTGTGGTCTCTTTCCCTCCAGCTTTCCTGCACGAAGCTCTTGCATGCACTAAACTTTCCATTTTCCTATGTGCAAGCGAGTCCTGGGCACAGACAGCAGACTTACAAAGAAAACACGATTGTAGAATACAGATGCTTCAGGAGAGTCTTTGGCTTATTCACCATTAGTCACATTACCAGAAATAATGTCCGCAGAGCCATCATCTAGCAATGAATCTGTGACTTGCTGACCATAGGACCACAGTGGAAAATCAAGAAACTGTGGAGTTTGGAGTTCAGAGTTTGTTGAAGAGGGATTCATCGCGCTCAAAAAATTCCACATGTGCTCCAACCAAATCTGCCTGCTATTACCTGGCAGACTCACTCCTTGAGCCTGTGCAAACCCCTAAGAGCGGGTAAAGTGTTTTTAAAGACAGTATAGGCAATGGAACAAGATTAATCATACTCTCCAAACTATCCTCTACGGATCTGGTTAAAGACAGATCTGTATCAGCTAGCCTTCTCCACCCAGTCACACAACACTAAAGCAGACTGTAGAATTGTGATTTTGCTCTGTGAATTTGGATCTACATAGCGTAGAATCAGAAAAACAAGCAAACAAAAAAACAGAATCAGAACGCGTATTTCATATAACAAGAAAAAATAGAGAAAATGTTTGGCCAACTGGCCTTTGTCAAGCGTAAACACAAGACAACAAAACAAACAACAGAGAACAAATAGAAAAAAGTAGGGTTAACATAGCAAACTTCCTTGCTGTTTTGTGTAGCAGGAGAAAATAACTGCTATAAAATCATGAAGTGTTTGCGAGTTGTGGTAACTTGGAAGCAGGGGAGGCAAATACGATGTCTTGAGGGAAGTATGCCTTATTATTGTTTTATCCTGAGAGGATCCAGATCCAAAACTTAAAAAATCGACAGATAATGCATTTGCTGAGTGTACTTTCCAGAGTGTGTGTGTGTGTGTGTGTGTGTGTGTGTGTGTGTGTGTGTGTGTGTGTGTGTGTGTGTGTGTGTGTGTGTGTGTGTGTGTGGTGTGTGTTAGTGTGTGTGGTTGTGTGTGCGTGAGTGTGTGGTGGTGATGTGTGTGTGTGGTGTGTGTGTGCGTGGTGCGTGTGCGTGGTGACGTGTGTGTGGTGTGTGTGTGGTGCGTGTGTGTGCTGTGGTGTGTGTGTGTGTGTGTGTGTGTGTTGGATATTTATCGTATTTTTTGTGCGAATTACGTTGAGGGCTACTTCCTGAGTTCTGGGTAGCATTTAAGTGTTGGAAGGCTTCTAAATCGAGACGGATTATCAGCATTCTTCTTTTTCTTCATTATATTATTATCATTATTACGAGGAGGAGGAGGAGGAGGAGAAGGAGTATCATTATCATTATCCTCTATCTTATGATCATTATCAACAGCGCAGGAAAGAGACAACAGGTGAAAGAGAGGAAGAAATCGCTGACCGGACCGATTTTGTTGTGATTCGGGCACTTGGCCACAACCCAAAGAAGTAGGACCAGTTGCAGCAGCGTTCAGTGACCCAATAGCCCTACAGCAAACAATAAAACGTAGCACTGTAAGAATAAGCCAGATTCAAGCGTCCAACCTTCAAGGCCTGAAAAAAAAGTGTGACTTTGCTTTGCTAGACAGGACATATCGTTCTATGGAAGATAAAGTATCTAAAGGTGTTCCCACACGGAGTGCTGAAGCAAGGACACCATGACCAGGGAAGACTACTAAACAGAAACGTAGATTCATTCTCTGAATTCCAACCTCATCAGCTGTGGCATCAACACCACCAAGTGAGAAGACACTGCTCACAACAAAATGTGCTGGCACAGCAGAACAGAGAGGGCACAATCACATTTGACCAGTGCAGAACAGCGTTGTTCAACAGATGAGGGACCAGCAGAAACAGAACTCAAAGCCGTAGGACTCTTCCCAAGCAGTCATCATCATCATGTGCCCTGCCGCATGGCGTTGGCGATCATGGCCTCCATAGATTATGCATCTATCCCTTGTCGCCGCAAGCACATCTTCTACCCTCTCTGTCCTCAGCCACCCTGCAAGTCCGTCCAATATTTTCTCCCTGGGTCCACCTGGTGTTCTCTTTCTCTCCAGCTTTCCTGTTGTGACCAGGTGCTCCAATTCCCCTTTCCTCATAGAATGGCCCATAAATGTTGCTTGTCTTTTCTTAAATCTTCCTTATCAATGATCTTCTTGTGTCTGCCTCCATCAAGACTGTCTCGTTTGTTTTCTTTGCTGTCCATGGAACTTCTCAACAACTTAGAAACGAAAATCGGCTGCGTCAAATTGTGGTGAAGAAGGAACTGTCCACGCACCACAACCGAAACATATCGGTTCTACATAACATTAAACAACTCCCTTCCTGATGTTAATTGATAAGCATTTGTTGGTAAGAATACTTTTCATCTTCTTGAAAGCTGTTTTGGCTTGGCCGATTCTGCTGGCTATTTCTGATGTGCATCTGCCATCTAGTGAGATGACCGTTCCCAGATATTTAGACCGTATAACATTATCGGTTCCATATAACACTCAAGAATTCTCTCCCAAGCAGTGCATACGGACAAACAAGTGCCTCCAGGACTGGTGTTCTGTGCTCTTTGAAGACCCACACCTTATGCTGAGGACCAGTATGCCTAACATCTGTCGTGAAAATCTCAGACCGGATATGTCTATGTGTATGTATGTAGGTATGCATGTATCGGTATACCTTTCACCCTTTGACTCCCGCACCTTGTCCACCAGCATCCTGCATTGTCAACCATGCTAGCAAAACAAAAACTTAACGCTTTGACTCCCTCACTCTATCCACCAGCTTCCTGAAGGTGTTCTGGTGTTCTGTGCTCTTTGAAGACCCACACCTTATGCTGAGGGAAGCTGGTGGATAGGGTGAGGAAGTCAAAGGATTAAGTTTTTGTAGTTGGTGGATGGGGTACGGGTGTCAAGGGTTAAACTATGTTTGAATGCATATATATACATGTGTAGTATGGATACGATAGAATACACATGCGTCTCGCTGATCAGATTAACAAACCCAATGTTTGATATCAAATGCCATGAACTATACGTGTCGTGATTTGCATGCATACGCGTGTGTTTCTCCGTGCGCGCGTGTGTGTGTTTGTGTGTGTGTGTGTGTGTGTGTATGTATGTGTGTGTATATGTGTGTGTGTGTGTATGTGTGTGTGTGTATGTGTGTGTGTATGTGTGTGTGTGTTTATGTGCGTGTGTGTATGTGTGTGTGTATGTGTGTGTGTATGTGTGTGTGTGTGTGTGTGTGTGTGTGTGTGTGTATGTGTGTGTGTGTGTGTATGTATGTGTCCGTGGGCGTGCACGAGCTCGTACGTATGCGTGCCGACGAGCTGACTTTAAACATGTCCCACTTATCTTTTTCTGTACGGATATACAATATACACCAGAGACTATACCATTTATTATTACTACATACGTGTCTGTGCGGATGAATATCCCTGTTATCTGTGGGCTCGTTGCGGTGTCGTGTTTTTCTTGTGTGTTCACTTACATTTCAGTCGGTGATCCAATCAAACTGTTAAAAAAGGGGGGGCGGCTGGGTGGGGGGGGGGGGGACAAAGACAGAGAAAGAGAGAGAGAGAGAGAGAGACAGACAGAGAGAGAGACAGAGAGAGAGAGAGAGAGAGAGACAGACAGACACACAGACAGACAGACACACAGACACACAGACAGACAGAGACAGAGATACAGAAAGAAAGAGAGAGACAGAGAGAGAGAGAGAGAAAGAGAGACAGACAGAGACAGACAGACATACAGAGAGAGAGAGAGACAGACAGATAGACAGACAGACAGAAACAGAGACAAAGACATACACAGAGACAGAGACACAGAGACACAGAGACACAGAGACAGAGACAGACAAAGAGGACGAGGATATCATTCAGGTCGATTGTGGCGAGGATGGAAAGCAAAAACATTTGATATAAATTATCGTTTTTCGCTAGTCATTTTTTTGCCAGTGGAATTTGGATGGAGTTTTAAGAGATCTGAGTCATTCGTCCAGCCTATAAAAAGTGGTGTGTTTGTGTGCAGGGGCAGATTAGGTGGGTGGGTGGGGATTCCTGGGCTTCCGGAAACCCCCACCCCCTCTTAGTTGCCAAGAAACAAAATGAAATCTGAAATCTCTTGTTCAATGCACAATGCCTAAAAAGCGAAGGATTATCTACATGTGAACCCCATTATAAAAAAAGGAAAGCTCCCTGGCCCAAACACACAGACACACAGAAACACACACACACAGACACAGACACAAACACACACAGACACACATACACACACACAGACACACATACACACACACACACACACACACACACACACACACACACACACACACACACACACACACACACACACACACACACACACACACACAACCAAAACCCCGGAAACCTCAAACACTTTGGCGAGAAGATCAGAACCACAAGACAACAAATTCTTCCAAATCTGCCCCGACCCTTAGAAGACTTTGCCATCTGTTCAGGGGAACCGTAGGAAAGAGGCAGCGTTACGCAGGTTACACAAGGGTTACACATCCTACACTCACTCATATCTTTGAAAAGAATGAAGAGGCACCATGGTGTACATGTACATACTATGTGACGAACCACTAAGCATCAATCACCTTCTTAATGAATGCTTGTACTCGCACGATGTGAGACATAATTATTATATACTGCAGAATCCTTAAAGAACTTCTTCAAAGGTGTTCGTCCGGATGCAATTTATTATTTTTTTTTCTTTACAAGAGATCAATAGATTTCGACTTACATGGTCAGACGTATGGGAAAGAGTTTAAAATGCATTTGAAACTAGAAAGGATGATCGTGTGCTTGGTTTTGAATGGTTATCCTATTCAAATTAACTTAAAGTTGTTTTTAACGTGGTGTTAGCCGTGATATAGCTCTAGGCTGTTGTGGACTGGGCTGTAAGCAATATGAATTGATCTGAAGTGATATGGCTAATGTTTGTTGGCTTGAGCAAATCACATTATTTCTTCAGTAGTGTCCACTTTCTTCTCTGCAGTTTTTGGCAGAAATACATCTGGAAGGTGTGCCACTGCTTTCCTGAAGCGCAGTGCACATACTGTCTTGGCCATTGTTTCCTTGAACTTGATACCACCAGAAAACTACTAGCAGACATCAACAGGAAAAGACTAAAAGACATCGGCCATGTGTCACGTAGCAAGAACACGGACCTCATGGCAACCATCTTTCAAGGAAAAACAGGCAAAAGGAAGAAAGGCAGACCTCCAGTCTCATACATCGAGAACATAACCAACATCAGTGTACTAAATATCGAAGAAGCTGTCCACAAAAGTCAAGACAGGGCGGCTTGGAGGGAGGTGGTGGTGTCAAAGAGTGTAGCGACCAACACCGAACCCAGTGACGCCGACAGGTGAAGTGAGGTGAGGTGAGTGTCCACTAAAAATGGCTTGTATTTTACCACCTTGCACAAATTTTTTCCCGAGGGATCTGGAACCCCCACCCCTTATATTTGTTAGAAACCACTCTGTACCAAGACACTGGGAGTCAATTTCTGTTGTTAACAACATGACACCGTCAAGGTTACCCTGTGCGACCCAAAATATTTTCTGAATCAAAGAACACGAAAACAGTGGATCGACACCGATACCAGCATCAACAGGGACACAAAGCGTGGTTCGCTACATGTTGTCGGTATGGGCTGTGCTTCGTTTGCAAAATGAACGCCTTGCTCTTGTAAAAGGCACGTGCCCACTCACTTCGGGGTTGGTGGGAGTGGGGGTAGGCGGTGGGGGGTGGTTAAGTGACCCTCAAAATACAGCAAGGAAAAAGGGCAGAGTACTCACAGTTATGTTACTGTTATTTTTGTTTAAAGCCCAGCCGACTGCGTAGAACCGTATCTGGGCTATAACTGTTTCAAAACACACAATACTTCAACATGGAAAAAAAGGAAAAGAAAATTTAGTTCACATATCAATGCATTGCCGCACTTATTCTAAGGAGATGCCCCTGGCATTGACCACTCCGTCCAATTTATCACACAGGGGATTTAAAAAATCATACGTGACTACAAATTTATACATAACTAAGGACACTAAAATATACAAAAACAGACCTAAATTATCTAAAATTGCTTCCACATGTCTCATTTCCCTAGAGCCATAAATGCACTTATTACATGTACCCACTAAGAGAAAGTACGTAAGACTTTATCGAACACATACAGGTAAATGGACCAGCAAGGCAAAAATGATAGGAAGAAATGACAGAAAGCAAAGGAGGAAGAAAGAGAGTGAGAGAAAAGAGGAAATATCTAGCACATAAGTTCAAGAAGGTGGGGATACTATTTATACTGAAAGAGCCCCTGGCATCCCCACGGGGGTAGAATACTCACTACCTTACCGTTTCGTAAATGTGGATACATGAGTGTAGGTTGCTGTCCGGTATCAACTCTTGTCAAGTGGGGGTCAAGTCGGTATTGTATCATTACGGAGTATATGGATTTTCAGCCTTAGGTTGGAGATAAAAAAGATGGTGGAATATTGATGACTAAAATAAGAGTTATTATTTTTAATGAATGGCTTCTTTGAGAGAGACATCTTCTAGTAACATGCAGCTGATTGAAGACCTGTATGTATCACTTGACTCCAGACACAGACGTGGCAGAAGGCACTGACGTGGGGGTCATCATGATAGCAGGGCAGGGAGTGCTTTCTGGATGGGAAGGAGAAGGTAGAGGGCGAAAGTGTCGATGACAATATTTGGAGGTGTGGTTTTGTGTACTGCTAAATTTATAGGACGCCTGAAGTAACTGGGAGCTGTGCTGATCCTTCTGGTCATCTCGATCACATTTTGTGTACAAGTGTGGGACAGGGCGGGGGCGGGGGCGGGGGCGGGGGGGGGTATGCTCCTGTTTATGCTTAAATGGGTGCTGGTTTGGTCTGTGTTTTGTCTGGTAAGGATTGGTCCTGGCAGCTGTACTGTTTTGTTGTTAGATATGTCAGTGTTTTTCTAGAGGTACATGCCTTTTCTGTTGATGCTGGACGTGCTAAGTGATGTTATGGAATTAAGTGGAGATAAGCTGTGCAATGGTGTTGAAAGGCCTGTGAGTGAGTGAGTGGAGCTTTCTCTGCCACTGCCTGCCCCCCCCCCCTCCATCCCCCACCCCCCACACACATCAGCACATCAGAAAAATCGTTTTATGGATCATATATGTACGTTAGCATGATTGTTACCACAAAGCTTAGCCTTAAACTAGCCTTGCCAGAGATGTGCAAAATAAAAATATTAAGGCAAAAAACGAGTGACTGGAATACAGAGATCATTGCCAAGACTGAGAGCCAGCGATCCATAAATATTTTTTAAATCATTTGATCCCCAAACTGAGTCTATCCTGACATATGTCTCTGAAAGTTGGGGGCTAAATGAAGCGTGCCAAATTGAGACAGTCCATACATATGTTATAAAAATGGTTTATTGGTGTACGCTGCACGCCTGAAATAAATCAACATATGGAAAACTGGAAGATATCCTATATATGTAAGAAAGTATGTTAAGTGCATAAAATATTGATTTAAGCTTACTATACTGGCAATGAAAACATTATGTAGACAAGGATACCAAATGTTATTACAAGATCAGTCTTAACTGGGTGTCACAGGTAAGCAAAGCACCAGTAGAAAATGGTTTTGGTATTGTCTGGTTGAACTAAAACGCATATTACTGCTGAATTTAAACACCGATTTCCCCCCTTAATTTTAAACAAAACAGGCACTGAGATATGGAAAGCAATGCCAAATTCACTTGATTCTATTCCTTTAAAAATAATTTTCAACCAGAAAAATATTTCAAGAGCGTTATGAATTACTGCTGGAAAGATGCTTTTGCAACGTTTAGACTGGATTCAAGGTTTGTGTATTTGTGACCTCCCACCACGAAATCAGTCTTAACTCGCAGTCAGTCGAACAGCACTAGGAGCTGAAAAGGTGACTGAGAGTCTAACTGGGATGTTTTGACTTTTTTCCGA
>JAPXFY010000021.1:29953424-29965924 GCA_030674185.1 Monoplex corrugatus
GTCTGTCCTCCCCCAGCCCATGCTGAATCATGTCGGCCTTTAGATGTACTTGCATGAAACAGCTATGTACATACAATTATGCCTGTGGATTTAAAAACTTCAAGTGAATTGGACAACTATAATATAACCATCCCGATCCTGGTTGCACTCCCTATTGAGAGTGTCCCTTTATTTAACAACATTTTGAAAACAATCATGGAAGGTTGCTGTATACTAGAAACGTTAAAAGTTGTCGTATAAACGTCGTATAATAAGTATCATCAAAAGTTGTCGCATAAAGGTTGTTGTATAAAGGTTGTTGTATAAAGGTTGTTGTATAAAGGTTGTTGTGTAAAGATTGTTGTGTAAAGGTTGTTGTGTAAAGGTTGTTGTATAAAGGTTGTTGTATAAAGGTTGTTGTACAAAGGTTGTTGTATAAAGGTTGTTGTATAAAATTGTTGTATAAAGGTTGTTGTAAAAGGTTGTTGTATAAAGGTTGTTGTGTAAAGTTGTTGTATAAAGGTTTTGTATAAAGGTTGTTGTATAAAGGTTGTTGTATAAAGGTTGTTGTATAAAGGTTGTTGTATAAGGTTGTTGTATAAAGGTTGTTGTATAAATGTTGTATAAAAGTATATTGTATAAAGATTGTTGTATAAAGGTTGTTGTGTAAAATTGTTTGTATAAAGGTTATTGTATAAAGATTGTTATATAAAGGTTGTCATATAAAGGTTGTCATATAAATGTTATCATGTAAAGGTTGTTATAAGGTTGTATATAAAGGTTGTCATATAAATTGTTATCATAAAGGTTGTCGTATAAAGGTTTTGTATATAAAGTTGTTATATTAAGGTTGTCATATAAAGGTTGTCATATAAAGTTGTCATCAAAGGTTGTCATATAAAGTTGTTGTTCATATAAAGGTTGTGTATAAAGGTTGTCGTATAAAGGTTGTCATACAAAGGTTGTCATATAAAGGTTGTTGTATAAAGGTTGTCATATAAAGGTTGTCATACAAAGATTGTCATATAAAGTTGTCATATAAAGGTTGTCATAAAGGTTGTCGATATAAAGGTTGTCAACAAAGGTTGTCATTAAAGGTTGTCATATAAAGGTTGACATACAAAGGTTGTCCATACAAAGATTGTCGATATAAGTTTCATATAAAGGTTGTTTTAAAGGTTCCCATATAAAGGTTGTCATACAAAGGTTGTCATATAAAGGTTGTCATATAAAGGTTGTCATATAAAGGTTGTCCATATGAATGTGATATAAAGGTTTCTTATAAAGTTGTTGTGATATAAGGTTTAGTATAAAGGTTGTCATACAAAGGTTGTCGTATAAAGGTTGTCATATAAAGGTTGTCAATAAAGGTTGTCATATGAAGTTGTCATATACAGGTTGTCATATAAAGGTTGTCAAATAAAGGTTGTCGTAGTAAGGTTGTCGTATTAAGGTTGTCATGTAAAAGTTCTCATGTAAAGGTTGTCATATAAAGGTTGTCGTATAAAGGTTGTGACAGTATTGAGGTTGTCATGTAAAGGTTGTCATATATAGGTTGTCATATATAGGTTGTCATATATAGGTTGTCATATAAAGGTTGTCATATAAAGGTTGTCATATAAAGGTTGTATTACGGTTGTCATAGAAAGGTTGTCATATAAAGGTTGTCATTTAAAGGTTGTTCTGGAAGGATCCTGTCAAAGCATGCAGCCTTACCACATTTCACTGCTGCTACAACTTTTTCATTGGGAAGTCATCTTCATTACATTGAACGATTCTTGCACTGTTAGCACAGATCTCTGCTCTGTTTATTGTACATTTCAGAACAGTAATCAATCCACCCTTGCATGATGTCTCTTTCTTGTATGAGACAGAGGATGTCTTTGTCCTGAGTGGTGCTGACTTTTCCTTGCTTTTGTTTGGTCGTCTTTTATGACCCATGTCTTTGTATCGTAATTGTCAAGGTTTTTCTAAATGTCTTCCACATTGTTTTTCGATCCAGCTTTCCATTGCATTCTTCATTTCTTGACCAATCCTTTTATTGATGGCGTTGTATTTCTTTTTGCCTTTCTCCTTTTTCTTTTCTGATTTTAATGCTGCTTCTAGTGTCACATATCTCAACGGTATTATTTCTGATCCAAGGCTTAGATTTTCACCAGCTTCTCCCTAAAACTGCTCTTGCTGCTTCAGTCTTCCCTTGGTTGGAATGTTTGTGAAGGCTTCCATGTCTTCTTTAAGTTGTAGTAGTGGGTGGAATTTTCCTTCTATGGCCCCTTGGTATTGTTCAGCGATACCAGGATTTTTAAGTTTATCAAGATTGAATTTGAAAACGGCTGTTTTTCATTCTCTTTTTGTTGTTTTTCAACCGCACTTTAACCCTTTGACTCCCGCACCCTATCCACCAACTGCAAAAACATAACCCTTTGACTCCCTCACCCTATCCACGAGGTTCCTGCGGGAAGCTGGTGAATAAGGTGAGAGAGTCAAAGGGTTACGATTTTGCTTTGCTAGCATGGTTGGAAATGCAGGATGCTGGTGGACCGGGCGCGGGAGTCAAAAGGTTAAAAATCATCGTGACAAGATCATGGTCATTCCCACGGTCAGCTCAGGAAGTGTCCTTCTTTTAACCCCATTGACATAAGACCTGTTCTGGTTGTTGGATAAGCAGGTCTGGAACAGGTCCAGAACAGAAACAAGACAAACACAAAACCAGTCACTCATTAGGACAACTGACCTACACTGAATCTCAATACCAGTTTACTGTCTCTGGGGATAAACTGGACGTGGCAATCTAAGCAACAATGTTGGCAATAAATTCACGCGGGTGAAAAACTAAAGCGAACACACTCACATCAGCTTTCGTGTACTTATTAGTAAATCTTAACAGCCACATCTACTGTCATCAAGTGCACTCATACTACTAGAAGCTCTCTTTTCCTGAACAAATTCTTAGAGGAAATGAAGTTGTCATTGCCCATCAAAACAACTGGAATAATGTCACGCATGCTCTGAGTCTTTTGAAACATTACGTTGCTTCCATTGTCGTTGTTGCCTAAGTCAAAACCTAAAATGGAAACGCTACCAGCTAATCTAGTAAATCAGAACACGATACCAATCTTGAAACCGTATCTATCATGCCGTTATTATTAAAACGTATTTCATCAGCACAACGAAAACAAAAAAGTCCTTTCCCTACAAATGCCTTTGACCTGCACACGATCCATAACTGTGATCGCAGAGGTAAACGAGCTGTCACTCGACAATGATACCAACACGCTACATAGTTAGATGCCGTGTCCTCGCACATCAGAACGAAGGGGTATAATCAAGACACAGCTAGGCAGTAACGTCCCTTGGCCCTGTGATCACACTATGTGACAGGAGCGATCGGCAAGTTGACTATAGGGCGTCATACTTCCAGCTGGAAGGTTCGTGTTCGATCCTGTCTGGACAGTGGCCAGAACACACGCTCACTAGGTACATGTCATGTACATGTTCTGATCCCATGCACCCAGTGTGTGTGTCTGACATACGTGTTTACATTTCCTTTCAGTTTCGTTTTTTGTTGTTGTTGTTGTTGTTTTTGTTTGTTTGTTTGTTTGTTGTTTCTTTTTTTCGTGAGCGTACCATGTAGACGATCCGAAGGTCGAAACCGGTAGGTGTTTTGTTCATTTTTTGTTTGTATGACCTATGTTGAAGTCCCAAGATAGTTACAGTACATTTCATTTTCATAAAAAACAAAACAATACAAGACACGAAACAAAACAAAACAAAAACAATACAGAGCATGCAAAATCCAACAGCAAATGTGACGAAGATAATATGTCCATTACCTTTCAAACTTGAACTGTTAAAATTTTTAGACATGAAATATGCAGTTTAAGAAAAATGTTTTTTTTTTTATAATGTCCTTGATAAACAATTAAGAAATCCTTGTTCTCCTTTTTTGAGTGTGAATTTCAAGCCTTTGTTGAAAACCTGTTTCGTTAGCACAACTTTTAATGGAGACATCCCTGAGTGTCGCTTTTTGGCGTGGTGTTAGCCCTGACATGGCTTTAGTAGTCGGCTTGGCTATGAACAATATAAATCTAATGAAGACATCAACACAGACTTTCCACCAACGTATCAAAATAATGTAAATGATAAAAACTTGAAAATCGTTCTTACTGTATTGTGCTTTAATCGGCTCCTCAGTTTGTTTTGCTTCTGATTTTACGACTCATTTGGGTAACCGTTCATTATATAATTATATTATATATTATATTATATCATATTATTATCATGTTATATTATATTTTTATTTTATATTATTATTTTATATTTATTATATTATATTATATTATTATATATATTATATTATATTTATTATATTATATTATATATTATATTATATTAAAAAAGATTTCACATTCTTTTCGAAAAATTGTCTATACAAGATTGAAACTGGAAGGATTGTTACATATTGACATGGGGAAGGAAGCCAAATTATGTACGATGTGGAACAAAGGAAGTTGGGGGTGGGGGAGAGGGAGAGGGACGTTAACGGCATTCATAATGGGAATGGATGACAGTATTGACGGAAGAGGTGTGGGTGGGGGAAGTCGGAGGGGGGAGGGGGGTTCTCGATAGGGGAGGGAGAGTGGATAGAAACGAAATTTGAGACGAAAGAAAGATATCTGAATCAACGTTACTGCCAGCTTTACTAGCAAATAGGAACCAGATACACAAACACGCAAATTGGATAAGAACATGTATCTCTTTGTTTCTGCCTTGCGTCTTTGCTTTGTCATTTATTCCTATCAATTTCTGCCTGGCTAGTCCATTAACCCGCATGTGCTCTATAAAGCCGTATATATTTCTCTTAGGATTGATGATTGGATGCAAGTATTAACTGCATTTTTTTTTTCGTTCTAAAAAAGAGTGATGCGCAGAAGCGATTTTGAAGGGGTTAACACCTTTCGTATACATGTTTTAGTCTCCTTTGTTATGTTCCATTTGTATTCAGGTTTGGTTTTTATAAATCCTTTGCTGATAAGTTGGATTAACACCCTTTCGTATACATGTTTTAGTGTCTATAGTTATGTTCGCATATAGTATTCAGGTTTTGGTTTTTATTAAATCCTTTGCTGATAAGTTGGATTAACACCCTTTCGTATACATGTTTTAGTGTCTATAGTTATGTTCGCATTAGTATTCAGGTTTGGTTTTTATAAATCCTTTGCTGATAAGTTGGACGGATTGGTCAACGCTAGGGCATATTCTTAGATGATGTGCGCTAATGCATTTGATATGTGTACTTAATTTTCTTTTCCAGGTGTTTTTCTCCACCATATGTTCTATACGTTTTGAAATACTTATAGTCCTGATATGGTTCTGTGCAGTCGACTGGGCTTTAAACAATAAGAATAAGAATAACGTGTTTGATATACAGGACAAAAAAAGGGCAGGCGCAACATTTTTCGGCCTCTTGGCCTTTGTCGAGAATACAGAAAAAGACAACAAGGAACAAATAAATAAGACTTAGGGAAAAAATAACCAGCGAGACTTCCCTGATGTTTCATATCACATCACGTCGTAACGTGACGTTATTACTGTTATTTTCTGTTTAAAGGCCAGCCGACTGCGTAGAGCCATATCAGGGTTATAACCTGTTTGAAAACATACACAATATTTCAACTGGAAAAAAAAAAGAAAAGAAAATGAAGTACACATATCAGTGCATTCGCGCACATAATCTGAGGAGATGTCACTTGAGTTGAGCACTCCGTCCAGTTTATCACACAGGGAATTTAAAAAATACCTGAATACAAATTCAAACATAACTAAGGATACTAAAACATAATATAAAAACGGGCCTAAATTACCTAAAATTGCTTCCGCACATCTCATTTCTATAGAGCCAAAAATGCACTTAGTACATGTACCCAAACATCAATCCTAAGAGCAGGTACGTATGACTTTATCGAACACACACAGGTGAATGGACCAGCAAGGCAGAAAATGATGGGAAGAAATGACTGAAAGCAAAGGAACAAGGCAGAAACAAAGAGAGTGAGAAAAAATAGGAAATTTCTATCACAGAATTTCCAGAAGGTGGGGATACCATTTATACTGAAAGAGCCCCCGGCATCCCCACGAGGGGTAAGTGGGGGGGGGGGGGGGGGGGTAACGTGACGTGTTGTAATATGATATGATATGATATGATATGATATGATATGATATGATATGATATGATATGATATGATATGATATGATATGATATGATCAAGCTGAAAGTTTACATAAACCAGTCGTAAAGAGACGAGGAGTTTTTTTTATTTCTACTCAACAAAACAACAGAAAACACTTGCTGTTTTTTTCACAAAGTTATGTGCATTTGTTCTTAAGTGTCTTTATAGATGCTTGAAAAAGACCATTTGCCCCAAACTTGGGTTCGTCTTGTTTTCTGTTTTAAGTTAAAAAAAAAAAAGTAAAACATGTCTCCAATCTAGAGTCAATCTGATCTTATTTTCGTGCACAGGAAAACCATTTTGTATCAGTTTATTTTTTCTTTTTCCTCCCTCACCACCCTCCTCCCACCTTGACTGTACAGTTGTGACAATGAAGTAACAGAATGACTAAAAATGAAGACAAGGTCTATGAAAAACCAAATAGGCGAACGTCATAAAAATTAACAGAATGTCTTAAATACTTGAAAGAATGTCTTGAAAATAATACGATACAGCACAACCCAACCCAACACAAAATAACAGAACACACGCCCCTCAATACAATACAACACAACACAACACAACACAACACAACACAACACAAACACAACACGACACGACACGACACAATAGACACTACAAAATACAACACAACACAACAAAGCACAACACAATACAACACACCATTACAACAGAACGCAACACTACAAAACACAACACAACACGACACGACAATACACGACACAACAAAACATAATGCAACACACGCCACAAAATACAACACAACACAACACAACACAACACAACACAACACAGCACAGCACAGCACAGCACAGCACAGCACAGCACAGCACAGCACAGCACAGCACAACACAACACAACACAACACAACACATCACAAAACAACAAAAGCCACAACAAAATACAACACCAGAAAACTCAACACAACACAACACAACACAACACGACACGACACGACACGACACGACATGGCACGACACGACACGACACGACACAACACAACACAACATAGCACAACACAACACAAAACAACAAACGCCACAACAAAATACAACACTAGAAAACTCAACACGACACGACACGACACAACACAACACAACACAACAAAAACACAACACAAAACAACAAACGCCACAACAAAATACACCAGAAAACTCAACACGACATGACATGACATGACATGACATGACACGATACGATACGACACGACACGACACGAACGACACGACACGACACGACACGACACGACACGACACAACACAACAGTGCAATTTACCTCCTGTGCTCGTCTCCTCACGACACAACAGTGACGATCTGCTATCCACACCCTTCCCGTGATTCTTGCTCCCATGGTCGTCATCATCGTCGTCTTCATCACCGCCATAGTCATCACCATCATCTTCACGACCTCGACGATCATCTCCTCCACCACCACTATCGCCACCACCACCACTGCCACCACCGCCACCATCATCATCGTCATCATCGTCAACCGTCACATCCTCTTCTTCTTTAATGTCACACACGTCGACGCTTTCGTCGTCCACATCGTCATCGTCATCATCGTCGTTGTGGTCGAGATGGTGACGGTGGTGGTGGTGGTGTTGTTGGTGATGGTGGTCCTTGTTCTCGGTGGTGATGTTGTAAGACGTGCCTGGTTCGGCGTGTTTGAGGAAGAACAGGTCTCTATCCGTTGGTTTGGGATTGACTGTAGAACTAGCATTGCCACTGACACTACTACCACAGGCGGGCTCGTTCGAAGTTTCGAAAGATTTGTTTACAAATTCGGTCAGTCTTTCCATGATGTGGGCTGGTTGTTGTTGTCAATGTTGTTGTTGTTGTTGTTGGTGGTGGTGGTGGTGGTGGTAGTGATGGTGGTGTGATGATGGTGGTGGGATGGCAGTGGTGGTCTTGTTGTCGTCGTTGTTGATGGTCGTGGCAATTTTGTTGTTGTTTTGTTTCTTTGTTTGTTCATCCGCAAGTGACGATGATCACGATGAGTATACACATAGTGTGTGCAGAAGAGTTCAGCAGCAAGTAGAAAGCTTTTGTTGTTCAACAGCAGTAGCTGTAACTGTTATCCTTATCACAATGGGCGGTAGGTGGTGGGTAGAGGGTGGTGGGTGGTGGGCGCTAGGTGGCCGGGATGGCGGTGGCTGATCCTTGGTGGTAGTGACTGAAGTGATGGAGAGAACGGTGGTGGTGATGGCGGGTGGTGGTGGTAGTGTCGGTGGTGGGTCGATCAAGGGAGGCTACCGTTCTCGATCATCAAGGTAAGGGAGCTAAGAATGAAACGACACAAACGGCATGAAAGCAAGTTAGTGTCAGTTTTGGGCGGTAAGGTTGTGTGTTTGGAAACGAGTTTGAAGAACTAATCTATAAGCTTTTGCCATGCTATGGTATGCTTTGCCATGATATGGTATGCTATGCCATGCAATGCTATGCTTTGTCTTGCTATGGTAGGCTTTGCCATGCTATGGTAGGCGTTGCCATGCTATGCTATGCTTTGTCTTGCTATGGTAGGCTTTGCCATGCTATGGTAGGCTTTGCCATGCAATGCTATGCTTTGTCTTGCTATGGTATGCTTTGCCATGCTATGGTATGCTATGCCATGCAATGCTATGCTTTGTCTTGCTATGGTAGGCTTTGCCATGCTATGGTAGGCTTGCCATGCTATGGTAGGCTTTGCCATGCTATGCTATGCTTTGCCATGCCATGCTTTGCCATGTTACGCTATGCTATGCTATGCTATGCTATTCAAGGACGACTAGTTGTGCAGCGTCTCATCACGCAAAAGCCCAGAGTGCTTCACGAAAAGCATGACTGACGAAGACAGTCAAAAGTTCATCAAATCAACCATACTGCTGTGATCGAAAGGACAGATCACAAAACAAAACGTTACAAAAGAACTGTAGTACAGTGTGTTATCATTCATTACTCATGACTGTACTGTAAGTACTGTGGACAGAAGCAACATATGTATTTATGTAGTCTCTGTATGTCCCCCGTGGGGATGCCGGGGGCTCTTTCAGTATAAATAGTATCCTCACCTTCTGGAAATTCTGTGATAGAAATTTCCTATTTTCTCTCACTCTCTTTGTTTCTGCCTTGTTCCTTTGCTTTCTGTCATTTCTTCCTATTATTTTCTGCCTTGCTGGTCCATTCACTGTATGCGTTCAATAAAGTCTTACATACTTTTACTTAGGATTGATCATTGGGTAGATAGATTAAGTGCATTTTTGGCTCTAGGGAGATGAGATATGCTGAAGCAATTTTCGGTAATTTAGGTCCGTTTTTATATATGTTCTAGTGTCCTTAGTTATGTTTAAATGTGTATTCAGGTATGTTTTTTTTAAAAATTCCTTGCGCGATAAATTGGATAGTGGTCAACGCCAGAGGCATCTTTTTAGATTACGTACACGAATGCATTGATTAGTACTTAATTTTCTGTTCCTTTTTTTTCTCTCCCGTTGAAGTACTGTGTGTGTATTGAAACGTTATAGCCTGCTATGATACGCAGCCAGCTGGGCTTTAAGCAATTATATGAATAGGGATAAATCTCTGTACGTACGAGTTGTGCATATGTACGTATGTATGTATATGTATCACATTAATGTTTTCATGTACAGTACTCTGTATGTACGAGTTGTGCATATGTAACGTATGTATGTATATGTATCACATTAATGTTTTCATGTTTGGTAAAATTATTACATTTGTTAAATTCGATTTTTTTTGGACGTTCTCACAAGATAGCGTGCGTGTGTGCATGCGTTCCTATGGAAGTGTGTTCTTATATCGTACGCTACATACACGATGTTGTTGTGTTTTTGTCTTGCTTTGTGTGACATCATGTCTACATGCCTGAGTCACTGCTGACCTGTGTTTTTATGCGTCACGTTTTCTGTAAAGCGCAGTGCTTATTTTATAGATACAGCCTAATATAAACCTTTGCTATTATCATTGATGTTACTGTCATTATTGTTTTTATTATTATTACTATAATAATAATAATGATAATGATAATAATAATAATAATAATAATAATTATTATTATTATTATTATATCATTATAATTATTGTTATTATTATCATCATCATCGTCGTCGTCATCGTCGTCGTCATCCTCATCTCATCATCATCATCATCATCATCATCATCATCATCATCATCATCATCATCATCATCATCATCATCATCAGTGTCCTCTTCCCCATCCTCGTCATTATCATTAAATTTATTATTCTTATCATTACAAAAATCATTATCATGATTATCATAACTATTACTATTACACTGTTACATCACCATCATTATCATTTTCATTATTAAGAGTATTATGTATCTGATTTATCACGCATGGGATTTTAAAAACCAATCTGAATATACATTTTAAGCATAACTAAGGACACCAAAACATATAAAAACGGGCCTAAATTACCTAAAATTGCTTCCGCATATCTCATTTCCCTGAGCCACACCACGCCACACCACCCACACCACACCACACCATACCACACCACACCACGCCACACCACGCCACACCATACCTTACCATACCACACCACACCTTATCACACCGCACCACACCACATCAAACCACATCAAACCACATCAAGCAGCACAATACAATATATTGATTACAATAAAAATGATAATGATCATAATCATCATCATTATTATCATAATAAATAAAGTAATGGAAATAACAACAACAGCAACAGCAACAACAACAACAACAACAACAATAATAATAACAACAATAACAACAACAACAACAACAACAACAAAATAATAATAATAATAATAATAATAATAATAATAATAATAATAATAATAATAATAATAATAAATAATATAATAATAATAATAACAATAATAATAGTTATAATTCCCCTTGCAGATTACAAACAGTCCACATCAAAGCATGCTGTTTGTACTTTATGTAATAATAACACACAAACACACATACACACACACACACACACACACACACACACACACACACACACAAACACACAATCACACACACAAACACACACACACACAAACACACACACACATACACGCGCATACGCTAACACCCCAACAACCAGAAATAAAAAAAAAAAAACAATACATAACAAAAACAAAGCAAAATGAAACACTCGCCGTGGTGTACTGGTTAATGCAACGGACTACCGACTGGAAGGTTGTGGGTTCGAATCCCCATCAGTCCCTCAAAAAAAATCATTGTTGGATTTTTCGGCTCCGACCGTTCTTATTCAGAGCTGAGCGTGCTATGGGCTCACTTGAAAGACTAGGACCACACAGTCGAGTCTCATCGACTTCATGGATACGCCATTCAGGGTGTTGCTCAAATCTTTTGATTAGCACCGCAGGTGTCTGCATCTCTCGGGCCTGGTTGACGCCAGAATATATTATGATAGTAAGATAGAGTACTGCTTTTTCTTGCAGTTCAATCCTAGATGGAACTCCATAGCACTATGGTTATCATCCTCATCATCCTCATCCTCGTCATTATCGTGACATTGGAAAAATTGTGCCAGATTCCATGGCCATTAAGGTGGTGTAGAAAATAGGCACAAACAACAACAACAACAACACAAACAACAACAACAAAACCAAAACAGCAACAACAACAACAAAACGAAAAAAGGGGGAAGGATGAGGAAGGTTACTGGCTCCATAGATAACATTAATGCAGTACCGTACAAACACAATCAGCTGGACACATACAGTGATGCGGTATTAACATAACTGGCGGGAAAATGCTTTAATGAATATAAGCATGTTCAGCTGGATACATGCATCACTGCAGTGGAAACATAGTGGTCGGATACATACATTAATTCATTATAAACATTGTCGATTGGATACCTACATTAATGCAGTATAAACATTGTCGGATACGTATATTAATGCTAAACAGTCAGTTGGTTACATAACCCGTGGGGATGCCGGGGCTCTTTTAGTATAAATAGTATTCCCATCTTCTGGAAATTCTGTGCTAGAAATTTCCTCTTTTCTGTCACTGTCTTTGTTTCTGCTTGTTCCTTTGCTTTCTGTCATTTCTTCCTATCATTTTCTGCCTCGCTGTTCCATTCACCTCATGTATTCGATAAAGTTTTACATACTTTCTCTTAGGATTGATAATTGGGTACATGTATTCAGTGCATTTTTGGCTCTTGGGAAATGAGATATGCTGAAGCAATTTTAGGTAAATTAGGCCCGTTTTTGTATATACTTTAGTGCCCTTAGTTATGTTTACATTTGTCTTCAAGAATGTTT
>JAPXFY010000021.1:29970924-30028424 GCA_030674185.1 Monoplex corrugatus
CTTTGATGCTGTTTGAAATTATCACATGGTTTATTGCTGTTTTGGAAATTATCGCATGGCTTTGTTGCTGTTTTGAAATTATCACATAGGTTTACTGCTGCTGTAAAAGTTATCGCATGGGTTTATTGTTGTTTTGAAAATCTTACAAGGTTTATTGCTGTTTTGAAAATTATAACATGGCTTGTTGCTGTTTGAAAATTATCACATGGCTTTATTGTTGTTTTGAAAATTATCACGTGGTTTATTGCTGTTTTGAAAATTATACATGGGTTCATTGCTGTTTTAAAAATCATAACATGGCTTTGTTGCTGTTTTGAAAATTATCACATGACTTTGTTGTTGTTTTGAAAACTATCACACTGTATTGTTGTGCTTAGGAATTAAACCATTACACTTTCTTGTTACCGAATTGAAATTTATTACCGGCAGTGTTACGCTTTTCAAAATTATCACATACTGTACATTGTCACTGTTTACAAATTATCACACTACACTGTCATTGTTTTCAAATTATCACACTACTTTGTCATTGTTTTCAAAATTTATCACACTACATTTAAATTGTTTTCAAAATAATCACACTACATTGAAATTGTTTCAATATTATACAATGCATTGTCATTGCATTAAAAAAATAATCACACTGTATTGACATTGTTTTCAAAATTATCACACTGTATTGACATTGTTTTCAAAATGATCACACTGCATTGTTATTGTTTTAAAAATTATTACACTGCATTTTCATTGTCTTCAAAATTATCACACAGTATTGTCATTATTTCCAAAATTATCACACTACACTGACACTGTTTTCAAAATTATCACACTACACTGACACTGTTTTCAAAATTATCACACTACATTGACACTGTTTTCGAAATTATCACACAATTGACACTGTTTCAAAGTGTAACAGGCTGTAACTATTTCAAAAGCATCGAACAGTACTATCGTGGTTTTCAAAATTATCATGTTTACGTCTGTTGAATTGTGTCCTTTTGTATTTTTGGTCATCATAAAATCGTAAAGTATGAATTCTTACATATCGATGATTGATTGACTGATTGATTGATTGATCGATCGATCGATCGACTGACTGACTGACTGACTGACAAACTGACTGACTGACTGACTGACTGATTTAATTGTATTTATCCGATCTATTGTAGTCTATTAATTCTATGTCCACTTGTTTATCATCGTCCTAAGATTAGGTAAAGTTCACCGAAATTGAGCATCATAAATAAATTCAGACTTTTTGCTCAACATGGGCCACAGTGTACAGGACGTTTCTCTCTCCTAGTAGCATTCTAAAAGTTTAAACCATTTCAATTTTACACACACGTTCTCACGAATACATTCAAACAATTTTAATATTCAGAATGTCTTGTGCACCAGGGCCCTGATCTCTGTCACAAAAATGGGACACAGACTCGTTGGTGAAAAGGCCATAATTTTTTTTTAAAAGATCCCTGTTCACTTGTTTGTTGATTGTTTGCAAGAAAATAGGCCATGCCCCTTTACATAATAATAAGCAAATTGTCCTCGTTACTTGTCACATCTGTAGCCTACCAAGTCTTAGCACATCCATGAAAAAACATGAGAAGTTGTTTTGCCACTATAACATACATTTACCTATATGAGTTAGCAGCTACACTAATGTATACAAAATAGAGGACAAATTTATCCACAAACAGCCGAAATTCTTCATAACAACTTTCGTTGGACACCTTTCCAGTCATTGTCAACTGAATATAGCCTTATTTGAGGAATTCTTAATATGTTGTATATGATTCAAATTTGATTACTGATATTTCAACAACAAAAAATGAAAAGAAACAGAAATAACGAAACAAAACGAAGAACAAGGGGAAGAAAACAAATGAATGAAGGAAGAAGTAGAAAATGATAATAATAATTAAAGCACAAAGTTCATCAATCAAAAATTGCAAGCAACAACAACAACAACAACAACAACAACAACAACACAACAACAATAATGATACTGCTGCTGCTGCTACTTCTACTGCTACTGCTACTACTACTACTATTGCTGCTGCTGCTGCTACTACTACCTCTGATACTACTAATGACAACGACAGACGACGATGATGATGATGATGATGACGTCGACGACGACGACGACGATGACGATGACGACGACGGTGATGATGATTTTGTGATGATGATGATGATGATGACACAACGACGACGGCAACAACAACAACAACAACAACAACAACAACAAAACAACAACAACAAATGATGATGACACTACTACTACTACAACTACATGTACTACTACTACTATTACTACTACTAGTAATAATAATAATAATAATAATAATAATTAATAAATGATGATGATGACATTAAGCATCAGGAAAAGAAGAAGAGGAGGAAAAAAGAAGAAGAAGGAGAAGAAGAAGGAGGAGGAGGAAGAGGAGGAGGAGGAGGAAAATAGTGATAATAAATCAATATTGTATAGCGCTATTATCCAAACTCCTTTGGACTCAGTGTACCTTACACATTTTACAAGACATAGTGTAATACATACAAAGGAACATAAATGTTTTAGACATAGCTTATACATGTACAGACACACACACACTCACACACACACACTGATGCACTCATCCACAACACACACACACACACACACACACACACACACACACACACACACATCACACACACACACACACACACCACCACCACCACACCACCACACACACAACAAGCAGAGTATACATTCACATATGTAATATACATAACATTACATATATATATAATATATATTATTCAATTTATATCTTATGAATTATATTTTTCATATATACTATATATATTAACATACACACAATATATATATGTTATATATATGTAATATATATACATGTATACATAATTATATATAATACGTGTGTGTATATATATGTACATATACATATATACATGAAAAGATATATGATATACATATATATATATATATAATATATATATATATATATAATACAGTAATATACCTGCAGAAATGAATAAATACAAACAAGTCTGACCATACACACGCATATAACGATCGTGAACGATTACGCCATGCCACACGATAGGAGTAAATACCGTTCACATGGCAATTAATTAAGAAATGTCAGTTTTCGTCAGACACTGGAGGATGAATAGCAAACAAAGTATTCAACACTTCACAGTCATTGTCATGGCTGCTGCCTCAATGTGCCAATCATTCTGGTGAGTTCAGCTTATTGTTTGATGTACAATCAGATTATGTCTAATTCCAGCCTCAAGATCTTCTTATCTTATTGGCATTTTGCGGAGCCTTTTATCGGTCCCGTTTCTTTTTCATTTCAAGAACTGCCAGTCCTGCGTCTCTATCTCTCGTTCTCAATGCTACTCTAACTCACCTGTCACCGGGTTCGGCGTTGGCCGCTGCACGCCTGGACACCACCATCTCCCTCCAGGCCGCTCTGTCCTGACTTTTGTGGGCAATTTCTTGAATATTTAGGCCACTGATGTTGGTTATGTTCTCGATATATGAGACTGAAGGTCTGCCTTTCTGCCTTTTCGCCACTGTTTTTTTTCTCCGAGTTTTGTTGCGTGACACATGGCCAATGTATTTTAGTCTTCTCTTGTTGATGTCTACCAGTGGTTTTCTGGTGGTATCAAGTTTCTTCCAGGACACTTTCATTAGTTCTTCTATCTGTCCATTTGACACGTAGTAGTCTCCGATAAAACCACATCTCTGCTGCCTCATCTCTTAAATGCTACTAAAATTTTAAAATTTATATTATTTCGATGCCCTTGTGGCATCATAATTCATTTGTATTTGTATAATTGATATTTCAACATTATATTATTTTGATGTTCTTATGCTATTATAGTTAAGTTGTATTTGTAGATTCTCTGTGAATATTGTTATAGTGTACTTGTCTCGGTGTTGACCATCCATGGGTGAATGCTGTATGTAAGAAAAAGCATTTCTGTACTTATTCCCTTACTGCCGAAAAAAAAAAGTGTTCTCATGTTCTTGTTCTCTCTATAAATGTGTGCTCTCTCTTTCTGTGTCTCTGTCTGTCTTTGTCTGTCTGTCTGTCTGTCTGTCTCTCTATCTATCTACCTACATATCTATCTATCTATCTATCTATTTATCTATCTGTCTATCTATCTGTCTGTATGTCTGCCTGTTTATCTCTCTCTCTCTTCTTTATCTATCTATCTATTATCTATCTACTACCTATCTATCTATCTGTCTATCTATCTATCTGTCTGTCTGTCTGTCTGTCTATCTATCTAGCTATCTATCAGGTCCAGTGGGGCCGAATACTACTATTCCCGGGTAATAAAGTATTCTGAAGCCTGAAAACTCTCTCTCTCTCTTTCTCTCTCTCTCTCTCTCCTCTCTCTCTCTCTCTCTCTTATCCACCTCCCTGTCCTTTTTGTTATTTGTGTGCTGATTAGTGAAAGGCTGGCATCTCCAGTTATATCGTTCATTGACTCTAGGGGCCAGCACTCATCGGTTGTGTATCTCACTGTTTTCAACCTACTTAGACTGTCCAGTATTTGTGTTCCACCGGGTATCATAAAAAATTCCCGGTACCTGTCAAAATATCATTCATGTGTTTTCCTGTTGGTTTTTAGAGTTTATATTCTGGTATTGCATATGTGATGTGATTAATCTTAGTGTTTATGATCTTCACTTTGAATATCGAAAAGTACAGTAGTCTTTTGAAGTAAGACCCATTGGCACACGTGTAAGAAGAATGAAAATTCTATCGAGGAAATGTACCAGCTTTTCTCTGTAATACATACACAAGACATCAAAGCTGGGCTTTACACTGGTCTTTGGTGAGTAATATATACGTGTACTTGTGAAATATAGTGTGGGACGAAAAACTAGTCCTAAAAAAAGTTTTGAATTCGGAAAATGGTGAAGAAAAGGAGGATTAGAATTTTTCCTTCTCCTTTTGTTGTCTAATTGTATTTTTTCGAGTAGTAAAAGACGGTAGAACCTCCATTAGTGTCGATCCTGTTTTTCTCTTTTATTGATTGTCCTTCTCCCCCCCCACCCCCTCCCTTTTAGCTTACGACACCAGATACGCGAGCTTCAGGGCTACAGGATGACCACTGTGTGGCTGGAGAGATACAGCAGCAGACACACTCCACATCTACAATGTGACTCTAAAACAAGCTTACTGTCCTGCTGCAGATACTCGATTCATACCCCCCCCCCCCCCCCACTACAACTCCCAGCACAAACACCCCTTCTGCCTTTGAATTTCCTTATCCATAAGGGATTTTGCAAGAACACCAGGTCACAACAGGAAAGCTGGAGGGAAAGAGAACACCAGGTAGACCCAGGGAGAAAATATTGGACGGACTTGCAGAGTGGCTCAGGACAGAGAGAGTGGAAGATGTGCTTGCGGCGACAAGGGATAGATGCATATGGAGGGCTATGATCGCCAACTCCATGCGGCAGGGCACACGATAAATATCACGAAAGCAACGAGGGAAGCGGGAATAAGACCCATTCATAAAACACCGAGTCGTTCGTATTGGTCCTGACCACCTCATTTCATTCCCCTGCAGCTCTTTTTTTTTGTTATCAAGATTTTGCTTTCTGATGACCGTCACTGCATTTTTTTAAACTTACGAGCGTATAACAAAACACAGTTCATCGATTAGCTTTGAATTATTCAGCGAGTTGCATTCAAATGAAAATGAATTAGTGTTTTCCCGAGTGCAAACTCCAGTTGTATTTTATCTCAGGAAAATGACAATCAATTTGCAGCTTCGAGTATGAGGACTTAAGGTTTGATTTGGTCTTGGGGAGGAACAAGTCCAAATGGAGTTTGTCCTGGCAGATGGGAATTGTTCCAACAGATGGATCCTGGACTGGCAGATGAAATTTGTCCTGGCAGATGGAGTTTGTCCTGGCAGATGGAGAGTTTATTGCGCCTCGCATGCATAATATTTCAACGGCTACATGCCAAAACGATGCCTCCCAAAGGAATAAAAAAACGGCAGATACAACGTTCTGGCTGGCAACCTCAAATGATATACCCATATTCACATGTACACTGATCGAACGATCCATCCATTCATTCATCCATCCATCCATTTATCCATTCATCCACTCTTTCATCCATCCATCCATCCATCCATCCATCCATCCATCAATCTATGATTCTCAAAGCTTTAACATTCGGGCCAAGTCTGGTGAAAAGATGATTTCGAGATGCCAATGGAGAAGTCTTCCTAAACAAGGAAAGTCGATAGACTTAGGAGTTTGAAGATTGTTTCGGGGGGATTCATGTACTCGGACAATTCCATATGCGCTTCACACGCATTTTCCATACTCAGTGGTCCTCCTTTGCGTCCGAACTTTAACTAGCCAGCGACTGTGACCATGGATCCATCCGTCCATTCTGAATACACTGATGCTCCTAATAACATTTTACTTACTTCCTTCCTTCCTTCCTTCCTTCCTTCCTTCCTTCCTTCCTTCCTTCCTTACCTACTTACTCACTTACTTATATTACCATCTATTTCCTCTTTTCTTTCTTCGGAAGTGAACGACAGACTGGCAGGGCTATGATTAAGAAAATATTGTCTTCACCTTGTTGATAGACAGCTAAGCCTTTGTGCATTGACTGGGAGTGGAGGGGGGGGGGGGGGGCTTTTTGTCATATGAGACGAGTTTATGCAGAATAGCTAGTTGTGTTGTGAATCAGACCTTTAATTAATTATTTATTTACTTTATAATTATACATGTTCCTTTTTTTGAAGATAAGATACACAGATACACATGTCGATTTACATGCAACCAAGATTATTCCAGCGACAAATTGACACAATACAGTATAAAATACGGACTAGGTAAAACACAGACTAGGTACGGTCTCAGGACCTGACCAGTTCATGGGTTTATGTGCAGGCTTAAGGCTTGTGCCATGATCACCATACACTTGGCACCTGTGACGTAAGTGCATATGGAATTCGTTCCGAGCGCGGGGACGTTGTCTTCAGAAACTGAAACTGAAACTGAAACTGAAACTGCGTTCGACCCACGACTACTGTGTTATGTTAATGGCGCTCTGTCCACTTGGGCTAACGTGGCCAGGCAAAATCTTGTGGTCTGTCTGACGGTCAAACCCGTGGTCTTGTGTGATCAGTATCACGTTCTAACACACTGAGCCAGCGTGGTACAGCAAGTCGTTGGATAACATTGTAAAATAAATCAATCAATACATGAATAAATACAATACTTGCAATGCAATACAATGCAATGCAATGCAATAACATAAAGTAAGAATTAACATGAAATAAATGAACAACAATAAATAACGCATAAATAAAAAAATAAATAATCCGATGCTGGAGTGAATGTATACACACACACACACACACTTACAAACCACAAACACGCATACGTACATATCTGTAAATCTCTCTCTCTCTCTCTCTCTCTCTCTCTCTCCATATCTATCTATCTATCTGTTTATCTGTTTATCTATCTATCTATCTATCTATCTATCTATCTATCTATCTATCTATCTATCTATCTATCTATCTATAATAATAATAATAATATATTTTATTTATATAGCGCAAAATCTTGATAAAATCAAATCTAAGCGCTATCTATCTATCTATCTATCTATCTATCTATCTATCTATCTATATATATATATATATATATATATATATATATATATATATATATATATATATATATATTGTGTGTGTGTGTGTGTGTGTGTGTGTGTGTGTGTGTATGTATATATAATACATGTATTTTGTGTATAATATATGTCGGTATATACGCATGCAAAAAAAATACATATGCATGTCTGTCTATATGTATCCCATGCATTCTGTCTGCATGGATATATATGTATGTATATGTACATATGTATGTATGTATGTATGTATGTATGTATGTATGTATGTATGTATGTATGTATGTATGTATGTATGTATGTATGTATGTATGTATGTATGTGTGAACGTATGTTATGTATGTACGCATGCATGCATGGATGTATGTCGACATGCATGTTTGCATATATGCAGGTCGGTAAGTTAGTTTAAAATTCTTTCAAGAAGGAATCGTCTCAGTCAGACGTTTCCATATGCGCTCCACTCAAATCTTTCAGCAATTATCTAGCAGAATCCTAAGCCAGTGTCGCAAAACTGTGTGTTAAGGAGGGGAAAGGGACCTATGAAGCGCCATACTGGTACCATCAGAATGATAGAAATATTAAGATGGGCAGCAAATAGGCCAGCTTTTTATGCCACATGCTGAGACTGAACTAGAGATACCAGATCTACAGTCCACAAATCTACTAGAAGAGCAGCAATTCTACTAGCAGTTTTGTTACACTCAAACAATAAGTAGAAGGTTTGCAGACAGCTGGAAAGTCGTGCATCATATAAACAAGTAGATGGGTAAGTAAGACTCAAGCTTCAAGGACTCATTTATATGTTATGAGAACCCCAAACTGGGCTATAACGCATAGACAGCTTGAAACAGGTGGAGACAAAAGATTAACATTTAATGATAATAAACAAATGGAAGGTATACAAGGTATACATCAAAACAAAAAAAAAGTTAACTCGAAATCAATTAACTGATCTATCTATCTATCTATCTATCTGTCTGTCTGTCTGTCTATCTATCTATCTATCTATCTATCTATCTATCTATCTATCTATCTATCTATCTATCTATCTATCTATCTATCTATCTTCTATCTGTCTGTCTCTGTCTTTATTATCTACTATTATCTGATCTATCTATCTATCTATCTGTCTATCTGTCTGTCTGTCTGTCTATCTTATCTATTATCTATCTTCATCTATCAACTTATAATGTAACCTGTATGTATGTATGTATGTACGTATGTACGTACGTATGTATGTAGTATGTATGTATGTATGTATGTATGTATGCATGTATGCCTGAATGCATGTATGTATGTATGTAGGTCTGTCTGTCTGTATGTATGTATGTATGCATGTATGTATGTATGTATGTAGGTCTGTCTGTCTGTCTATCTGTCTGTCTGTATGTATGTATGTATGTATAGTCATCAAACTACTTAAATGCAAAATAAGGGCATTGTTTGACAAAACAGTTTCTAGAAAACATTGATATTTAAGCATGTCAAATTGATCATCGTGATCAGCGTAATTTGTTTATTAAAATGCCCTGCTTTATTTGGGTATTACTTCACACGAGTGAAACATATCAAACGAAATCGAGCATGTACAAATATATGTAAATGTGTGTATGTGCATTATGTATACCCACATTTAAATATATGTATGCATGTATGCATGTATGTATGTACGCATGTATGCATGAGTGCATTATGTATGTGTGTGTACATACATGTTTATATTATGTGTGTATGTGTATGTGTATGTATGTATGTATGTATGTATGTATGTATGTATGTATATATGCGTACACATTTTAGAAAAAGATTTTTTTAGTACTAAAAAGGACGAAATTATTGTGTCTACGAAATAGTTAATAAATAGACAAGAACAAACAACAACAACACGACAACAATGATGATAACACAACAAGAAGAAGAGGAACCAGAAAATGACAATGATAATGATATTGTGTTTTGTAGCGGTAGAAGTTACCAGCTAAAATCTAGTTTTTCAATCTCGCCGTTGCTAATCTACATGTCTGCCAAAACAAAGAAATACTGAACAAGAAATACATCAAAATAGAAGAAGAAGAAGATGATGATGCTGATGATGATGATGCTGATGCTGATGCTGATGATGACGATGACGACGACGACGACGATGATGATGATGATGAGAGGAGGATCGTGGTGGGGATGATGATGATGATGATGAAAGAAAAAGAAGAAGAACAGCATCAATAATGATACCATATTAACAACAACAATATAACAACAACAACAATGATAATAATAATAATGATGATGATGATTATAATGATAATAATAATAATAATAATAATAATAATAATAATAATAATAATAATAATAATAATAATAATAATGATGACGATGATGATGATGATGAGGTGGGGTGGTGGTGGTCGTGATGATGTGATGATGATATGATGATGATGATGATGATAACAACAACAAAGTCTTGGGGGGGAGGGAAGATCCAAAGGAAAACAAAAGAACACATAAGAACATAGTCCTCAAAAACAACTTACCCTGAAGCCTTTACAAATACAGCAGAAAACGGCTGTTGACACGCCTAACAGCCAGCATTAAAAGTGAAACTAACAAACAAGTTTGGAAGCAAAAAAAGACAAAAGAAAAAAACTTGTCCAACTGCCCATCACAAACACAAAACAACGGGAAATTGTAAAGAAGACAAACGGAGACCCGACTGAGGCGACTGGGAGTCCCTCTAAAACACTTGACGAGTTTTGGCGTGTTTGCGGTGAAAAGGCGAGTTGGCCACTAACATAAACAGAACGCGGCTGACAAAGTCTTCACGCCTCTCCAGAACTGCTGGGAGGATGTCTCAATTTGCGGAAGCGGCCAAGTGTCACAATCGCAGCTTTGAGCTCCCTGCGCGAGTGGCGACAACTGACGAAACTGTCCGGATGCTGGCGAGAAGCGCCGAATCTCTACGGAGTTAGGCGACAAGTGCCGAGTTAATCACTTAGCGCAGCTATTTGTTTCAACGCCTTCCGATTTTCTATCAGCGCCCCCCTCCTTCCCCTCCTTTCCCCTCCTGCTCCTCCACGCCCCACTTTCACTCGCGCTCTGCCTCTCTCCCTCTCCCCCTCTCACAACCTTCTCCCTAATCCCATCTACTGCCCAGAAAACTGCTTTCTTCCCCCTCCGTTGTTTTTCTCCATCCTGGGAGAGACTGTCTCTTCAACGTCCCCACCCTTACAGTTCCCGACCAGGCCATCCCCCCTCCTCGTGTTCTCCCCCCACCCGTCCCGGTCTCCTTCCCCTTCCCGGTCAGCGGGCGACTCCACCCTCACTGACAACTCATAGTGGCAGGAGCTTCTAGCGACAGATTCTATTTTCCCCCCTTTCTTCTCCTGGAGTTTCGCTTTTCCCACGTCATTCTTGCCTTTCGCTTGCCCATTATTGCCAGAGCGTGCGCGCGCGCGCTGACTTGGCCAGTTGGCTGAAAAAAGCGTTCAGCTATCGCCGGTAATTAATCTAATAAGCCAGATTTGCCGATGCGCTAATTATCTGCTCAAACATTTGGGCAAGGGATCGATAAAAGCTCTGATTGGCTGCTGACTGCCGGCGTCACGAGGAAAGCGCGAGGAAGGGGCGGAGTTTCTTATGCATGTACTGGCTTCCAGGGCTGGGCCTGGCACGTGCGTAGAACAGGAGAGTAGTGGAGCATCATCGTACTGACTTGGCTTGCGAAGCCATTGATTTCCATTCAGTGTGAACACAAAAGAGATTTCGTTTTATGGCAAGACATTATGTTTTCTGGGAATGGTCGTGTAGCTTCGTGAAGGGGTCAATCGGATCAGTCTTTAGAGGTCTGAAAATGAATTCCCAAACAAAACGGTACCTATCATTACGCTGAGGAATTCGATTATGGCGGCAGACAAACCTGATGACTCACGAGCGGGTCCGCTTGACCAAATACTTGGAGCAATATAGATGTGTACAAAACATTACGTTTCTTCTTCTTGAATGTTATATAGAACCGATACTGTTATACGGTTGTAAGGCGTGGACAGTCAACACGCAAAGTCAGAACAGAATTGATGCAACTGAAATGTGGTTTCTAAGAAGAATGTTGAGAGTTCCATGGACAGCAAAGAAAACAAACGAGACAGTCTTGAAGGAGGCAGACCCAAGACGATCATCAATAAAGAAGATTAGGAACAGACAAGCAACATTTAGAGGACATATTATGAGGAAAGGGGAATTAGAACACCTGGTCACAACGGGAAAGCTGGAGGGGAAGACAACACCAGGTAGACCCAGGGAGGAAATATTGGACGGACTTGTAGAATGGCTGAGGACAGAGAGGGTGGAAGATGTACTTGCAGCGACATGGACAGATTCATGTGGAGGGCCATGATCGCCAACGCCATGCGGCAGGGTACATGATGATGATGAATCCATTTGACACGTAACAAATGTCTTCAGACAATAAGCCAGCTGATCTGGAAGCCAGTCTCACGAGAAAAGATCACGGTATAGAACTTTGAGGCAAGGGCTTGCAACAATAATGAATTTAAAGATAATCAAGTCTTTTGGATGAAACGATAAAGCGAATTCCCGTCTGTACTCGTAGCATGCCAATACAGCACGTTGAACATCCTGCGACGACAAAAATGGGGTCGTCCCTGGCGAAATTCCATAGAAAAATCCACTTTGATAGATAAACAAATGCACGTATAAATAGAGGGCCGGGGCCGGGGCCGGGGCCGGGGCCGGGGCCGGGGCCGGTGCTGGGGCTGGGGCGCGGGGGTGAGGTGGAGAGGGGATGGTGGAACTATCGCGAAGTTCTTTCCACGGGGAGATCAGCGCGCATACTTCATGCCGTAAAAGTCTTTTGTGACAATAACATCAATCCAATCCAACTGGAGTCCAATCCAACCCTAACGACCTCGTCAGAATGCCCTGTCAATCGTCTGCAAGGCAGATTGAACATGATCACCATGGTGACTGATGCTGTTTCATTCTGTGAAGTTCTTCTCACCAGCTGGCAACCATCAGCAGTAAACCTGACGAGTTATTCACAGAGTCAAATCCCATTCGTTGGTCTTCTCTTGTGAAGGGCCGAAAGATTGTTAAGAACACGGAGCTATAGATGTCTTCAGTTGTTTCTCTTCTCTTTTTCCGCTCTGTAAGCGTCTGACCTGAAGGTCAATGAACGTCAGGCACGATAGTCAAGTGGGTAAAACGATGGATTTCACATCAGAAGGTTTGGGTTCGATTCTACTTGGGTTCTTCTCGCCTAGTGGGTACATCATCATCATCATGCTCCCTGCCGCATGGCGTTGGCGATCATGGCCCACCCTCTCTGTCCCCAGCCATCCTGCAAGTCCGTCCAATATTTTTTCCCTGGGTCTACCTGGTGTTCTCTTTTCCTCCAGCTTTCCTGTTGTGACCAGGTGCTCTAATTTCTCTTTCCTCATGAAACGTCCTATAAATGTTGCTTGTCTTTTCCTAATCTTCTTTACTAATGATCTTCTTCAAGGCAGTGGGTACAGGATGGGGATATTTCTGATCTATCAGGTCGGCACGTGTACTCACCTCCAAGTGTCTAAAGCCCCCACGTGTAGTTTTTTTTTACGCACACAGAACATCACATTAAGGGAGAAGAGTGGCAGAATGGTTTAGACGTTCGCCTGCCAGTAACTAAACTTGAGGTTCCAGGGTTCGCTACCCATTGAAGCCTCGACTTTTCTCTTCAGTTTGACCGGAAAATCGAACTGAACGTCTAGTCCTTCGGAAGGGGACGAAAAACGAGTCGGACCGTGTGCCTTCTGGCTGCGCACGCTAAAGATCCCACGGCAGTTAAAAATCGTGAAGAGCAGGGTATTGCCCGGCTGCCTTGGTATGACACTTTGGAGAGATAGGTTGATTTCCCAGGTCCCACCCCTTGAAGACCAGTTGGCATTCTTGCCTTTCTAAAGTCTTGGTAAAAAAAATGTGAATACGAATATGAATTTGAAGCGAGGGAGAGGGGACGGGCGCCACCCTCGTGGTACTGACTTCGGGAAAAGTTGAAGTCTCTGCCACCTCACTCCCCTACGACCCTAGGGTTATGTTACTATCTAGGTAGGACCTCAGGACCAGGCCAGCTCGAGGGTTTATATGCAGGCTTTAAAGCTTGTGCCGTGATCATTCTGAATCTTCTCCATCACATGGCACTTGTGACGTTAGTGCATATGGAATTCATTCTGAGCGCGGAGACGTCATCTTGAGAAATTGAAACTGAAACTGAAATTGAAACATCATTTGAATAAAAAAAATATCTGGCATGCACTCCCACCAAAGATAGAATATGCAGACTATGCAGCAACGTGCCGTCTGCACAGTGTGGGCAATACAACGTGCGGACACACATCGGAACGCTTAATTGAGATTAACCAGATTATCGTCCACTGTTATGGAGCTAACCACCTGATCGTTCAGAGACTGCGGACTGGTATCATCTGATTTTGTCACGGATACATAAAGTAGATAAATAAATAATTACAGATCAGAAACACAACACAACTAGCCACTCAGTATAAACTTGTCTCACATGAGAGAAAGCCTCCTCCCCCCCCCCCACACCAGTCAATGCACAAAGCCTCAGCTGCCTATCAACGCGGTGTAGACAATATTGTCTTAATCTTTTCTTAATCATAGCTCTGCCAGTCTGTCACCAAGCGATCACAGTTGTCCTGTGAAGAATGCATACATGCTTGATCTGCTGGCCTGCTCCAGGACGTCCTTGTAAAGACTCACAGAAAGACATCTCTCTCGCGCTGTTCACCATACAGTAATGACAAAGTAGACTACATCATCATATATAACAACCTGTGAGAGACTATCCCCCTCCCCCGTTGGGGATGCCGCGGGCTCTTTCAGTATAAATAATATCCACATCTCCAGGAAATTCTGAGATAGAAAATTCTTCTTTTCTGTTACTCTCTGTGTTTTTGCCTTGTTCCTCTACTTTCTGTCGTTTCTCCCTATCATTTTCTGCTTTGCTGGTCCCTTCAGCTGTATGTGTTCGATACAGTGTTACGTATTTTCTCTTAGGATTGATAAGTGAGTACATGCATCTAAGTGCATTTTTGGCTCTGGGGAAATGAGATATGTGGAAACACTTTTTGGGTGATTTAGGCCCGTTTTTTATGTTTTAGTGTCCTTAGCTGCGTTTAAATTTGTATTCAGGTGTGTTTTTTTAATATCCCCTGTGTGATACATTTGACGGAGTGGTCAACGCCAGGGGCATCTCCTTAGGTTATGTGCGCGAATGCATTGATATGTGTGCTTGATTTTCTTTTCTTTTGATTATTCTTTGTTGAAGTAGTATGTTCTGAAACGGGTTATAACCCTGATATGGCATTTACGCAGTGGCCTGGGCTTTAAACAGGGCCAAGGCAAAAATACTCCCCCTTCCTCCGCCCGAAGATAAGATCGTTACTACACCTCTTGCAGGTACCATCTTCCCCCAACAGAGACTAGTGCTTTAATGAACGTAGTCACACCAACAATTCAAGAACAGTCGTTTGTTCAGAATTCCAGACAGGTCAGTGGGGACCACGTAATGATTCATCAAAACTCTGAACTCGAGGATGTCAGTAAGAGGACGATGAAAGCTCCTACCAAAGTGTATAAAGTCTCTTCAAGTCTGGTTTTATCCAATTGAGTACCAAGCTTAAGCGTAAAAGATTTCGAGTTCGATTCCTATGTGAAAACAAAACAACGTCCCCAAACACACACATATGCACACACACACGCGCGCGCGCAACGCATGCACACACACAAACACACACACACTTACACACACACACACACACACACACACACATACAAACACACACACACACAAACACACACACACACACAAACACACACACACACACACACACACACACACACATATATATATATATATATATATATATATATATATATATATATATATATATATATATATATATATATATATATACACACAAAGAAAGAAAGAGAGAAAAAAAAGTACTTCCATAATTCTAACTTAGCTCGAATGGGAAGGAGAGAGATGAAAGAAACCCGACTACCATCAGGTCAGCTGTTTTAAAGTTGGTCCCACCCCTGTCTCTCGCTGCTTTACATTTCCTATCCCTGAACAGACGGCAGATGCACATCAGAAATAGCCATCAAAACCGGCCAAGCCAAACAGTATTCAAGAAGATGAAAATCGTCCTTACCAACAAATGCCTGTCAAATAACATCAGGAAGAGAGTTTTTCAGTGTTAATAGAATCGATACTGTTGTATGGTTGTGAGGCGTGGACAGTCAACACGTAAAGAAAACAAACGAGAAAGTCTTGAAGGATGCAGACACAAGAAGATCATTAATAAAGACGATTAGGAAAAGACAAGCAACATTTATAAGACGTTTTATGAGGAAAGAGAAATTAGAGCACCAGGTCACAACAGGAAAGCTGGAGGGAAAGAGAACACCAGGTAGACCCAGGGAAAAATATTGGACGGACTTGCAGGGTGGCTGAAGACGGAGAGGAGATATACTTGCAGCGACAAGGGATAGATTGGTATGGAGGGCCATGATCGCCAACGTCATGCGGCAGGGCACATGATGATGATGATGACTCGTGAACTGCGTCAGGTACCCATCCACACCTGGAGCAAAATACACAGGTTCTGCAAGCCAGGCTGGAACCCATGCTGTCAGATGGGGAAGCAGGAGTTCTGCTATATGCCAGTTAGGACTCTTCATTTAACACTTTGACTCCCGCACCCTATCGATCAGCATCCTGCATCGTCAACTACGCGGGCAAAACAAAAACTTAACCCTTCCAGCAGGAAGCTGGTGGATAGAGTGAGGGAGTTAAAAGGTTAAATTAAAATGCTGCCATGGTATATAGATAGGTCTCCTGTCCCCTTCAGCTCGGTTGTTCTATAATCCTGAGGACGTAGGAAAATAAGATTGGAGAACTGTCAATTTTTCTTAGGAGCCTGCTTAAGAGGGCAGAGTCCATCTCCTTGCCCTCGCTGTTCTAAATCTCTAACCCTGACCAGGGTCCTGAAAATATAAGACATTCAAAAGCAGAATGATAACCATCAGTTTGCCACAAGCCATAGAGCTCTTGTGTGCAACAACTGCTGCACGAAAGGCCTGCCACTTTAACCCTTTGACTCCTTAAACATGTCCACCGGCTCTCTTGATGATTTATCAGCGTTTTGCTGTTTACAGCTTCTGAAACAGATTCTTCTACACCTCACAACAGTTTTCAGAAAAACAGGGAGGACAGAGAACCACATACTACAACAGCCATCTGACGGTAATAGTCGTCCCGTATCCCTGTGGTGGTAAGGGAAAAAATGTGGTAAAGATCTCAACTTTTCTTAAGGCTGGCATTATGAAGACGGTGCCATTTCTCTTCTCCCTCCCTGCTTTACATTCACCTGCCCGCCTATAGTAGGGGCAGGGAACCCATTCACAGCTGGGTATACTGGAGCCCATATACACATTTCTTTTGTCTCGTGCTGGAAAGGAACTTTACATCTTAGTTATCATCTGATGCCATCCACACATGTCACCAAACCTGAATCATACTGAAGGATGATGATGGAGAAACACTGTGAGCTGTGCACTGCTGTTGTCAGCTCAGTGTTTCATAGGTCTCTTCCCTTCCCTTCCTATTTCAAGACCTTACCAGCGCATATGGTTTTGCGCAGTCTTACGGAGTATGCCAGGTAATTGCTGGCAGATTAAGAATGGTATTTTGAATTGTCCGAGTGCGATCAACTTTTCTTGAACAAACTCCAGTCTCCCTCACCCTGTCCACCAGCTTTCTTTTCAATCCCTCACCGTGTCCACAGCTGTCTTTTCACTCCCTCACCCTGTCCACCAGCTGTCTTTTCACCCCTCACCCTGTCCACCAGCTTTCTTTTCACTCCCTCACCGTGTCCACAAGCTGTCTTTTCACTCCCTCACCCTGTCCACCAACTGTCTTTTCACTCCCTCACCGTGTCCACAGCTGTCTTTCACTCCCTCACCCTGTCCACCAGCTTTCTTTCACTCCTCACCGTGTCCACAGCTGTCTTTTCACTCCTCACCCTGTCCACAGCTGTCTTTTCACTCCCTCACCCTGTCCACAGCTTTCTTTTCACTCCCTCTCCTGTCCACAGCTTTCTTTTCACTCCCTCCACCCTGTCCACAGTTGTTTTTTCACTCCCTCACCCTGTCCACAGCTGTCTTTTCACTCCCTCACCCTGTCCACAGCTGTCTTTTCACTCCCTCACCCTGTCCACCAGCTTTCTTTCACTCCCTCACCCTGTCCACAGCTGTTTCTTCACTCCCTCACCCTGTCCAACAGCTTTCTTTTCACTCCCTCACCCGTCCACAGCTGTCTTTTCACTCCTCACCCTGTCCACAGCTGTCTTTTCACTCCCTCACCCTGTCCACAGCTGTCTGTTCACTCCCTCACCCTGTCCACAGCTTTCTTTTCACTCCCTCACCCTGTCCACAGCTGTCTTTTCATTCCCTCACCCTGTCCACAGCTTTCTTTTCACTCCCTCACCCTGTCCACAGCTTTCTTTTCACTCCCTCACCCTGTCCACCAGCTTTCTTTTCACTCCCTCACCCTGTCCACCAGCTTTCTTTTCACTCCCTCACCCTGTCCACCAGCTTTCTTTCACTCCCTCACCCTGTCCACCAGCTGTCTTTTCACTCACTCGCTTTATCCACGAGATGTACTTGCAACGACAAGGATAGATCGTACGGAGGGCCATGATCTCCAACGCCATGCGGCAGGGCACATGATGAATGATGATGACGTTATCCAAGGGATTTCTGAAGAGAGAAGCTGGTGGATAGGGTGAAGGAATGAAAGTCTAATTTCTTTTAACTGGTGTGCAGAACTTGGGAATGATTGTGTTACAACTGGTCTTCTCAGCCGCAGCAACAACAGAATTTCTGAAACAGATTCTTCTACACCTCACAACAGTCTCCCAAAACAGGGAGGACAGAGAACCACAGACTACAACAGCCATCTGACGGTAATAGTCGTACTGTAACCCTGTGGTGGTAAAGGAGACATGTGGTAAAGATCTCAACTTTTTTTTAAGGCTGGCATTATGAAGGCAGTGCCATTTCTCCCTTCCCTCCCTGCTTTACGTTCACCAATCCACCTTTAGTAGAGACAGGAAACCCATTCGCAGCTGGGTATACTGGCGCTCACATGTACATTTTTTTTGTCTCGTGCTGGAAAGGAACTATACATTTTATTTATTATTTCATGCCATCTACACATCTCGCCATACCTGGATCATACTGAAATAGGTTTGTTTCAGTTTCAGTTTCAGTTTCAAGACGACGTCTCCGCGGTCGGAATGAATTCCATATGCACTAACGTCTCAGGTGCCATATGTATGGTGATCGTTACACACGCCTTAAGCCTGCACATAAACCCATGAGCTGACCAGGTCCTGAAGCCCTACCCAGCCTATGTTTTACCTAGTCTGTATTTTATACTTGTATTGTATCAGTGTTATCATTGGAATAATCGTGGTTACATGTAAATAATGTGTGTCTGCGTATCGCATCTTCAAAAAAGGAAAATACATATAAAGTAAACAAATAGATAATCAAAGGTCTGAAGTAGGGCGATGGAGAAATACTGTGTGCTGGGCACTCTCATGCTTTGGCGTTGAACTCACTATTTACCGAAACTAACGTATTATCTATTATTTATTTACTTGTTTGTTTATTTTGTTTATGTGTTTATTCATTTATCTATTTATTAATTCATTTCCCATCTTCTCATTTAATATAAGGTTCTTACAGTAAGTACTCATGTCTATTAGTTCAGTACAGATGTGCTCTCTGTGAAGAAATTGCTATCACAGCACTGACTTCCATGACTGGAGCTGTGTCTTGTGATCTAATAATAATGATGATGACTGCTCTCCTTCTGTCCATGAAGTTCCACCGCTACATTGATGCTTCTGTAGCACAAGTTCCAATTCACCTTTCCTCATAAAATGGCCTATAAATGTTGCTTGTCTTTTTCTGATCTTCTTTATTAATGATCTTCCTGTGTCTACCTCCTTCAAGACTGTTTGTTTGTTTTCTTTGCTGTCCGTGGACTCATGATGCGAACCTGGGTACCTGGCATCTTACACAGGTGCTTATATCACCAGGTCCCGTTTCACCTGTGTGTGTATGTGATAGGTCTTCGATCGATCTACGTTTTAAAAAATGTCGACCACCAAGGGACAGCAATTTGTAAACGCCTTGTGATGGACAGAGCCTTTCCTTACGATCTTAGCATCGTAAATTGATCCGGCAGATGTCATGATGCAGACAGCCACTGTCTGAGTTATTGATTCTTTATATGTATATATAATCGCATGAATTTCCAATTACACCCCATTGAATGTTATATAGAATTGATGATGTTATACGGTTGTGAGACATGGACCGTCAACAAACAAAGCCAGAACAAGATTGAGGTCTCCTAGATGTGGTTTCTAAGAAGAATGTTGAGAGTTCCATGGACAGCAAAGAAAACCAATGACTCAGTCTTGATAGAGGCAGACACGAGAAGATCATTCATAAGGAAGATTAGGAAAAGACAGGCAACATTTTATAGGCCATTTTATGAGGAAAGGGGAATTAGAGCACCTGATCACAACGGGAAAGCTGGAGGGAAAGAGAGCACCAGGCAGACCCAGGGAAAATATTGGACGGACGTGCAGAGTGGCTGAAGACAGAGAGGGTGGAAGATGTGCTTGCAGCAACAAAGGATCGATGCATATGGAAGGCCATGATCGCCAATGCCATGTGGCAGGGCACTTGATGATGATGACCCTATTGGGACGCCGTGGGCTCTTTCAGAATAAACAGTATACCCACCTGTATAAATAGTATCCTCACCTGGAAATTCGGTGCTAAACTGTCCTCTTTTCCCTCACTCTCTTTGTTTCTGCCTTGTTCCTTTGCTGTCTGTCATTTCTTCCTATCATTTTCTTCCTTGCTGGTCTGTTCACTTGTATGTGTTCGATAAAGTCTTACGTACTATCTCTTAGGATTGATGATTGGGTACACGTATTAAGTGCATTTATGGTCTAAGGAAATGCAGAAGCATTTTAGGGTAATTTAGGCCCGTTTTAAAGAGTATGTTTTAGTGTCCTTAGTTATGTTTACATTGCATTCACGTGTGTTTTTTTTAACCCCTTGGTGATGAATTGGACGGAGTGGTCAACGCCAGAGACATATCCTTAGATTATATGCGCGAATGCATTAACACGTGTGCTTAGTTTTCTTCTCCATGTGTTTTTTTCTTCTTCAGTGAATTATGGTGTACATTATGAGATGGCTATAGTCCTGATATGGCTCTGTGCAGGTGGCTGGGTTTTAGATAACAATGATAATAATAATTTCCAATTATCTGCAAATCATTTAATTCTTAGTACTTTTCGTGCTTCTAGTACTTTTCGTACTTATTTCATGTTGTCCGTCCACTTATACGAGACGGTGTGGAGGGGAGAAGAAGCCAGCAGTCTAGAGCTAGACAGTCAGCCTGGTGTAGAGTCATGTTGTAGATGTGCAATATGTCTGCTGCTCTATCTATCCAGCGACACTCTGGTCTGTTTCTTGCTCTGACGCCCGAACAGCGGGTGTAGTAAGCTTGGAGGACTGGTTGGTTGATTGGCATCCTAGTCAGGTGACCAAACCACGTGATCCACTGCTGTGTGAGGTTAGGGTTGACAAGTGATAGTCCAGCTATCTTTTCGTTTCTAATCATGCTCTTTTTTGTATGGTCTTGTTATTGTTATTGTTATTGTTGTTTAAAGGCCAGCCATATCAGGTATCAGGGCTGTAACCGCTTGAAAACATGCAAAACTTCAACGACGGAGGGGGGAGAAAAGAAAATTAAGTACACATATCAATGCATTCGCGCACTTAATCTAAGGACATGTCCCAGGCGTTGACAACTCCGTCCAATTTGTCGCACAGGGGATTTGAAAAAAACAACAACCACACATGAATACAAATTTAAGCATGCCTAAGGACACAAAAACATATACAAAAATGGGCATAACTGACAAAATATTGCTTCTGCATGTTTCACCTTCCTAGAGCCAAAAATGCACTTTGATACATATACCCAATTATCAATCCTAAGAAAATGTACGTAAGACTTTATCAAGCACATATGGGTAAATGGACCAGCAAAGTAGAAAATGATAGGAAGAAATGACAGAAAGCAAAGAAACAAGCCAGAAACAAAGAGAGTGACAGAAAAGATGAAATATCTAGCAGAGAATTTCCAGAAGGTGGGGATACTGTTTATACAGAAAGAACCCCAAGCATCCCTATGGGGGGTTGTGTGGTCTTGCCTGTTCCTCTTCTGAAACATCTCATCTCGCAAGTTGTGATTTTTTCTAGAGTTTTATTCAAAGTCCAGATATGGCATTGGCAGGTCTGTGCAAAGAATGTAATGTTACACAAGGCTTTAGTTTCCAAAGCGATGCTTTTATAAGAGCCAAGCAGTTTACCAAAAACAAAAACAAAAAACAAAAACAAAACCAAAAGACATTAAAAAAAAAATTCACAGTTGAAGTGAAACAAAAAAACAAGTTTAAGCTCTAGCATTCCGAAATATTGATAGCATGACCAATGGTTCCTGTAATTGAAAAACTTTGGGAAAATCCGCACTCCCAAATGAACATCAGTCATAATGCTTGTAACATTTTGAAGAACGGTTGAATGAGAACACTGGTCTGTGGGAAACGCCGGTGAAAGCTCTATTTCCGACTTCTCATGGGTGTAAGGGAGACAAGCGGGAGACTTCGTCACTTGGAGTGTTTGCCCTTCAAATTACTTCCACTTGGCTTCGAGTGTTGGTCATTCATTTTGCACTGCAGACGACAGCATGTTTCAACAAAGCCGTATGCTGTCGATATGCTCACCGCACAGCTGCTGCGTGTCTCTTTTGGTCTGTTTCTAATCACTGGCTTGTGACGACGAACCTGAACATACAATATGAATTCTGATTCAGAGTGATGCACCATGGAAAAAAGAGTGAATAAATAAAACAACACGTACTAACACAGAATACAATAATAAGTAAAAATATCATCCCATAACCTACAGCCATTACGGAGTTTGGTATAACACAGATATCGATCTACTAGAGTCAACTTTCTTGGAACGGTTTTCATTGTGCTACCTCAATTCTTTACCTTCCCCAACCATGAGCAAGGTTATAGATACTGTCTTACAGCTTTTTGGACTGTAGGCTGCACACACACACACACACACACACACACACACACACACACACACACACACACACACACACATACAAAAAAATACAAACACACACAAACAAACAAACAAACACATGCACACACATGTAAATACACACACAGAAACACAAACACATATACAAACAAACACACGCAGACACACACACAAACAGAAAAACACACACACACACACACGCGCGCGCGCGCGCACACACACACACACACAAACACACACACACACACACACACAACACAACACACACACACACACACACACACACACACACATACACACACACACACACACACACACACACAAACACACACACGAACAGTTTCTGGAACCAGAATCAAACCCGTGCAGCGAACATGGAAGACCAGAGATCTGCCCGCACATCAACCAGCCTGAGACTTAAGTCTTCAGAAGATTTTATTATTCAAAGATAGTAGCAATAGATCCCATCGGATCTGTCTAACAGGTAATCTTGTATACTCTGCACACAAAAAAGTGAAATTAACCATAGCACATAAAGTTTGAAACAAGTTATAAAAGATGGGTTTTGATAAAATACTTGTTGTTATACATACAGTACATACATATTATCATATGCATTCATACATACATACATACATACATACATATATATATGAAGCAGCATGTGAACAGAAAAGACAACAAGCCGACGTAAAATTTTCCCTATATATATATATACATATATATATATATGATATATGCCAATGGCTCATGCACTTTACAAAAGCACGGAAGATAAAGGCAGACATATGTAAACAAGTATATGTCAACCCTTTACAATAACAATAAGAACAGCTACCAGAGCACAACCGTATTGCTAGTAGCCGTAACAATATTCTAGTTTAAAAAAGTAAATCACAGACATAGAATCAAAGGAAAAGAAGGAAGTAACGAAAGCATTACATACAACAAGGGAATGGGGGAAGACATGTCAGCTACTACAAGGATGGAAACAGATGAACTTTAACATATGCCACACGTCGTAGCTGTTATAAAAAGAATTCAAATGAAATAATAATTTCCACGTGAGGGGGCGGTATTTGCACTGCACCGCTAGGCGGAGGAGCTGCTCTTTGCAGCCAACGGCTAGAGGGCGGAGGAGATCCTGGATGGATCCAACGGCCAAGTGTAGGGGAGTAAACCTTTAAAATCAGGAGTGAAGCCCTGAAGGCGGACCAATGCGCTGTGCTCACTGACTCCGGCAGCACCTGCAGCCAACCTGGTACCAAACGTACTGCGTTGCATTCCTTTGGAGTACACCGACGAGGCCAGAGGGGGTCTTGACGACTGGGTAACCCAGGACCTCCATATATCTTGCCCAGGCTTGCGCCCTGGAGAGGTGACTCCAATGCCGCTGTCTCAGCGGCAGCAACAACATGGGAGGCAGCAGTTACGAGTTATATAAGTCTAGAGCATATTGGCGTGAGCTCGGGCGCTACGGGTTGCCTCCGACGGTGGGAGGGATCATCGCGTCCCACTGGTCAGCTATCGCCCGCCTCAAGCTGGGCAGCCCTCAGCCAGTAGGGTGCTGACCTGTCACAGTCTGCCTGCTTCAATTGGTGCTTGGAGCTCAGGATAATACCGAAGAGCAGACTGTAAACTCTGCACCAGGCAAAGAAAAAAAGAAATAAAACAAAGCCGCCAGCGCTGAGAATGGCAACCTGGAACGTCAGGACCATGTGTCCTGGCCTCTCTGACGATCTCCAACAGGTCGACGATGCAAGAAAGACAGCAGTCATCAGTCGCGAACTCAAGAGGCTCAATATTGATATCGCTGCACTGCAGGAAACCAGACTTCCATCAAACGGCAGCCTAAAAGAAAAGGACTATACATTCTTCTGGCAGGGGAAGGCCCCAGAGGAGCACCGAGTGCACGGCTTAGGTTTTGCAGTGAGAAACTCTCTACTGTCTTCAATCGAACCGCCCTCAGAAGGCACAGCTCGCATCCTTTCTCTTCGCCTCTCAACCACCTCAGGCCCTGTGAACATCATAAGCGTCTACGCCCCCACACTTTGCTCTTCAGCAGAGGCGAAGGACGAGTTCTACGAGGAGCTTGAGACCGCCATCAAGAAGCTACCCACCTCAGAACACTTGTACCTACTCGGTGATTTTAATGCTCGAATTGGTTCAGACCATATTTCCTGGCCCCGATGCATCAGCCACTTTGGCGTCGGCAAACTTAACGAGAACGGGCAACGACTCCTTGAGCTATGCTCCTTTCATGACCTCTGCATCACGAACACTTTCTTCCCTACAAAACTCAGCCACAGAGTGTCCTGGCGGCATCCCAGATCTCGTCACTGGCACCAGTTGGATCTCGTCATCACTCGAAGACCCTCACTAAATTGTGTTCTCACTACTCGCAGCTATCATAACGCTGACTGCGACACTGACCACTCTCTGGCCGCCAGCAAGGTGCGTCTTCAACCCAAGCAGATCTATCGATCAAAGCAGAAAGTACACCCTCGCATCAATACAGTCATGTCATCAGTCACTGAACTACGCGAAATCCACCACTGGCGAAATCATCACCGATCGTGCAAAGCAAATGGAGAGATGGGCAGAACACTACCAAGAGCTATACTCGAGGGAGACCATTGTTACAGACTCAGCGGTGGAAAACACGAGACTCCTGCCGGCCATGAAAGAGCTCGACGACCCACCCACCACCGAGGAGCTCAGTATGGCCATCGACTCTCTACACGAGACTCCTGCCAGCCATGAAAGAGCTCGACGACCCACCCACCACCGAGGAGCTCAGTATGGCCATCGACTCTGTAGCCAGCGGCCAAGCCCCAGGAAACGATGGCATCCCCCCCGAGGTCATTATAGCAGGCAAAGATACCAGCCTCCTCGATCATCTCCACGAACTCTTGCTACAGGGCTCTGCTCGCGGCACTTCTCTTGCAGCTGCCTCAGAGAGAATATCATGTCGATCGTTGATCTCTCAGCTCTAAACCCGCACTGCGCCTCTGGGTAGACGCGTTCTGCAAGCGACTGCAGTCTGTTCAGTCGGGCGAAGGTCTTCCCGACAATGCTTAGGAGAGATATTCCGCGATAGTTGTTACAATCGTTGCGATCGCCTTTGTTCTTGTAGAGCGTGATGATGTTGGCATCTCGCATGTCCTGAGGCACAGTTCCTTCCTCCCAGCACTGTAGCAAGAGTACATCGCCTTCATAGACCTGACCAAGGCGTTCGATTTGGTCAGCAGGGCAGGCATGTTTACACTACTGCAGAGAATTGGATATCTCCCCAAGCTCTGGGACCCCTATTTATCAAAAGCGGAGTCAAACATGGGTGTGTCCTCGCCCCGACACTTTTCGGCATCGTGTTCTCCCACTGCTGCGATATGCCTTCAGTCAATCCGAAGAAGGCGTCTACCATTACACCGGGAGCAACGGCGGCCTGTTCAACCTCGCACGACTCCGTGCAAAGACGAAAGTGCGAAAAGTCCTCATTCGAGAGATGCTGTTTGCCGCCTTGACGGCACACACTGAGGCTGCCCTTCAAGAGCTCGTTAGCCGTTTCGCTCAAGCCTGCAAAGAATTTGGCCTCACGATCAGCCTAAAGAAGACCAACGTCCTGGGTCAAGATGTCAGCTCGGCTCCTCGCATTTCCATCGGTGACTGCACTCTCGACGTGGTGGAAGACTTCACATACCTTGGTTCCACCATCTCCAGCAGTCTCAACATGGACATCGAGCTGAACTCAAGGATCGGCAAGGCATCTGCAGCAAAGGCCCGCCTGTCAAAGAGAGTGTGGGAAAACTCCATGCTGACCATCAAGACAAAGACTAAAGTGTACCAACCTTGCGTGCTGAACACACTGTTGTATGGGTGCGAGACCTGGACTCTATACTCCCGTCAAGAACGCAGGCTCAACACCTTTCACCTACGCTGCCTCAGAAGGATTCTTGGCATTTCATGGCAGGACCACGTCCCCAACAAGGACGTCCTAGCACGTGCAGGAGCTCTCAGCATGTTTGCCCTGCTCACAAAGAGACGCTTGCGCTGGCTTGGCCATGTTACCCGCATGCAAGATGGCAGAATACCCAAAGACATTTTGTACGGCGAGCTTGCTACTGGCTCCAGACCCACGGGAAGGCCCGTATTCCGCTACAAAGATGTGTGCAAGCGGGACCTCAAGGCGGGTGGCATTGCACCAGCAGGCTTCGAAGTGGTAGCAGCAGACCGCAGCAGCTGGAAACTTGCCATCAATTCGGCCATCAAGACATCCGAGCAGAGGAGAGAGGAGCAGTGGGAGGTAAGAAGAGCACGCAGACACCAGAGAGCAGGGTCAGCGCCTTCGGACGACACCATCTTCACGTGTAGCAATCTGCAACAGGACCTGCCGTTCGAGGATCTGGCTCTACAGCCACAGCCGGCGCTGCAGTTCCACTGCAGAATGACTTCCAAGGCGCAATCTCCATTGTCTCCCGAGACAGACGGATGCCAATACAATATATTCAATCGTTTAAATGCATTACAAATGCGTGAGATAAAAAAGGCATACACACGTAAAGCCCCGTAAAAACAACAACATCAACAATGCGTGTTATAAATTACTTACATAGAAACATTCGAGATCATCATCATCATCATGTGCCCTGCCGCATGGCGTTGGCGATCATGGCCTTCCGCACGAATCATCCCTTGTCGCTGCAAGTACATCTTCCACCCTCTCTGTCCTCAGCCACCCTGCGCGTCCGTCTGCATACGAGATAAAGGAAGCAATAAAGAAGAAACAAAGCAGGGGAAGAGAGGGATTTACTTGTCACACTAAAACTATGATGAAAAGAGGTGAACCACAACACACACAATAGTCGAATAAAATATGAATAGATGGATACTGCCAAATCAAGTCAATTGGATGGAATAAAGAGAACAGAGATTTTGTCTTTTAAAATAGAGAGATAATAACGTAAAAGTGGAATAAAAACGGCTGACTGCAGTTTTTTTTTTCTTTTCTTTGTTTAGTACAGTGTATGTAGATCTAAAGAAGTGGTTTTTAATCAGAACAATTATTTACGATGTTTCAAGTAGACATTTGTGAAACTTTCATCTCATGTAAAGTACAGTACCCATTTGTTTATTATACGATATTTTTACTTTGTCTTTTCTTTTTTTTTATTTTTGTTTTTGCTTGTGGGCGGTCTTAATGGATTTATCATGTGAAGCTCGGGCTGACCTCCTAAAGGAGAGCGAGTCTCAGTCATGCAGCACTCCCCCCCCCCCCCTCACTTTTTTCTTTTTGTTTTTTCTTTCTTTTTTCTTTCTTTCTTTCTTTTTTGTCTCGTGTGCATTTCTGTACATGTATGAAAGTAGATTTTGCTACATAACATTGCCAGGGACAACACTTTTTGCTGCCATGGGATTTTTAATGTGCGTGAGTGCATGCTGTCCATAGGGACCTCTGTTTATCGTTTCATCCGAAGAAAAAAACAAAAACCAAACTAGCACCTGCACCATCAGAGACCGATCACAATGGTTCAGTGGTCAGCGCAACGGACTACCAACTGAAATTTTGCATGTGTCGATTCTATCTATCTATCTATCTATCTATCTATCTATCTATCTATCTATCTATCTATCTATCTATATATCTATCTATCTATCTATCTATCTATCTATCTATCTATCTATCTATCTATCTATCTATCTATCTATGTCTGACTGACTGTCTACCTATCTATTTGTCTGCCTGTCTATCTGTCTATCTATCTATCGATGTATATTTATAGATAGACATACAGACAGACAGTAGGTAGTTAGGTAGGCAGGTAGGTAGGTAGGTAAGTAGGTAGATAGGTAGATAGATAATAGATAGACAGACAGACAGGCAAATAGATAAATGAATAGTGGATAGATAGATAGACAGACAGACAGACAGACAGATAAATAGATAGATAGATCGACAGACAGATAGATAAGAAGTCTATACATATGTGTGCATATATTATATATGTATATTATATTATATATGTACACACACACACACACACACACACACACACACACACACACACACACACACATATATATATATATATATATATTATATACATATGTGTGTGTTGTATACATATACATACATGATACACACACACACACTCACACGCACATGCACACACATACACGCACACACCACAGCACACACAGGCACATACACACACGCACATACGCGCAAACACGCGCACACATATACGCTTACACACGAAAACGAGCACTTATACACACACACACACACACACACACACACACACACACACACACACACACCCACACACACACACGCACGCACGCACGCACGTACACTCGCACGCACGCACGCACATGTACATCTTTATACAGATAAGGCAAGAAAGCATGATAAAATAGATTCATTGAGATTTGGAGTTGTGTCGTACGTTGTGACAGTTTACAACACTGTGCGTGCGTATAACTTTGTGTGTCAATGTACAACCATTGTATGTCAGTGTACAACCATTGTATGTCAGTGTACAACCATTGTGTGTCAGTGTACAACCATGTGTGTCAATGTACAACCATGTGTGTCAATGTACAACCATTGTATGTCAGTGTACAACCATTGTGTGTCAGTGTACAACCATTGTGTACCAGTGTACAACCATGTGTGTCAGTGTACAACCATGTGTGTCAATGTACAACCATGTGTGTCAATGTACAACCATTGTATGTCAGTGTACAACCATTGTGTGTCGGTGTACAACCATTGTGTACCAGTGTACAACCATTGCATGTCAGTATACAACCATGTGTGTCAGTGTACAACCATTGTGTGTCAGTTCACAACCATTGTGTGTCAGTGTACAACCATTGTGTACCAGTTCACAACCATTGTGTGTCAGTGTGCAAACATTGTGTACCAGTTCACAACCATTGTGTGTCAGTGTACAACCATTGTGTGTCAGTGTGCAACCATTGTGTACCAGTTCACAACCATGTGTGTCAGTGTGCAGCCATTGTGTGTCAGTGTACAGCCATTGTGTGTCAGTGTACAGCCATTGTGTGTCAGTGTACAGCCATTGTGTGTCAGTGTACAACCATTGTGTGTCAGTGTACAACCATTGTTGTCAGTGTACAACCATCAGTGTCAGTGTACAGCCACTGTGTGTCATGTACAACCATTGTGTGTCAGTGTACAACCATTGTGTGTCAGTGTACAGCCATTGTGTGTCATGTACAACCATTGTGTGTCAGTGTACAACCATTGTGTGTCAGTGTACAACCAGTGTGTGTTCAGTGTACAACCATTGTGTGTCAGTGTACAGCCATTGTGTGTCAGTAACAACCATTGTGTGTCAGTATACAACCATCATGTGTCAGTGTACAACCATTGTGTGTCAGTATACAACCATTGTGTGTCAGTGTACAACCATCATGTGTCAGTGTACAACCATCATGTGTCAGTGTACAACCATTGTGTGTCAGTGTACACCCATTGTGTGTCAGTGTACAACCAGTGTGTGTCAGGTACAACCATGTGTGTCAGTGTACAACCATCAGTGTCAGTGTTCAACCATTGTGTGTCAGTATACAACCATTGTGTGTCAATGTGCAAGTAGTGTGTGTCGTGTACATATTGTGTGTCAGTGTTCAAACACTGTGTGCTAGTGTGCAACCATTGTATGTCAGTGTAAGTGATTATTGTCAATGTGAGCCAATGTCATCTGATAAGCCTGAGAGATGACGCTCTAAAAGTCAGTCCACAACCAATGTCATCTCCAGACCTGATAGATGCCAAGCGCAGTTCATTCTTGTCAACTCCCTCTGTCTGTCTGTCTATCTGTCTGTCTCTCTGTTTGTCTGTCTGCCTCTGTCTCTGTCTCTGTCTGTCTGTCTGTCTGTCTGTCTGTCTGTCTGTCTCTCTCACACACCTCGCTCTCTCTTTGTCTGAACTTTGGTGGAGAGCGAGAAAAGAGTAGCTGTTGTTCTCTCCATGTTGATTTTGTTACACACCAGGTTTCTGTCCATGAGGCGACTCTCTCTCCTCGACAAGTTGCATTCTGTTTTTGTTACATACTCTTCGTCCGGTAGGGACTGTCATGCGGCGCAGGTGACACCAGACCGTCAGCCAGCTACTGCGACCAAAATCAAACCCAAAATCAAACTTAGAAACACCAAAATAGCAACATGGAACATCAGAACACTGTTGCAGAAGGGAAAATTAGACATCAAAATGGAGATGGAAAGGCTTAACATCAGTATTTTAGGACTGGGGGAGTTGAGATGGAAAGGGGCAGGCATGATAACATCAGGAGAATACACAGTGATATACTCTGGTGGTAATTCACATGAAAGAGGAGTGGGCATCATGATGGACAAGGACAAATCAAGAGCAGTGAAGGGATAATGGGCTGTGTCCGACAGAGTTTTGCTGGTCAAATTGGGAGGCAAACCATTTGATATCAACATCATACAGGTGTATGCACCAACATCCGCAAGTACTCAGGAAGACATCGACAACTTCTACGAAGTATTAAAGATGGCCAAGATCCTATGTAAATCACAAGAAATTACAGTCATAATGGGAGATTTTAATGCTAAAATGAGACAGGATAGGGTGGAGGATATAGTTGGACCTCATGGTCTTGGTACACAAAATGAAAAGGGAGGGAAACTTGTAGAATGGGCACAGATGAATGAGTTCATAGTAGGAAACACCTGGTTTGAGCGTCTAACAAGAAAATGGACTTGGATGAGTCCAGGAAATAATAACAAAAATCAGATTGACTACATCCTGATCAACAAAAGATTGAGAAATTCTTTACTGTCAGCAAAAACACTACCAGGCGCAGACTGCAACAGTGACCACAATCCTGTAGTGGAAAGGTTTAGGCTGAAATTGAGGAAAAGGAAACAGACCAAAAGCAACATCAAACTAAACCTTGGACTCTTAAAGAGAGACGAAATGATACGTGAAAAACTTAATGTACATGTTCAAAACAAATTCAGTGCTCAGGAAGACGTTGGTGACAGTGAGGAACAATGGACAAAGTTGAGAAGTTTGATAAATGAAGCTTGTGAAGAAATCCCTAAGGCAGATAGAAAAGCAAAAAAGATCTGGATGACTAATGAAGTTTTGGGCTTGACGGAAGAAAGGAGGAGGGCAAAGAGAAACGAGGAGATATACAGGAAGATAAACAAAGAAATCAGGTATAGGTGCAATGAAGCTAAGGAAGCTTGGCTGAACACAAAATGCAAAGAGATAGAAGACCGACACAAAATGGATCCTCAGGGTATGTACAGACAAACTGAAGAAATTGTCCACAGGAAAAATACATGCACATCAACTGGTTGCTTAAAATCGAAAGATGGCACACTTATCGTGGAAAAAGACAAAATACTGGACAGATGGGGAGGGTACATTAAAGACCTTTTTGAGGATGACAGAAACGAAGAACACATTATAAAAAAGAACTTTGAAGGACCACCCATAATGAAAGATGAAGTTCGAGCAGCACTGAAAAAGATGAAACCAGGAAAAGCCCCAGGACCAGACAACATTACTACAGAGATGATTGAAGCCCTGGAGGAATTTGGCATAGAAAAAATAACAGTCCTCCTAAATGAAATTTACGACACTGGAAAAATCCCCAAAGATAATGTCAAAATCAATTTTCATTGCACTTCCATAGAAGACAGAGGCTATAGAATGCGAACTCCATCGCACAATCAGTTTGATGAGTCATGTAACAAAAATCCTATTAAGAATAATCACGATGAGGACAAGGAATAGAATCAAAAGAGAAATAGCAGAAGAACAGTGTGGATTTGTGGAAGGGAAAGGAACTATTAATGCCATATACATCCTAAGAACTATCATAGAGAGGTCAATTGAGATGAATAAGGATTTGTATTTATGCTTTTTTGACTATACCAAGGCTTTCGATCGGGTACAACATGAAGAATTGATCACCCAACTGGAGAGACTCACTGTTGATGGAAAAGATCTACGAATAATCAGGACCATGTACTGGGAACAAACAGCTGCAATGAGAATAGAAAACAATATAAGCTCTTTCGAAAACATCAAAAGAGGAGTCAGACAGGGTTGTGTTTTGTCACCAGATCTGTTTTCACTTTACAGCGAAAACATCATAAGAAACCTAGAAGACCCTGGATTAAATGTTGGAGGGAAAATGATAAACAACATTCGATACGCAGATGACACCATGCTAATTGCAGAAAATGAAAGGGACGTACAAAACCTTGTGAATATACTAGAAATAGAAGGCAAAGATAAAGGGTTGGAACTAAACAGCAGGAAGACTGAAGTCATGGTGATCAGTAAAAAACATGAAATCCCCTCATGCAAAATAACAGCAAATGGCACAACCTTGACATAGGTTAATAAGTTCAAATACCTGGGAACGGTCATTTCATCAGACGGCAGATGCACATCGGAAATAGCCGGCAGAATCGGCCAAGCCAAAACAGCATTCAAGAAGATGACAAGCATTCTTACCAACAAATGCCTATCAATTAACATCAGGAAGAGACTTCTTGAATGTTATATAGAACCAATACTGTTGTACGGATGTGAGGCGTGGACAGTCAGCAAGCAAAGCCAGAGCAAAATTGAGGCAGCCGAGATATGGTTTCTAAGAAGAATGTTGAGAGTTCCATGGACAGCAAAGAAAACAAACGAGACAGTCTTGATGGAGGCAGACACAAGTAGATCACTCATAAGTAAGATTAGGAAATAACAGGCAACATTTGTAGTCCATTTTATGAGGAAAGAGGATTGGAGCACCTGGTCACAACGGGAAAGCTGGAGGGAAAGAGAGCACCAAGTAGACCCAGGGAGAAAATGTTAGACGGACTTGGGGAGTGGCTGAAGACGAGGATGGTGGAGGAGATGCTTGGGGCAACAAGGGATAGAGACAGATGGAAGTCCATGATCGCCAACGCCATGCGACAGGGCACCTGATGATGATGATGATGATGATGATGATGATGACTCTTCGTGAACCAGAGCACCAGGCCATCTGCTTAGAACGCTGCTTAGACTCCTTGGGCAGCTCTCATACTATGTCCTTGATAAAAAGTATAAACAAAATAGGGGAGAGGACTCCTCCCTGAAGCACACCCTGACGTAGCAGGATCTTCCACAATTACTGTGACTCTTCGGTTGAGTAAGAAGGACTTGGTTACTGATACATGTTGCATCTGATTCTGCACAACGTAGGAGCTTTACAAGGAGTCCATCATTTCAGACCTTATCAAAGGCCTTCGGGGTGACCTTCTGAACGAAAAAGGTTCCTTTGCGGCCTGAGTGAGGTGTGTTGTTTGGTCTTGTGTACTTTTGTACTGTTTGAGGCCAGCCTGCTCACTGATGATGATGCTCTCTGACTCCAAGTATGGTTTTAACCGCCAGTTGACGATGTGGTCTATGGTCCTATAAACATACAGCTTGTCAAACTTATGGGGCGTAGCTTAGGACTTTTGTCTTATATTTCTATTTCTTCAGAACAGGAATCATTTAAGCTTCTTCCAACACTGTGGTACATGTCCTTGTCTCCAGCTGAGATTGAAAATGTCCAGAAGTTTTTGGGAAGCAGAGCTGCCAAGGTTGTGTAGCATCTCGTCTGTGATGTTGTCTGGACCAGGCGACTTCTTTCTCAGTTTCTTGATGACGTTCCCTGACGTAGCTCTGAGGATTGCCAAGGCAAGCCAGCCGTCACACTACGTCACTTAGTCGTTCATCATTATGACAGTGTGTTGTTAGTTGTTAGACAAGGATAGTGTATTTAATGTTGTGGATTATCGGCCTAACTGCTCTAACACGTGTCAAGTTCAGAATCTCTCAGAACTACTCTGTTATCCAGGACTTTGTATAAGTTTGAAAATAGAGAATGAATGAATAAAATAATGAATGATTAACGTGCTGTAGACTTGTTAGCCCTTTCACATGTGAAAGTTTGAACTGAGCTATTTTGTTCATTGTGTATTATAACGATATCATCTTGTCTGCTTTACTTAAACAATGGCAGAACTATTTTTACAAAACAGATAGATATTTCAGATGGCAACAACAAACGGACTTCCCTGGTAGAAATGTGTCTGGCAGCAGAAAGGATATCTGGACAAGGTACAATCATTGGAGCACAAGACATTTGCAGCCTCTGGAAGATTTATTCTGCAACAGTAGAGGCACGAGAAGATCATTAACAAAGAAGATTAGGAAAGCACAAGCAATGTTTATAGGACATTTTATGAGGCAAGACAAGTAAGAGCACCTGGATACAACACTAACGCTGGAGGGAAAGAGAGCACCAGGTAGACCCTAGGACAAATATTGGACGGACTTGCAGAGAGATGTACTTGCAGCAACAAGGGATAGATTCGAATGGAGGGCCACGATCGCCAACGCCATGCAGCAGGGCATATGATGATGATAACGACAGTACAGGCACGTGAGGAACTCTTGCTCAAAGGTATGAGAACACGAGATGTCATGTTACCTCTCTATGACACAAACCTGTTTCTGCTTCGTGATGACGTGGGATTAGAAAAACCCAATACACAGGTCTGTTAGACAGCATCCCGATGTTCATTGCAGACACTGAAATAGAGCTCGCTGTAGCAAAGATAGGGTGGGAAATTCGCTCCAAGATACAACAAGAGAAGACAGCCAGGGACTTGGGCAATAAACTGACCAGATATTTAACTGGGCGAAGGTTTATATCACAACTCCAACCACCCCATTATAAAAATCTCTAAAGGTCAACATCTTTACGTAATGGACGGTTCAGCCGCCTAGCAGGCACGGCCACCTTTCTCTCGTGTTTGTGGCGTTATTCTCTGTCTACAGTAGGTGTTCAACTGAATGATTTGTTGTGGTGTTGTGGGAAGTGTTGATGAAGATGTGGTCAGCAAGAGATGTCGACATGCCACCTTACTTCAAGGTTCTGTTTATTTTCTTGTTTCTACGTCTGGCCTTAGTCAGCTATTTTAAACGCCCGCCATGTTCCTCGCTATTCCACGTGCACGTGCACTCACTTCAACCCAGTTCGGCGCATGCTGCTGCCTTCGCTGTCCGTGGTAAGCCTAACGTAACTTTCTCATACCCCCTACTTCCATCCACCCACCCCCCTCACTTCCCCTACCCTCCAGCGGCGTGTGAGATCTTGACCTTTGACCCCAGCCAGCCGACACGTTACACACGAGCGCAGTTGCTAGCGGCTAAAACCACAGGCGCCCGACTCGATGTCTCTGTTATTGCCCGACTGAAAGAACTGTCGATAGGGGTAAATCTTCCCCGCAAACGCTCGTGTCGTGGGGGCACGAGGAAGCGTCGCAGGATTCAGGCTGTCTGCGGCATACCTGATAGGGATCCGGCTGCTCATGGACCTGTACCGCCTCCATCCTGTCTGACATCACCTCACTGCCTCCACGACCCCAGGGCGCCAACTTCTCCAACCTAATCACCGTTCCTCTTCAAGAAGCAAAAACAATTCCCAATCAGCTGTGCATGGGTGTTTTCAATGCGCAGTCTGTAGGCCCTTCTGTCAAACGTTCGGCCATTCGTGACTTTATTCACGAGCACGACATTGATGTCCTCTTCCTTACGGAAACCTGGCTTCGTAAGACTGGCGACGAAGCAAAGCTCAACGACCTGACTCCACCAGGCTACAAACTGCTCTCCTTCCCGAGACAACACACAACCAAGATCAAGCGTGGTGGCGGCCTTGCTGTCATCATCAAAGACCATCTTGCTGAGAATTGTTTCAGTGTGTCTAATTTTCCTTTTAATCATGTGTCTTTTGAACTGGCCCAGCTAACACTAACAGTAAACGAACAACGTGTAAGCTTCTTCCTTGTGTACAGGATTCCACCAAACCAGAAAAATGAACTCACGACGCCTCTGTTCTTTATTGAACTTACCGGTTTCCTTGATTTTTGTTTACAATGCCCAAACAAACTTGTGATTTCTGGTGACTTTAATTTTCATGTTGATGACACTACTAACACAAATGCTTTGAAGTTGATAGAACAATTTCAAATGTTTAATCTGATACAGACAGTCACCGAACCAACTCAGAAGTGTGGACATATTCTTGACCTAGTTATACATAGAAATGATGACGATATCATTCATTCCACCAATGTGTGTCATGATCTTGCTTCTGATCATTTCGCCATTTTGTGCCATCTATCTACACCTAAACTTAAACGTCCTCCGAAATATGTTTCCACTCGTTCCATCGGAAAAATTGATCACGATAAACTTGCACACGACATCGCGCAGTTCTTAACACCAAATCTGTCAATCTCAGAATTAAACTCAAATCTTTCATCTATTTTTGACAAGCATGCGCCTATGCGACAGATAAAAGTTCGCGATGGAAAACCAAGCCACTGGTACAACGCTGTCTCTGGTCCACTTCGCGAAGCTAAAACCGCACGCAGACGTGCAGAGCGTGAGTGGAAAAAAATAAAGCTCACTGTTCACAAACAAATCTACGATGCTGCGAAGCGCAATGTCACGGACATAGTGCACACTGCAAAAAACGACCTTCTATTCGTCGCTAGTGTCAGGTTCTCGCACATGCAAGCAGCTCTTCCAAAATATGTCACACCTTCTTGGTAAAAATAAGTCCGTTTCACTACCTTCTGTCTCAGATATAAAGCTCCTTCCGAATATGTTTGCCGAATTTTTCAGCAACAAGATTGCAACCATTCGAAACAACTTCCCGTCAACATTACAGTCTCATAACATCAGCCCGCCCTTCTCTAGCACCCCTTTGTCTGCTTTTGTTCCCGTTAGTGAAGATCTAGTGAGAAAAAACGATCATGCAGACAACTCCAAAGACTTGTGAACTAGATCCAATGCCCACCAAATTTCTAATTCAGCATATAGACCTTCTTCTGCCTAGCATTACTCATATCATGAACGAATCACTCATTTCCGGCGTCTTTCCAACTGAATTTAAAACAGCCGTGTTAAAACCCCTTCTGAAAAAATCAAATCTGGACCCCAACGAGTTCAAAAATTACAGACCCATCTCCAACCTTCCATACCTCTCTAAACTTCTTGAACGACTTGTGCTTCGCCAGCTTTTCTCCCATTTGACCTCTCATTCACTTCTCAGCGATCACCAGTCTGCTTACAGGCCTGGCCATTCTACAGAAACTGTTCTTTTACGCATTGTAAATGATCTTTTGAATGCTATTGACCAAGACAAAATATCTGTTCTTCTACTTTTGGACCTTTCTGCTGCCTTTGACACAATAGATCATGACATCCTTCTCTCACGCCTGAATACAACATTTGGAATTACAAATATCGTGCTCAACTGGTTTCGATCATATCTCTCTGACAGAAAGCAAATTGTTCTAGTAGACGGAAATAGATCCTCTGAATCTACTCTCACTTTCGGCGTTCCTCAGGGCTCTGTTCTGGGCCCTGTTCTTTTCATACTCTACACCACTCCACTCACTCATCTCATTGATACTCATTCCATTCGTCATGAAATGTATGCTGATGATACTCAACTGGAACATTCTGACACGCTTTCAAACTACGATAATCTTATTCAATCTCTCCAAGATAGTGTCACAGAAGTTAAAAATTGGATGACCGAAAACAAACTGAAACTAAATGATGACAAGACTGAAGCTCTTAGACTCCTTCCTCCATCAGTTGATGCCACTTCCCTACCTCCTACTTTTGACCTAGGAAATACGCCCGTCTCATTTTCAGACAATGTACGTGACCTTGGCTTTTTCCTTGATAAAGAGATGTCCATGAAACATCATATCAGTAAAACCTGTCAAGTAGCCTACCATGAACTCAGACGCATCAGCTCTATACGTCGCTACCTCACAGTTGATGCAACAAAAACACTTGTCAGTTCTTGTGTACTATCTAGACTAGACTATTGCAATTCTCTTCTTGTCGGTTCTCCACATACCCTGATCAGACCACTACAACAAGTACAGAACTCAGCAGCCAAAATAGTGTGCAAAGCAAAAAGATCGGCACATTGTACACCCCTTCTACGAGAGTTACACTGGTTACCTATTGAACAAAGAATCAAATACAAAGCTTCTTGTCTCTGCTACCAAGTCATAATTGGCACTGCGCCTAAATACCTTTCTGACATCTTTACGATCTATGTACCACCCAGATCTCTTCGCTCTGCTACCGATGATAGAACATTCCGCGTTCCAAAATATAAACGAGAGAGGCATGGTGGTCGAGCTTTTTCATCATCTGCTGTGCAGATGTGGAACTCCTTGCCTCACAATCTCCGTCACAGCCCTTCATTTCCCTCCTTTAAAACTAGTCTGAAGACTTTTCTCTTCCAGCAACATTTCTTGTAGACCCTCTTCCTGCCGCTCTGTATTTTTGATGTGCGTGTTTTTGGGTGTAAATGCGTGCGCGTGTGTGTTTGTGTGCGTGCGTGCGTGCGTGTGTGTGTGGTTTGTGTGTGTGTGTCTGTGCGTGTTTGTGTGTGTGTTGGTGTGTGTCTGTGAGTTCGTGTGTTTGTTTTACTTTTATTGTTGTTGTAAAGCGCTTTGTGCAAGTGGAAAGCGCTCATAAATAACCATTTATTATTATTATTATTATTATTTATTGCAAAGGTGTACCACAAAGAGTAAAAGTCTTTTGCAGAAATGCTGGTGTGTTCCGACTGCCTTGACTTTGGACACCACAACTCACAATGTGCAGAAGATGTGGTGTGCAAATATTGCAAAAAGCCCGGCAACAAACAATATGCGACATGCCCACAATTGTCGACTTCCTCCTTCCTGCCCAAACCACCGACATCAGCCAACCTGAAAAAAACCTAATGAAAACAAATTCCACTGGACAAAAGAAAGACAAGTCACAGAGAGGCCGTCCCACAGGATGTCAGTCCACTCTGGGTCCGTCGTTGAAGCGAGCTGTTCAACGTACTGGCTGTTGTTGCGAAAATCCGAAACGTCGACGTTCCGGGGATAAGGAGACTCTGTCTCTTAGAAACAGGCCACACTGTCATAAGTGAGTGTGACAAACAATGAGACGACCCATAACATGAATGTTATTGTTGATGACTCTCTTGCCTCAATATGGGAATGACACAATGATTGATTTCACTGCTGACAACCGTGACTGCCTAATGGACTTTCTGAAATCTTAACCCCTTAATTATTCATGATGGTTACTTTCAAAATTGCCTCTGTAAATGTTCGAGGAATAAGAAATAAAGATGAAAGAAATGGATTATTTAGACACTTCAAAGAAAAGACTACGATAATATCTGTATTAAGAATCTTACATTAGCAGTTCAGTAGTTGATGCATGGAAAACTTGGGAGGCGACCTGGTTTGTCAGACCTGAACTGACCATAGCAAGGGTCAATTAATTTTACTGAGAAAAGTTTTCCTTTTAATTGGCATCCTAAAATACGAATTGACAGAGTTATGGCGATTAGTGTGTAAAAAGATAGCCGAAGTTTTTATATTTAATGCATATGCACGAAGTAATGTCACAGACAAGATTCTATGTTTTTCAAATTTCTCCAAAACACAATAAATGAAACTGAGTGTGACAATGTACTGGTTTGTGGTGACTTTAACTCGGTACTCAGTAACGATTTAGACATAATTGGTGGCGAAATACACTTTGACAATGTTGTTCATTCCTTTAATTATTTTAAGAATGCATGTGGTCTAAATAGTACATGGATAATGTTTTATCCTCCCGAGAAGGAATTTTTTCAGTCTAGAAAAAACAGATTTATAGCAAGAAAAATTGATTGTATTTTCTCGAGTGAATGCGTCTTCAACATCACAATTGAATGCAATATGTATTCAGTTCCATTTTCTGACCACAGATGTGTCTATTTTATGATCACGTGTTCAAATATCCAGAATACTGGAAGTTTAACAACAGTTTATTAAAGGATATTGTTTACGTTCAAAAGATGAACGAGACAATAGATGGCTTTTTAGCAGAACAGAATGAACTGGATTCTCAAAAGAAATGGAAATTGCTGAAATTACAAATGAAAGAAACTAGTATGCAGAAGAATAAAAATAAAACAATAATGGGAAAGAATGAAAATATTTCCCTCTTTGATGCATTAAATCAGTGTGACTCTATTCTTAATCTCGATCCTTTTAACGAGCAAATTCAGAAGAAAAAAACCGTGATACTATCAGATTAAAGCTTGAATTGATAGAAAGAGAGAAATCATAAAGCACAATGACAAGGGCGAGAATAAAATGGATTGAGGAGGGTGAGATGAACACTAAATTCTTTCTTAATTTACAGATCTATGTCAAAACATAACTAAACAGGTATGATACAATGATGATGTGTTGATTGATAAGCATGACATTCTTCGAGTACAAAAAATATTATTATTGAAACTTATACAATACGAAAATATCATTAGATGGGCTTCCAGAGAGAGAGAACAGATATAATTTTATGGGGATGTGAGGTTCCTAAGCTTAATGAAGAAGAAAATAGATACCTGTGAAGGTCTTACATCAGTGGGTGAAGTAACGTTAGCTCTAAAAGAACTCAATAGCGGGTCATCGCCTGGGCTAGAAGGACTAAATCAATTCAATGTTTCTGGGCAGGGATCTGTGAACTTCTTGTAGATTCATGGCATTTGAAAAAGGTAGGTTATCATATACCCAGTCAGTAGCACTTGCCGCTTTAATATACACAGAGAAAAACCTACCAAGATCTAAAGTAAATAACTAGCGATTAATTTCGTTAACTAACAGATTATAAACTCTTAGCAAACTGCTTAACATGTAGGTTATCTTCTGTAATAAGTTCATCAAGGCACAAAGTTTAGGTTGGTTTTCCGAAAGGTAGAAATATATCAACAATCCATAGAACAATTGACGATGTAGTAGACTATTTAAATACAGTGAATATGCCTGGAGCTAGTTTAGCAATACAGTTTATACAGGCTTTTTATAGAATGAAGACTACATGTTGTATACATTTTCAATATTTGGTTTTGGGCATGATTTTCTATAGTGGTGCAAGGTATCAATGGAAGACTCAAAAAGTCACATTGGGTACTGTGATTGGATTAATGAAGATTTTTCTATAAATGCTGGTATAATAATAATAATAATATAATTACAATATTTATATAGCGCAAAATCTTGATAAAATCAAATCTAAGCGCTGAAGCAGACACACACGCAAGCACGCACGCACGCACACACACGCACGCACACACACAGACACACACACACACACACACACACACACACCCACACACACGCATGGCTATAAATGGGGAGAAAGAATAAAAGCAATAAAAGCAAGAATAAAAGCAATGGAAAATTATAGAGAGCATAGCATATACAATTATATATTATAACCATGTGATTCCCTCCGAGCGGAGACAGGCTGCAGAGGGGGGGGGGGGGGGGGGTTGAGTGAGGTTAGGATTTTATGCGGAGGAGAAAAGGTGAGTTTTGAGAGCGGACTTGAAGGAGACAAAAGTAGGTTGCTGACGGACTGAGAGAGGAAGTTTGTTCCAGGAGAGTGGACCAGAAACAGAGAAGGCTCGTGGACCATAGGTATTGAGCTTAGTGCGTGGAAAGCGAAAAGTCAGAGGATCAGAGGCAGAGCGGAGGGTACGTGAGGGAACATAGATCTCAAGTAGGCTTGACAGGTAATCGGGGGCTGCGTTATTGAGGCTTTTGTAGCACATGGTGTCTAGTTTGTACTGTATGCGCTTTGATACAGGGAGCCAGTGAAGTTGTGCCAGGAGAGGAGATATGTGGTCAGCTTTTTTCTTTTTGAGTACAAGGCGTGCAGCATTGTTTTGAATTCGCTGTAGGATGTGAATGGTGGAGGCAGGAAGACCAGACAGGAGTGAATTGCAATAGTCAATGCGAGACATTATGAAGGAGAGAACGAGTTTTGCAGTTGTTTCGACAGAGAGATACTTCCTGATCAGTCTTATACGATGGAGATGATAGTAGCAGGATCTGGCAGTTTGAGAAACAAAGTTGTTCATGGAGAGGGTAGAGTCAATGCAGACACCAAGGTTTTTAGCTGAATCAGAAATTGGGACTGATGTGTTCGACATGGATGTCCTTTTTCCCCCTTGGCATTTTTTCTTCAAATCTAGTCACTGGCCATTCGAATGATGTGTGACAATAGCATTCGAGGTATTAATATGGATAGGGTTAATGAAGAAATATCTGCAAATTTACATTAAAAGTGGGCCTTTATGCCGACGATGTGACGATGTTTTTAAAAGACAATGATGATATAAAAATACATTAGAACTATTACTGTTACTGTTCTTTTTGTTTAAAGCTCAGCCGACAGTGCAGAGCAATATCAAAGCTATAACAGTTTCAAAACACACACAATATTTTAACAGGAAAAAAAGAAAAGAAAATTAAGGATATTTATCAACGCATTTGTGCATGTAATCTAAGGAGATGCCCCTGGTGATGACTACTCCATCCAATTTATCGCACAGGGGATTTAAGACAACATACCTAAATACAAATTTAAACATAATTAAGGACACTAGCACATATATAACAACATATCTAAAAATAGGCCTAAATTATCTAAAATTGCTTTCACACATCTCTTTTCCTTAGACCTAAAAATGCACTTAATACATATATACATGTACCCAATTATCAATCCTAAGAGAAAGTATGTAAGTCTTCATCGAATGCATACAGATGAATGGACCAGTAAGGCAGAAAAATGATAGGAAGAAATGACAGAAAGCAAAGAAACAAGGCAGAAACAAAGAGAGTAACAGAAAAGAGGAAATTTCTAGCACATAGTTTCCAGAAGAGGGGTATACTATTTATACTGAAAGAGCTCCCAGCATCCCCACGGGGCTGGGGGCTATTAGGATTACATGGCTTTTCTCACATCTCAAGGTTATAAATAAATTTTAGAAAGATGGAAAGTATGTGGATTGGATGCAGTAAAACATTAGGCGATATCTGTTTGGGGCTTAACTAAAAAAAGTTAATAGATTGGATCATGGTTTTCTAATATGATGTCGGCATCAGCATTAGATGAAAACTGGACAAGCCAATTTGAAAACATACTGCAAATAATAAATAACTGGCAAGGAAGAAAACTGGTATATTTTGGTAAAATATGTGACATTGAAAGCTTTATCATCCCCCAGTTTGTGTATGCTATGAAAACGATATGCCTTCCTGAAAATATTCTTGATCAAATAAATATGATGTTATATCGTTTTCTGTGGAAAAGACAAAAATACAAATAAGAGAGCTCTTGAAAATGTTAAAAGATACATTACAAAAAGTTTAAAAGGGCGGAATAGAACTCGGTCTGAAATAGCCCAGTATCCCTTGATAGACTTTGGCTTGTCCCTTTCCATTATGATGCCTACTCCTCTTTCATGTGCGTCCTCACCAGAAATATAATTTCATGCTTGCCTGATGTTATCATGCCTGCCCCCATTCCATCTCACTTCTCGTAGTCCTGATGTTTAGCCATTCCATCTCCATCTTGACATTTTCTAATTTTCCTTTTTGTAGCAATGTTCTTTCATTCCAGGTTGCAATTTTGATGTTTTTTCAGTCTGATCGCAGTAGCTTGCTGATGGTCTGGTGTCACCTGCACAGCATGACGGTCCTTACCAGACGAAGGTGCCCCTATTCGAGTCGTTTAACTCAGTTCTCTTTTGGATTACCATGTTTGTCTTGGGAATATACGATGGTGGTTTCCTGCTGCCTTCCATTGGTTTCTGTCAGGGTTTACTCCCATAGCCTGGGTCTCTCCCAAGATAACCACAAGGCAGTGCTTGCCCTAAGTGTTAATGGCATAATGGGCAGAAAACAAGTAAGTAATGATTTCTTATTTGCACCACAGACAGAAATTTGCCCATGGTTACTGGAATTGTTTACATAGCCTGTGTCATAAGTAAGGAAGACCACTGGGTTCAATCCAGTTTAGAGGAAATATGAAATAGAGTGTTCACACTTTTTACAGAAACCAAATCAAAACCTGATTCACTTTTATGAACTGATTTCAAAAGTTCTTCAATAAGTTCATCTTGTCACGCAACTTTATGCCCTGAAAGTTCGTGGATAAAGTGTGGGAGCGAAAGGTTAAATATGACCTGTTTGAAGAAGATGACATGCCTTGTGGCAAGTCTGAAAGTCGGGTCACAGTTTTCCCTCATTGCCATGAAACTTGACAAAATAGATCAAGTGATCTTTAGAGAATTTGATTGTATGTTTAAACGTGAAAACATTTCCATGTAGAAATGTTAAAGTAAATCACATGTTCAAAACCACTTTACTTTACTTGGACGATAGCTGTACTGATCACCAAGGTTTCAAAATCATGATTAAATAAAGACTGACAGAAAAGAGAGAACACTGTTATGGCTTGACCATTGAATTAAATAAATGTAGTGGTGGTAGAGTTTGAAGGTGATGTTTTGTTTTTTTCGTTCAACGCGTGAACATTATAAATCATCGTGATAAGCGATGTCAGGTGGTTGTTTTTTAAATCCAATGTCGTATTCGCAGAGGGCTATAAATCATTTACAGCGAGCAGAAAGCCTGCACGTCAGATCCTTGCAAGTTATATATGCTGAAAGAAAACTGCTATTGTACTACTGGCAGAGAGATCAATTACTGCGGTAACAACACGTTCGCTATGTTTCTCTGTTAGTTGGGGAGACAGTTACCGTGTATTCAGTTATCCTTTATGTCATATTGTTAGTGATTTCATCAGGTCTAGAATGTACACTGGTACAGTTTTACAAAATGAATGTTTCTCTCTCTCTCTCTCTCTCACTCTGTTTGTGTGTGTGTGTATGTGTTATATATATATATATATATATATATATATATATATATATATATATATATATTATATATGTGTGTGTGTGTGTGTATGTGTGTGTGTGTGTGTGTTGTTGTGTATCTAAACATAAAAACCCTAAGGCTGACAACGAAGGTACCGTACAATTGTGTTGATGTTTATGCTAGCAGAATCCAGGAGAATACCTTACTACGTTATTGACTACATTATGGACGTATGTGACAAGACAAAGTCTCGCCAAAAAACAGAACACACATTGGTGAAAATGATGCACATAAACCTCTAAATTTGATTGTTGATCCGAAAAAGCATGAAGGATAAATGAACATCATTTTTATTGTTGAATATCAACTTTAGGGTTGCACATCATTACTTATTGCATCCCACTACTGCTTAAGTAAACAAAAACCAAAATAAGAAAAGAGATATATACCTCACACGTAGACACCTGTAGTAACTTGCTGGGACCAGAGGTCCCTAGTCTGTATAGAGATCCCAGGATAACTGACAAACTGAATGTGTGGCCCAGAATTGACAAGTTAAGATGAGAGTTCTCAACAAGGGAAAAGGAAGAGTTCTTTGAGAAAGTCTCTGAATCATCCAGCAGCGTTTCTGGCAAAGAAGACATGATCGTCATGGGAGACCATAAAGACAGAGTGGGTGAAAGAAGAACACTGTGGATAAAATATATGAGCCTATGCAGCGACAAGAAAACCCCATGCAGTGACAACGGCAATCACATACTGAGCTTATGTGCAGAACATGAGCTGTTTGTGTCCAACTTCTTCTTCCAACATTGAGACAGTGAGATGTATGGTGGTACAAATGGAACAACCAAAATGTATCTTCACATACTTCATTTTGGCAAGAATCTCCAAGAGGCACAGAATTATGGGCTTGAGAGCCATCCCAAATGCAGGCCTTGACACAGACTACAGACTGATCATTCTCAGCTTGTCCTCAAGGAAAACAAGGCAAAAGGAAACCGGAGGAAGTAGGCTATCAGAATAAACATGAAGAAGCTTGATGAAAAAAGGTCAGGTCGAGATATGCAATAATGTCGCTCAAAACCTGGATCAACAGATCCTACAGAACAGAATGTACAAAAAGCTTGGAGCAGCTTCAAAAAAGCTGTAATAGATACTCTGCAAATGACATATGGAATCAAAAAGACGGGAAATAGAACCAGAAAGGCAACTGCATGATGGAACGAGCAGGTTAAAGAAGCAGTCAAGGAAAATAAAAGACTATACAAGGCATGGATTCAATCGAAACACGAGGAAGACAATGTCAGATATTGGCTTGCATGAAGAAATACTAAGTGGATGGTCAAGTTGGCAAAGGAGATATCTTGGAAGAGATATGGAGAGAAGCTGAGTGAACTCTGTGAGAGTTCCCCCAGAAAGTTCTCCAAGGGTGTGAAGGCCATTCGGGTCAGAGATAAGCCTTTTGACCACAACAGAATAATCAACAGCGTGAAGGGAGAACCACTGTACGAGGACTAGGCAGTAACTCAGCGCTGGGAAGAATGTTTTAAACGTCTACTCAATCCTTCAGGCATTCTTGACAACCAATCACAGTTTGCTGCGCACAAACCAGACGGCTATGAACTTAGCATTTTAGAGAATGAAGTGGGAAAGGCTGTTGTTCAATCAAGCCTGAAAGGAAAGGCAGCATGCGCAGATGTTATAACAACAGAAGCCATCCTCGCATGTGGGAACCAAGGGATTCAGTGGCTGACAAGACTCTTCCAGAAGTTACATGAAGACTGACAGATTGCCATTGTCATGCCATCAGGGAAAATTTATGCCAAGATCTCAGAACAGTGAATCAGGGCTAAAATAGACTGCTATGTCAGTGATGCACAATTCACCTCCAGGAAAGGCAGAGGATGCACCAACGCTATTTTCGTTCTCCGTCAGCTATGCAAAAAAGCAGTTGAAAATTACTAAGCAATCCACCTAGTATTTGCTGACTAGGAAAAGTCCTTCGACAGAGTCAATCAAAACAAACAGTGGTAAGTCCTAGAGCAATATGACATCAAGGGACAATTGTCAGATAACGTGAGATCCATGTACACCAGCACAAGAGTGCAGTGCGTACCTCAAACAGGCTCCCAAATTGGTTCCCAGTAACATCTGGGGTCAGACAGGGTTGCGTACTCGCTCCCTTGTTCTTTATCATTTATATGGACTGCATCACCAGAGGAGCAGATCCAGATCCAGAACAGCTAAACGAATTGTCATTCACTAATGATCTGGCCATGACGAACAATGACAAAACCTAACTCCAAGATCATCTAGACCAACTGAATGCATGCTGCAAAAAATATAGGATAAGGATTAGCATCGGGAGGACAGCGATATTGACATTTGGTGAAACACCGGGAAAGCTGGACATACATATATTGATGGAATTCAATTGAAACAAGTATCGGAATTCAAATATCTAGGTAATATTTTACTGAAAATGGAAAATTAGAGAAATCAAAACACGCTGCCAGAAGGCAAACACCATTAGCTACCAACCAGCACTCTGTTTGTGGCATCCAAGCATCCCCTTGAGCACTGAAAGAATCAGCGCCATCTTCATCCCAACTCTCGCATACCAGTGCCAATGTCAGACATGGTCACTGATAAAATCGCTCGAAAGGAAATCAGTAGCCTGCGAGATGAAATGATGAAATGTCTCAGGAGAGCGGCTGTGACTTATGGAAACATGGAGACGCTCAAAATGCACGCCCACTAAATAGGGAATATGCAGACTGTACTGAACAACATACCGCCAGCACAATGTAGGCAAAAATTGTTCATGTACGCATCTGAAAATGTCGGAATGCTGAAAAAAAAGCGGATGACAGATGGGTCAATGTCAAATGTCGGCATATTAATCTTTCAGCCATCGAAAGTCCGTTGTTCGACGTATGCCTTCCCCAGCTGCTTCCATTCACTTCGTTCCAGCGCTTTTCCTCTCCAGTTCTTGTCAAATCCATTTCGGCTGTCCCTCCATTTAGTTTTCTGTCTTCCTCTATTGCGAGTGCCGTCCCTTGGTATCCAGAACGTGGTTTTTGTTGTCCAACGATTGTCCATTCTCCAGGTGAGATGTCCTGCCCAGTTCCATTTCAGTTTGTTGATGGTTTCCAGGATGTCTCGTACTTTTGTTCTTTCTCTGATCCACTGAGCCGTTTTGCGATCTTTTCAGGTGATACCAAACATGATTCTTTCAAGTGCTCGCTGCATGGTTCTTAGTTTCAAAGCGATTTTTTTGGGGGTAGATTCCACGTTTATGCACCGTAGGTGACTGTGGCTAGAATGCATTGGTCGTAGACTTTTCGTTTCAGGACAGTTGGAATTTCGTCATTCTTGAAAACCGAACTTGCTCTTCGAAACGCTTGCCAGCCAAGAGTTATCCTACGTTTGATTTCTTTCTCTTTGAGGAGGATTTTGCTGAGATGCGTTGGCCTAAGTAGATGTAGCGGTCAACCCTTTCTAGCTGTTCATTTTCGATCTTTATTTTTCCATCTAGGTCTTCGATGTTGCTGTTGACCTTTAATTTTGGTTCTCTTTAGGTTTACTGTGAGTCCTAGGGCTCGGCATATAGGGCATTGGTTTCTCTGTTCACTTCTTTCTGTTACGTCTTGTCTCTTTGATGAAAAGAACAATACGATAATCGGACTGTTTTTTCTTTTCTTTTTTCCTTCTTCACCCCACACACCTCACTTCAGGAAGTATTTTTCAACTGTTTAGTAAACATATCTTCAGTGTTCTTCTGCAGACGAATTAGTAGCATAAAAATGTCCTTGAGACTTCATTGTTATGCTTGCTCAGTGGATGTATAAACTTCAGATCGATATGAATCGAAACACGTGTCCAGTTTGTGCTCGTGGTCATTTTTCTTACCACTACAACTATTATTATTACTACTACTGCTACTACCATTACTACTTTATACTATTACCACCACCACCACCACCACCTACAATTCTACTGCTACTACAACGACGCCGGCGGTTACTACTACTACACTACTTCTACTACTACTACCACTAACCACTACCACTACTACTACTGCTGCTGCTGCTACTGCTACTATTACTTTTTACTACTATTACTACTACTTTATACTCTTACTATTGCTACTACTTTATACTACTACTACTATTTTATATTACTACTACTACCACCATTACCACCCCTACCTACTATTCTACTACAACTACTACTACTACTACGACGACGACGACGACACACACACACACACACACACACGCACGCACGCACGCACACACATACACACACTCGGAAACAAACAAACAAACAAACAAACAAACAAACAAACCAGCAACAAACCAACCAACCAACCAAACAAACGAACCAACAAAGAAACAACTATAACAAACAGAAATAAATGCGATAATTTTATAATAACATGAACTGTAAAGATAGTATCACCATAAAGATAACATATTAAAGTGTGAATATAATATTAAGTGTAAAGATACCAATATCAAGTGTAAATATAATATTAAGTGTAAAGATACCAATATTAAAGTGTAAATATAATATTAAGTGTAAAGATACCAATATCAAGTGTAAAGAGACACTTTGCAATAGCACGAGCACAAAATAAAATGAAAAACCGAACTTGGTGTTGGGGAGTTTTAACAAGCATAGTGCGTCATCTTTACCGAGCTGACCTAATTCGCTGTAATGCTCAATCCAGAGTCCTTGAACTTCAAGTAGACGTCCTGTTCAAGAAATCGTCGGCATCGTTCTCCACCTTGATCCACCTGTCGTGTCTCAGTTTCAGTTTCAATTTCTCAAGATGACTTCTCCGCCCTCGGAACGAATTTCATAATTATGCACTAATGTCACAAGTGCCATGTGATGGAGAAGATCCAGAATGATCACGGCACAAGCTTTAAGCCTGCACATAAGCCCATCAGCTGGCCAGATCCTGAGGTCCTACCTAGATAGTTCCATAACTCTGGGGTCGTAGGGGAGTGAGGTGGCAGACTCAACTTTTCCCGAGGCCAGCACCACGAGGCCGGCGCCCATCCCCTCTCCTTGCTTCAAATTCATATTCATATTCACATTTGTTTTTACAAAGTCTTCAGAAAGGCAAGAAGGCTAACTGGTATTCAAGGGGTGGCACCACGGAAATCAACCTATCTCTCTAATGTTTTATACCAAGGCAGCCTGGCAACGCCCTACCTTTCACGATTTTCAACTGTCGTGGGATCTTTAGCGTGTGCAGCCAGAAGGCACACAGATCTGACTCGTTTTTCATCTCCTTCCCAAGAACTAGACGTTCGGTTCGATTTTCCGGTCAAACTGAGGAGAAAAGTTGAGCCCTCTATGTGTATCAAACCCTGGAACCTCGAGTTTAGTTATTGGCAGGCGTTATGTCTGAACCATTCTGCCACTGTTCTCCCTAAATTTGCCAGCAGCACCTGGTGTTCCCAGGCGATCACCCATCCAAGTACTAACAGGGCCCAATGTTGCGTAACTTCGGTGATTGGACGAGAATCAGTCTTTTCAACGTGGTATAGCCGTTGTCATCTCCAGAATGGTGTCGACCAGACCGCGCCCAGCAGAGCAATTACTGTATACGAGACAGGCTCAACTTGTAATCACAAATAGACTGACACCTGTTTGAGTTCCTTGATCAAAGAAGACCAAACTCACATAGCCGCAGGTCAATTTCTTTCTCTTATACCTAGATTTTAAAAATCTTCTGAGACAAACGTCGAATAAGAAAGACAAAACACATTTTTTTCATTATATGTTGTTACAACAGCTCGAATGGACGACCAGAATGGAAAGAAACATACCATTTTAACTATGCATTATACGACATTCTTATTAATCTTATCATTTGCCTTTGATGAACAATATCTTATTATCTGTATGTTGTGTTGTGCTGAGTTGAGTAGCGTTGTGTCATGTCACGCCATGCCACGCCACGCCACGCCACACCACACCACGCCACGCCACGCCACGCAACGTCACATCACATCACATTACGTCACGTCACGTCACGTCACTTCCTATATCACATCAAATTACATCAAAGTCACATCAATCGCATCGCATCACATCATATCACGATATCATATCATATTACATAAAATATCACGTTGCGTCATGTCACGTCATGTATTGTATTGTATTATTTTATTGTACTGTATATTATTGTGTGTTGTGTTGTATTAGATTATTTTGTATTGTATTGTACTGTACCTATCGTATCGTGTCGTGTCGTATCATGTCGTGTCGTGTCGCGTTACATCACGTCACTTCACGTTATTTCACGTCACATCACATCACATCACAGCGTATCGTATCGTATGGTATCGTACCGTACCTATCATAACGTATCGCATTGCTATCTATCATCTCATCTCATTTCAGCTCACCTCACCTGAATTCACCTCACCTCTACATCACATCATATTGGTCTGTATTATATCATATCATACTATATTGTATTGTATCATATTACAGTATATTATATCATATTATGTCTAAAGAAGAATACCATGCAACAGCCGATCATGTCAGTAATGGATATGTTGCTGTCGTCTTGATATCTATCTGTCTATCTGTCTATCTATCTATCTATCTATCTATCTATCTATCTATCTATCTATCTATCTATCTATCTATCTATCTATCTATCTATCTATCTATCTATCTCTCTCTCCTCTCTCTCTCTATCTATCTATCTATCTATCTATCTATCTATCTATCTACCTATCTGTCTGTCTGTCTGTCTGTCTGGTTGATCATTCAATAATGAGAATCAGACATTAACATCGGTATCTCAATATGCAACCAAAATGTTTAAACTGAGGCTTCTTTAAGCAACATTCTTATAGCTAGTCCTCATATACTCTGAGAGTGGTAGGACTTTAACCTCAACAAAACGAAGCGATTCTTCACTGATTGTTAGATCTGCTAAACCATTGGCTTTAATTGGTTAGAACACTTTGCTGATGATGAGTAGGTTGTAGGTTCGTCCCTCTGGCTCACTACAGGGTGGTTTTTGTTTTGTTTTGTATTTTGTGTTTGTTTCTTTTTGGGCTTTTTTGTGTTGTTTTTTGTTTTTTGTTTTGTTTTGCTTGTTTGCTTATTTAGCAAATTGCTAGTTCAGTCGGCCAAAGCACCACATTGATAACGCAGGGGGGATCGCGTGTTCGATCCTCAGAGAGGCCAGACGTGGCTTTACTTTTATCTATTTGGTTATTTTTTGTTTTGTTTTGTTTTTTGTTTTAATTTTCGCAAACTGGCTGGTTCTGTTGCTGGAGCCATTGACTCAAAATTCTGATGTTTCGAGTTCAATATTCTTTTTTTTTTTCAATTTCAATTTCTCAAGATGACGTCTTCGCGCTCGGAATGAATTGCATATGCACTAACGTCACAGGTGCTATGTAATGGAGAAGATTCAGCGTGATCACAGCACAAGCCTTAAGCCTGCACATATCCCCATGAGCTGGCCATGACCTGAGGTCCTACCTAGATAGTTCCATAACCCTGGGGGAGTGAGGTGGCAGAAACCTAAACTATTCCCGGGGCCAGCACCACGAGGCCAGCGCCCATCCCCTCTACCTTGCTTCAAATTCATATTCACATTCATATTTTTTTTACAAAGACTTCAGAAAGGCAAGAAAGCTAATTGGTCTTCAAGGGGCGGAACCTGGGAAATCAGCCTGTCTCTCCAATGTTTTATACCAAGGTAGCCGGGCAACGCCCTGCTCTCCACGATTTTCAACTGCCGTGGGATCTTTAGCGTGTGCAGCCAGAAAGCACACGAGTCGAACTCGTTTTTCGTCCCCGTCCGAAGGACTAGACGTTCAGTTCGATTTTCCGGTCAAACTGAGAAGAAAAGTCGAGGCCTCTACAGGGAGCAAACCATGGATCCTCGAGCTTACTTATTGGTAGGCGAACGTCTGAACCATTCTACCACTCTTCTCCCTGAACCATTCTGCCACTCTTCGAGTTCAATCTCACCTCAACACTAAACACAGGCCTGTTTGCAGACCAGCTCAATGCTTCCAACCATTCTGAAGGTGTCAGCTTAAAGTTTACAGATTCTACCCTTTAGCATCCCCAGCTCAACCCTCCTTCACCCTACTCCATTTCAGTATCTTACCAGCAAGAGGGTTTTGCGCATGCTCAGAAGTCTACCTAGTAATTATTTACCAGCAGATTTGGATGGAGCGCATATAGAATTGTCCCAGTGCGATGAATCTTTTCTAATAAACTCTTACTTCTGGTACCCTTGCAGGAACTGTAAAGATTGTACCAAAGAAATAAGAGGGAAGCAGGGAGAATTTTTGTAATATTAATCAAAGGACATCTCTTGAGAATTATCTCCCATGTTGTACTTCTCAAATCTAACACAGTTTGCGCTACCCATTCAGCTAGCATAGAAGCAGATACAAAGTACAAAAACAGTAAGCTCAGAACTCCTCTGAGCTTACTGTTTTTGTACTTTGTATCTGCTTCTTTGCTAGCTGAATGGGTAGCGCAAACTGTGTTAGATTTGAGAAGTACAACCTGTAAAGATTGTGTTTATCAGAAACTTGAAACTCGTTATGTTCATGGAATATGCAGAGAACCTATTAAACCCTTTGCAATATCTATCGAGATTCTGTTTAATTCTTGTTCGGCTGTTTTCTCTGCAGTCTACTCGTTAGTAATGATTTTTGTTTCAGGTGTTCCTGATCTGTAGCAGGTTTGACACTCGTGGTTGTGGACATGTTAAAACAGCCGCGGACTGACATAATGCCAGCTATGTATAGATGCATTCACAGTTCCGCTGAAACTATCGCACGAACACTCGGATGCAAATGTCAAGAGAAAACAATCAAACAAGTTTGTAAGCTTAACGTTAAACAAAACTGTGATCGTTTATAAGAAGCGTGATGGTAAGGTAGTAATGTCCAGGTTTTGTACAAGAGTGTGTCAGCCCCTCTGCTTTGCCTGGTACTTCAGTTAACGTACTTAACTGTTTCGATGAATGCTGATATGACAACTCTTCAAACCCAAATAAAGAATACCGACATCAATAGCATTGGTGGTGTACTGAACATAAGTGATATCTGTCCGGTATAGAATATTTGTATAACAAAAACAAACATTACAGTCAAACAGAGCAACGTGTCAAGCTGTCGGAAGATTTTTGGACAGCGCAGGGTCAACACACTGCAATACTTTACAACAAATCAAGGAGTGGTGTACGGTGTATGCGATAGTTCTACTGTTATTGCCTCTTGCATATAGAAGCACCATGGGCTATGTTTCTACGTATTCATATTCAAAGGTTAGCATATTGGTGTGAGTCCAGTGTATGGGAAACACATATTTTATCATTCATAGTCACCATCTCATACGAATAAAGTGCAACATTCATTCCATGAAAGAAGGGCTTATTGACTCATTCACAGAACACATAACTTTGGCACAAGAATTATCCCAAAGTGAACATAAGAATCGAAGCAATCAGATATCCTAGCTGTATATTACGATATACATCCACACATTCTGGGTATCTGTTATTTCCAGATTTCAAACGACCGAGTCCATACCCAATAGAATTTCCTTCTCTGTAGAACTGAGGGCACCTACTAGATATGTCATCATGGTCAGCTCTCAGGCAAGCTATAGATTTGACAGTGAACGTCCATGCCTACACTGACTTACAAGAAAAAAACACAGGTCGTAAAAGAGCTGCAAGCATGTGCAGTAAATATGACATCCAACCAAAAATCTGTTTCACATCACGTCTTCGTTTTCGTTATTATTCTCACACTGTTAAATCTGAACATACGACAACAGGGACAACAGAAATACTGTTTTCTTTTCATCGTGAGCATAAATACCCCCACATACTCCCCAACGGTTTATTCAACTGTTCTGTAGATCATTACCCTAATTTTCAGCAGCACCTGGACTGTAATCTGAAGACTGAATGTAATAATGGACAGGACGAAACAGAACATTGTCCCTTCAGCAGTCCAGATTGTCCAGGTTTGGTAGCTTCACACAACAAGTGCCTCCAATATATTACATTAAGGAAAGGAGCAAAGCGTATAAAAGTGGACCGTGAGTGTATGAAGATGGGGGGTAAAGTGGTTTCAGTCAAAACAAGAAAGGAACAAGGAGACTTACTATTTATATTCAAAAGAAAATACTCTTTTAAGATAGTCACAGGTGATATATCAGGCTGGAACTCTGTACCTATTATGTATAGCAAGTTTCGTAAATGGTCTGACAAAACCATAATTTTCAACATAGATCACTTCATGACTTCGTATATAGGTAGGCCTCGTCCTACAAGGTATGATCGGCGCATGGTTATTCATGATATGATATTGTATAACCAATGTGCTTTAACGAGCCAGTTGGATGAGATAGTGTGTGAAACAAAACCACAGTCAGATACTTTGACTCCTGATCAACATATCAGTTTATCTAGTTTTCATTTATCTGGATTCAAATTTTCACTAACGCAGCAAGTGTTGTTTCAATGTCCAGTTGGTCATGTGACACACACATTTTTGTCATGTAATCCCGACAGTCACTGTAGAAAGATTTTGTACGAAGAATTCTGTGTGTCCTTGGATATGTTTGCTAAAAGGAAGAACACTGTGGGGTATCCTGAAAAAGGCATCGCCTCTTCCTTTGCCATGTTCAGATGCGATGACGACATAACAATGGTTACTTACACTTTGGTGTGCGACTACAGACGGGATTGTCCAGATAATGATGACGAGTCGTTTTGCGTGTATCTTTCTTGTAGTGGTTTTCTGTGCTCAAACGGCCAGTGTGTATGGTACAGTCAACATTGCAATGGACACTCAGACTGTCTAGATGATTCTGATGAGGCCATGATTTCTTGTGGAAGTAGGGCAATCCTCACACAGAGGCAGAAAGAAATCAGCGACTTTATATCAACCTTGATGGAACAGGTTTCTTTACTCAACAAGTGATGAAAGCTGATGAGTCATGCCTTGATTCCCATTTTTGGTGTACACATGACTGGTTGTACTGCCTCCCTGTATACACTCGATGCAACGGGTTTTCTGACTGCACTTATGGCGAAGACGAACAAGACTGTGAGACAATGACATGTCCTGATTTTTACAAATGCCGGGCTTCCAAAGTTTGTGTACATGGACATCATCTCTGTGATGGTTGGGGTCAGTGTCCACAGCGTGATGATGAACTACTGTGTGACATGACCTGTCCTGAAGGTTGTCTTTGTCAGGGCCAGTCTTTCTTTTGTTTTCAGCCTTTCTTTGCTGCTGGCTTCCCCCAAATTCGCTATCTTGATGCCACAGGCTCAGGAATGTCACTGACTGATTTCAGTACCAATGCGTATCTTGTTTGGCTGAGTCTGTCACATTGTTCCTTAGTTCATATACCAGAGGTAAAACTGTCAAACTTGCAGTTTATCAATCTGGCCCATAACCAACTGAAAACTGTGGATATGAATGCTTTTTCAGACATGTCACATTTGAAGGTTCTCATTTTAAAAAACAATCCTTTGTTATCTGTTACAAGTAAACTGTTTAACGTCTACTATTCAGTGACAAAAGTAGATGTATCAAGAACTCGCCT
>JAPXFY010000021.1:30033424-30083424 GCA_030674185.1 Monoplex corrugatus
ACTGAGTTTCTATGCTGGGCATGTATCTGTCTGTGTATAGTCAAGTGAGTTTGTACCAACGTAGCTCAACTTGGCGCCGCTGTTTGGCCCGCTTTATTTCAAGGGACACCAAGGTGCTGAGGTACGATCTGTGATGCTTCGTGTGACTACAGGAGCATGGATGTAAAGCTGCTGAGTTGAGAAAAGTCTGATCATGCAGCTGTAATAGCTAGACAAGTTCAGACATGGTATTACATTTCTGTAACCCTCTCGTGTTAGGTGATTTGACTTTTTAATTGCTCTTCTTGGTTTATCATTTCCAGGAGAAAATGATATTACAAAGTGGTCAGAAATGATTTTCTCAGTACCGCAGTAACCAAAAGATCAGATATGTCAGTCTGACAGTTAGTAACAAATCAGTCGAGAGTATGATCACCACGTTTGGAAAAAAAAACCAGCTAAAAGCTGGTTTAAGGTATAATTGTCAGTCAGGTTTTTAGAGTGGCGACTATGTGTTTGAAACAGTGTCAAAATGAAATATGTCACAAAGGGCAAAAAGATAATCATATAAAGTACGTATGATCGAATAAAAACACGAAAACACCATTTTTCTTAGCTTTCGTAGCTTTCGGTACATGAGTACATGAGACAAGGAAATGAGAAAACACAATCATAAACATTCTCTGTGTGAGCTTGTTTGTCCTGCTGAGTGATGGGTAGCAGATGGATAGAATGACAAACTGTTTTTGTACAGTAAACGAACTTCAACATTTCAAATGATATAAATCAAAGTTCTTGGTGGATTTCTTTTATATAAGAGACGAGACTGTCTTCAGACATTGCATCGAGATCACTGCTGTGCCAGATCAGATACTCGTGGTACTGAAGTCAAGGAAAAGCCTGTGAGATGTTGTAGTATCAATGTCACTTTCTGAATCGAAACAGTTTTAAGATCCTAGGTGTTTGGTTTACCCAGGATTTGTCTGAAGTCAAAGCACTGTTTAAAATATGGTCAAAAATTTACACCACTTGAGAGAATATTTTCCTAAAATTCCTAGGCATATCTAAATTCGTACACCTTTGCTTTTGAATTCTGCCGTCAGATCCATCTCGTGATTTGTCACAAGTTTTCAGAAGTTGTGCCAGCGGTTTGTGTTCAATAGAAAACAGAATAGGATTAACAGAAAGCAGCAATCAAAGCGTAAAAAAAGGTAAGATTACAATATCTGATCTGAAACAAAGGGTTCAGCTATAAAACAATTAAGAAAATTTAGAAACCTCAAAAGCGAATGGAACACAAACTTTTTTTTTTTATTATTCTGAAAATAAAGTAAACAAAGAATAAAGAACATTATTTTTTTTCATAAATTTTAGATGCATATAAACAGTTCTGCCATAGATAAGAGCCCCAAACCTTTTATGAACTGCTTACTAAACCTTTTGAGAATATTTCAATTGGTGACGAGATAATTATATATACAAATAAGATTGCATACGTCTTGATGGACAGTGAAGAATTCTTTTTAACAATTCGATTCAGCACAAAATAGGGCGATAATGTAAACGTCATTACATTACTTTCGCTGGGTATGAATCATCTGTTATAACTTATGGGCAAAACTGTAAAGAATGATCAAAACAACTTACCATTGCTAACAATCCTCGCTTTGAAAACACCGTACCATATCCAAAAACGATACTCGACTTTATTTTGATATTTTGGTATCAAATGACAGCACCTAAAATGTTCAAAATGCAGTGGAAAAAAGAAAAATGTACAATTAGAGGAAAACTTTTCTTTTCAAGTGCAAAGATTTGAAGACATCATGTTTGAAATACTTTTTGTGTTCTAGTTCCAATAATCCATGGAACACTTCCAACCAATACTGCTTCAGAATTGAACATTGTCAGCGGAGATCTATGTAGTTTCTGTGAGGAATATCAAAACAATATTGTAAACAAATCGAAGGAAAGGCGTCATTTGTCCTTTTACACGAAAGTAACTTTAATGAAAATAGTATTCTCTGGAGCAGACCTTCAATTCAAGAGGGACACGGTTCTTGACTTCACAACACTGTTTTCTGAAAAGTATATACATAACAATGAGACAGTAATACTCCACCAAAAAATATTTTTCCTAAAAATGTGAAACACAGAATATTAAGAACATGAACCTAAAATCAAGAATGGTGAGATCAAATTTCAGGCAAATGAGCTGATTGTTTTGCAATTTTCAATCGTTGGCTTCTGTTTTTACAATCATATACTTCAAAATGTATACAGGAATCGGTTTCTCTCTCTCTCTCTCTCTCTCTCTCTCTCTCTCTCTCTCTCTCTCTCTCTCTCTCTCTCTCTCTATATATAATTATATATATATATATATATATATATTATTATATATATTTTAATATATATGTATGTATGTGTTGTGTGTGTGTGTGTGTGTGTGTGTGTGTGTGTGTCTGTGCCTCTCTTTTATAATATATATATAAATATACATATGTGTGTGTGTGTGTGTGTGTGTGTGGTGTGTGTGTGTGTGTGTGTGTGTGTTGTGTGTGTTGTGTCTTGTGTGTCTGTGTTTGTGTGTGTGTGTGTAGTACAGACAGATAAAGAGATGTGTGTATGTTTGTTTGTTTGTGTGTGTATATATGTGTCTGTGTGTGTGTGTGTGTGTATGTGTGTGTGTGTGTCTATGTCTGTGTGTGTGTGTGTGTGTGTGTGTGTCTGTGTGTGTGTCTGTGTGTGTATGTGCAGTGGATGGAGAGGGGCCAGATGGTCGATGATAAAAAGAACATCAAGATTGACCATACATTTCAACAACACAGACTGCTGATTGGTCGGACGTACGTGGACACAAAGTGTTAAAACAAGTGGCTAAAACATAGATCACAATACGAAGAAAAATGAGTTTAGACAGCTTCTATTTTGTGAAGCGAAATGCGGCATCCTTGTTAGATATGCCATAACAATCAGGATAACAAAATTGTATAATTGAAGCTCATAAACATGTTTAGCTACAATACCAACAATTCTGAAATAAATCATATTTGATCCATGGTTTCATAATTTGCCCGCAAGTATAGTTTCAGTTGGTGATTTCTGTAACACTGACATGAAGCACTTAAGAATGAATTGGGGAATGTTTTTTTTTCAATCATGCCTACTTTTCTTGTTGTTTTCAGCATGAGCCTGAAGTTCGAGTGTGCACATGGACTAATGGAAAAGAACACTGTTACTACAGCGGTCCTGACTGTCAAGGTGGGTTATCATTCTGTAACCATTGCTACAAGTTCTTCAGAAGTACAGTTCTGGATGCCTTTGACAGCTCTGGAACACCTGCTGGTGAAAGAGCCAGACAATACTGTAAGTCAATCGGTGGTGCAATGGCAATACCAACATGTGGCATTCCATGGGTGGATATATTATACAAAATGGGCATGTTGGATGAGATTCTTTTTGATTTATACATTGGAAACAAATCTATAGATAACATGTATAGAAATAATATCATTAGCCATGACAGAACTGTTTTCTATCATTTCTTAGACAATTCTGAGGTAAGGCTCCTTGATTTTCAGGGGGAAAGCTGTCTCATTAACTGTGGACACATTATGTTTATAGGATGTCAACATACGTTACTATCACTCTCGGTATAATCTGCGAATTCAAAAAGAACAAGACTATGGAGAATCCTCACCATTCAAAGGTTATCAAGCTGACGAACACACGACTTCTGCCGCACACAAAACTACAATATCTGGTGATGTGTGGAGATGGGCAGGTGAAACACAGTTTTCTTTTGTGCATTTTTAACGAAGTTAATGTTTGTGTTCAAAAGAATCCGCCCCTTTGCACGTTTGCACCTCATTCATCACACAAATATGACACGACTGATTCAAAAGGCCGGCACCCCACTTCAGTCCCAACGTTTATGTGTGATGATGACGTCACAGCGTTGTCATACACTCTGGTATGTGACTTCAGATCAGATTGTCCAGATAAGAGTGACGAGTCTTTCTGTAAACATCCTGTTTGTGTCAACATGTATAGGTGTACTAATGGTCAGTGTGTGTCCTTTCTCGGTCTGTGTGATCGGGTGTTCCACTGTCTTGATGAATCAGATGAAATAAACTGTGATCTTTCTCCTTTAGAGAATTTAATGGCACAAATTTTCTGTCTCCTGCTCTTATTAATTTTGATGGTATCAGTGCTTTTGTTTCAACCCCTATGAAGTCGACTGAATCCTGTCCTGACAGCCACTATCGTTGCCCTGGTGTGAACAATGATTGCCTGCCTGTCTACACACGATGCAATGGAATGTATGACTGTATAGGCCATGAAGATGAAAATGATTGTGAAGACATGGTATGTCCTGGATTCTTCAGATGTAGAGCTTCTAAAACATGTTTACATGGGAACCACCTATGTGATGGCTGGCTGCACTGTCCATTGCATGATGATGAATTGCTGTGTAATGTGGCCTGTCCCATAGGCTGTTGGTGTCAAGGTTTATCACTGTTGTGCTTTAAGCCTTTTCCTGCATCACAGTTCCACAGCTCCGCTACTTGGACGCCACAGGTTCGGGTATGAATCTGTCTGCCGTGAATAGCAATACATGCCTTGTTCATCTCACTCTCGCCTGGTGTTCTTTGATCCTCCTGCCCCACATGAACTTGTTCAATTTAAAGTTTCTTGACCTCACCGGCAACAAATTACAGCACATCAACATGACTCATGTTTTGCGTTTACAAAATCTACAAACATTGTCACTTTCACACAATCCTATCACCTCACTCAGTAATAATCCCTTATCTGCCACTTGGCAGACTGTGCTGACTACAATAGATCTGTCACATACTACACTCAAAGCGTTTGATCCTGGAGTCCTCTCAAAGTTTTTACATCTGCAAAAACTTAATTTAACTTCTTCAACTGTTCACACTGTTAGCCATGTTGGTTTCCAGTCATTACCACGCTTGGCTGAGTTGTATATGGCTGGTAGTCCTGTGAAGACGTTTCCAAATGATCTATTCAGTGGTCTTACCATTTACGTGTTATATCAGCACAAAACTATAAACTTTGCTGTAAAGAAATACTACCAAAGAATTTTGATGATGCTTCTTGCTTCGCCCCGAAGGACGAAATGTCATCGTGTAAAGATTTACTGCCATCAGAAATATACCGATTTTTTTTCTGGCTCATTGGCTGTCTGTCAGTTACTGGTAACGTTCTCTGCTTCTTTGTACGTTTGTGTGCACAGAAGACAGCTTCTTTAAGTGGCTTCAGTGTGTTTGTCACCAATCTACAATGGCTGATTTTTTGATGGGCGTCTATATTGCTATCATTGGAGTGGCTGATGAATTGTTCCGCGGTAGATATCTTCATTTTGATGATACTTGGATGAGCAGTGTGGCCTGTAAGATAGCTGGAGGTTTGTCTCTTTTGTCCTGCGAAGTGTCAGCTCTGATCATCTGGCTTATCACACTCGATCGCTTTATCGTTCTTTGCTTTCCATTCAGCTCTCTACGGTTTGAGAAAACATCAGCCACCATGGCTTGTCTGCTGACTTGGTTGGTTGGTTGGTTGGTTTCCATGTTGCCTTTACTCCTGTCACATCACACTGGGAATTTTATAGCCAAACAGGTATCTGTATTCCACTGTCAGTTACAAGAAAAAAATTCACAGGACGGGTGTATGCTTTCAGCGTATTAACCGTATTTAATTTTATTCTGTTTGTACTGATATCTATTGGACAAGCTTTCATTTACTGGTCAATACAGAAGAACGCCTTGACAACCAGCACGACCAAAGTGTCACGTGATATGGCCATAGCTCGGCGGTTGATCAGTGTGGCTGTAACAGATTTCATGTGCTGGTTTCCCATTGCACTGTGTGGAATGTTGTCTATGGCGGTATCCTGATCCCTGGAGAGGTGAACGTGGCTTTGGCTATATTTGTACTGCCTTTAAACTCTGCCTTGAATCCATTCATATATACCTTCAACACCATAGCAGAAAAACAAAGAAAATCAGAAGAAGTCAGACTTATAAAATGGTTGGAATCCCACGCTGATTTACTGGGCTGTTAACAGACTGCGAGATGAACTAACTCATACACTACAACCACTGTTCAAGAAATATTGCTTATTAGCCTGGGTACTGAACTGCTCTCTCTCTCTCTCTCTCTCTCTCTCTCTCTCTCTCTCTCTCTCTCTTCTCTCTCTCTCTCTCTCTTCTCTCTATTGAAATTCGTATCGACAAGATCTAGATCTTGTTTGTGCTTATCTGAAATTTGTAATAACAGGATTAAAGGCTTGGTACTCAGCAATCGTTCACTATCAATATCGATACAAAAGACATTTTGAAACTGACTTAATTTGTCCATTGTGCAAATGTGGAAAGAACATCAAATTCATTTTGTCCTGTGTTGTCCTAGTTTAAGTGCTTTAATAATAGACAGAATATCTCAATCAATGTCCCAGTCACTTTTGGCTTAGTGTGCTCCTAGCATGTAAACAGACAATATTGTGAAAGAAGTCATCATCATCTGTTTTGGAATCAAGAATTTAAATTGCCATTCATATTGTAGTTTTGTAATACACAACCTGTACTGTGTGCATTGTTCACACATCAATTTATCATGTTTTGTTATAACTATTGTATCCTTGTACCTCTTCATATGGGATCCTGGGTCTTATATCAATAAACCATCTGAATCTGAAATCTATTTGTGTCTGATTATATATCTGTTTCTATTTCACTGCATTGTTATTTTATTGTTAATTTTGTTTAAAGCCCAGCCGACTGCGTAGAGCTATATCAGGGCTATAATCATTTCAAAACGTACACAATACTTCAACAGGAAAAGGAAAAGGAAAAGACAATGAAATACACATACCAATGTATTCGCGCACATAATCTAGGGATATGCCCCTGGCGTTGACCACACCATCCAATTTATCATACAGGGGATTTAAAAAAAACCCTGATTACAAATTTAAACATAACTAATTTAAACATAACTAAGGACATTAAAACAGATATAAAATCGGGCCTGAATTACCTAAAATTGCTTTGGCATACCTCATTTCCTTAGAGCCAAAAATGTACATAATAACGAGACACAGACACCTGCCATATCGATACTGAGGTTCTGTCTTCAGTGCAACAACGCTTTTCACCTATATAAATGTAACTATACAAATGTTCAAATTGCTATCGATAACTGCAGTTGCTCCAAGAAACATGGGTATTTTTCACATTCATTTTTGATGCGGGTGTAATTTTTTGTATCAATAAATCGAGTGAATATTCGTGTTCATCCGTATTGAAGACGTGTTGTTTCAGTAGAGTTGATTATCATGTCGTTTAATTTCATTTTTGTCAAGTTAAGTCCATAACTGTGATATTAGTTGTCCGACTCTGAGACAGTCAAGCGAATTAATTGTATAATTTTTCAGCATGTTTTGATATTACGATCGTTGAGATAAAGCGTACAAAGTTTTCGCTATCAAAACTGTAGCTCAGATATGACAGCCGGTATTCAGTCATTGATGATGGCCAGTCAATTCAGTGTGTGTCAGTAATTCCGGCTATGTATTTATCGACTGTTATTGTGTGTGTTCGTCTGTGGTAGTGTTAAGGAATGAGTGGTGTCAAACGTTTTATAAATTCTAGAAAACGGAACTTGTCTTCTACCTCAGACAATGACACCAGTATATTATCCTATGATTGTGATAAACAGGTTAAAGAAAAACGTTTAAATACGACTACTGAAGAGACTTGTACCATGGAAATTTATTTTCAGGAAGCTCTAGAGAAGATCCATCAACGCTTGGAAGAGAAATTCAAAACTTTCACTGAATCTGTGAAAAAAACAAGTGTTCTAGAAGGGCGAGTGGTTGATCTTGTGGCAAAAACAGTCAAAAAAGGACACTGAAGTATCTGCAATGTATTCTGCAGTGTTTAATTTAAAAGCAAGAAGTAAAGAATTGCATTCACTTTCAATCTGAAGAATTCTGCTCACTTTCAAGCTTAAGGGGTAACACATTTGACCCTACACCTTAACTATTGACATCTATTCTTGCAATCTCATGACAGGACAAAGCGGTTTAGTGTTCATCGTGAGTGCCAAAGTGGACATGGACACCTGCCATAACAATACCGAGGTCTTGTTTTCTGTGCAACAACGCTTTTTCCGCATATAAATGTAAATATACAAATGTTCAAACTGCTATCAATAAGTGCAGTTGCTCCAAGAAACCTGGGTATTTTTCACATTCATTTTTGACACTTATTTTTATTTATTCATTTATTTATTCATTTTTTGTGTGTGTGAATGAATATGATGAATTCGTGCTCACTCATATTGAAGAAGCGTTTTTTTCAGCAGAGTTTATAGTCATGGCGTTTAATTTCGTTTTTCTCAAGTCAAGTCCATAACTGTGATATTAGTTGTCTGACTCCATGACAGCCCAGCGAATTAATGGTATACTTTTTCAACATGTTTTGATATTATGATAGTTGAGATAAAGCGTAAAGTTTTCGTTATCAAAACTGTAGCTCACATATGACAGCCGGTATCAGTCAACGAGCTATGATTCTAGTGATTGTAGCTATGTGTTTATCAAGTGTGATTGTGTGTGTTCGTCTGTGGTCACGTTAACCCTCTGACTCCCGCACCCTGTCCATCCCCAACCTGAGTCGTGGACAATGCTAGCAAAGCAAAAACTTAACCCTTTGACTCCCTCACTCTATCCACTAGCCTCCTGCAGGAAGCTGGTGGATAGGGTGAGAGAGTCAAACGGTTATGGTTTTGCAGTGGTGGATAGGGTGTGGGAGTCAAAAGGTTAAGAAATCAGCAGTGCCAAACTTATTACAAATTCTATAAAATGGAACTTGTCTTCTAACTCAATGACACCAGTGTGGTATCGTATGATTGTGATAAACAGGTTAAAAAACGTTTATATACGACTACAGAAGAGACTTGTACCATGGAAATTTTTCAGGAAGCCCTGGAGAAGATCCGTCGACGCTTGGAAGAGGAAATCAAAACTTTCATAGAATCTGTGGAAAAAAAGCCCGTGTTCTAGAAGGGTGAGTGTTTGATCTTGAGGCTAAAGCAGTCAAAAGGGACACTAAAGTATTTGCAGTGTAAAGAAAAATGACGAACTGGTGAATATCCTAAGGGGACAGGACCTTAAACTTAAAACAAAAGAGATGTTTAATGACTTACAGCAGTATTCTCAAGGATGGAATGTAACAATTAATCGGATTTCAGAGCAAGAGGGGGAGGAGATGGACGACTTATTTTGGAACAACTTTGAATTTAAGATAACAAATGCTGATCGATACCAAAATGGTTACTATAATTGTATCATTTTCCTCAACAGAAAAAGATTTGCTTTTAGTGAATGTTTACAGTCCCAAGAAAGATGATCTGAAGTTTTTTTTAATATATCAAAAGAAACAATTCAGAGTTATAAAAACAACAATATTATTGCTGTAGGTGATTGGAACACTGCTATGGACCCAAACATGGACTGTTGTAACTATGTGCACACTAACAACTCAAAGGCTAGAGAAGCACTACAAAATATGACGAGAGAACTTAATTTGACACATATCTGGAGAGAAAACAATCTTGAATGTAGACGGTATACGTGGATAAAGGTGACACCACAAAAACAAAGCCGACTTGATTATTTTCTAAAGTCAGATTATCTGTACTGATATTGTGACAATACCGATATTCTGTCAGGCTACCATTCAGACCATTCAGTGGTAACACTTCGGTTACTATTCCACAAAACCGAAAAGACAAAAAATTTCTGTAAATTTGATTCTTCTGTTTTAAAGGATGAGCAGTATAAGAAAGAAAGAAATGAAGAAATTTCTAATGTGTCGAAAGAGGATGCTGCTGATCACTATGATAAATCAGTTTCGGATGAATTGACAAAGTCTGACATTGAACTGAAAATTCCTGATAAACTTTCTTTTAATGAAAATACAAACTAGATAAATAAACAAGTAAATAATAAATAAACGAATAGATAAATGCCATAGCATATGCCACAATGAAAAATAAACTCTTGAAAAGATTGAAAATAAAGTGAATGTGAAATAAGAGAACTACAAGAAAACAAAATCCATGAACTCCAGACAGTTCGATACTAAAGAGTGGAGGGTGTATTGTGAAGATCGAAGGCTAGATGGTTTATGGGTGGGAAAAAAATTTCTAAATATTTTTATCACCCTGAAAAAACATTAAGAGTAAACAAACGACAAAAGTAATTACCACTGAGGGTTTTACTTTGGAAAATCAGCAAGGTATACTTCATGAAGTTAAATCTGTATGTAAAAACCTATATAAGAAAAAAACAGATTGAAGATTGCGAATTAGAGCACTTTATCAGAACGACATCCAAATTATCAAATGAAGAAAAAATATTATTGGATGGCGAAATAACTACACATAAAGCTAGCGTAGCACTGACAAATATGAAAATTGGCGAAAGTCCAAGTATACATGGATTTAGGGAAGAATTTTTTTTTATTGTTTTAGAAACAAGTGGGAGTATTGTTGTGTGTTCATTAAACGAGGCATACAAAGATAGAAAACTTTCTACAACGCAGAAAGAAGGATTGATCACTTGCATTCCGAATGTGGCAAACCTAAGGAATATATATACAAAACTTGGTGTTCTATTTCTCTCTTTCATGTTGTGTATAAAATAGGCTCAGCATCAATAGAATCAAAAAGTTTTTTCCAATCCGTATCGATCAAGATCAGACAGATACATACGACACAATATAAGATAAATATATGATTTGATAAATTATTCAAATCTAGATAAGATACCGGGTTTGCTAGTTGGTATTGATTTCGAAAAAGCTCCTGACTCACTTGACTGGAGGTTTACGCTGAAAGTTTTGAGGGCCTATGGGTTGGAAAAGATATACAAACTGCATGAAAGCCATTTAGACGTCACCAGGTGCCTAGAATTTGCCAGCTGGCTGTATTTTGGCCAGGTGTTAGAGGTGATCTCATCTGCCTTGTGGAGAACTGCGCATATTGCCAAGAAAACAAACCAGCACATAGACAAGAACCGCTGAGGCCCACAGAATTACCTCAAAGACATGGTCAAGACTTGGTGCAGACGTTTGTCAATTCAAGGGAAATAACTTCCTGAAGGTCACAGACTATTACTCAAGATGGATCGAGATCAAGCATGTCAAGTCACTCTCAAGCAGCTATTATACGCTTTAAGCAGAACTTCTCCATGCACGGTCTACCAGATGTCATTGTGAGTGACAACGGACCACCTTTCAACTCAAGAGAGTTTGCAAATTTTGCCCAAGAATACAGGTTTGTGCATCACACATAAAACTCGCATGCGAATGGAGCAGCAGAATCTGCAGTAAAGATGGTAAAGAAACTGTCAGCTCAAAATGACCATATGGCAATGCTGACATACTGTAGTACTCTTCACTGTGCTACAGGAGTCAGTCCTTTAGTCATGGTGATGGACAGACAACTGAATACCAAAGTGCAGGTGTTGAAATGTCTCCAGCCATGAATCCCAGTGACAGAGACATGTGTCAAGCTGATCAGCAAACCCCGCAGGAGTACAAGAAGTACTCTGATCACAGACATGGTGCACACCTTCTGCCAACACTCCAGTCAGATGACGCTGTTCGCATCAATACAGAAGACAACAAGAAGTGGACTAGCCATGGACATGTTATTGGTCCCACCGACACAAACGAAGGTCTGATCTTGTTGACTCACCCAGTGGTGTGATCAGGAGCAACCATACAGATCTTTTCATAGTGCCAGATAGCCCTGCAACCCCATCAGAACCGGAATTTGACATTCCAGTCGACACCAATAACTCAGGAGAAACAGATCTTGAGTCTCCTGACGTTGAGTCATCTGACACCCTATTACCATTTTTCCTCACTCTCCTAAACAAAGAATGTCCAAACGTCCAGTAAGATCCACTGAAAAAAACTGAGTGAAATGCAGATGCACAAAGCCATTGACTGATTGAAGAAAAAGGACACACCACACACACACACACACACACACACACACACACACACACACACACACACACACACACACACACACACACACACACACACACACACACACACACACTCACACACACACATAGATATATATATATAGATACATATTGTCTAATATGATTATTTCTCTGAAACCAGAAGGGCATTTTGATAATTGTTTTTAAATAAACCCATTACATTCAACCAGTCAGTAGTTTACTTGAATAAGAGATAGAGAAGAGGGTATAAATATTGTGAAGTTATAATGTTTATATTTATTTCTCCTTCAGGCCAAAAAGACCACTCTATGGTTAGACTTTCTATGTTCAAATTTTTCTTTGCAAGTAATAATCTTTTTGTAATGGAGAGATGGTACATTTAGTCGAAGGAACATAACTAGACATAGCCCATAGCTTCTTTTGTTATTGAATTGCGCTCCCCTGTATGACAAGAGCACGTCGTGAAAAGATCAGTTCTTCAACTGTAATGTGTACTAGCGACGATTCCTGCATTAACTCTTTGACTCACGCACCCTATCCACCAACTGCAAAAACTTAACTATTTGACTCCCTACCCTATCCACCAGCTTCCTAGCAGGAAGCTGGTGGATAGCGTGAGGGAGTCAAAGAGCTAAGATTTTGCTTTGCTTACATGGTTGCCAATGGAGGATGCAGGTGGACAGGGTGCGGTAGTCAAAGGGTTAACTACTTATGATACCCTCCCTGCTTTGTGGCAAGATGTGTTGTCATAAAATATCAATGGCGAATCCTTTCACGGCGTTTTACGTTCCTTTCAGATTGCATGTCTTAATAATTTCATCTGATCAGACACATCATCGCGATCCAGTAGCAGTCTTCATTAACAGTTTGTCCTACTGGAACGGGATGCATTGTCTAGATCTATACACCCTTGTTATCATAATCACGTAGCATCACCTTAATTAAAATTTCTTTGCAGCTTTCTTCTGGACTGGGTTTGTGGGCTGGGTAATTCTTATGACAGAGCCATGGAATGAAGATCTGATATCTCGAGTTCAACCCCAGCCTGCAACATTTAAGACTGGCCTGTTGCTGCCCATCTGAATGTTTCCATCGTTCTGGTTGTGTCAACTTTGTGTTTGATAGGTCCCTCCACCTCTCTGTCCCCACTTTCAAGAACTTGCCAGCACATAGGGTTTTGCACAGGCTTGGTCAGTCTGCCAGATAATTGCTGGCAGATTTGGGTGGAGCACATATGGAATTGTCCGAGTGCGATGAATCCCTCTTGAACAAACTCCAAACAAACTCCAAACTCTGAACTGGATGGGCCTGTGAGATGCAGGAGAATGCCACTATGGTAATTGTCTCTTTGATTCTGGTTCAGCCATACTCATAGCTTCTAATCCAGATTTTGTTGAAGATAACTGATTTAAAACTGAAGCTGTCGTGCTCATGTTTCTACTTGTTTAACAAGCGTGAAGTATCTGCAGCAGTGAAGTGTATCTGTCTGATCTTCAACAAAGGAATGTGGGACGTACCTTGCTGCAACATCGTAGGGGTCTCATTCCAAATTCACTTGTTAAAATGGCATGAACTAATCCACGACTATCACCATGCTCAACGGACATTTTACACCACGGCATTATTTGCCTGCCTGTCTTCATAATTTCTCTAAAATTTTGAACATTTTTGGTGTCAGAAGCTTCATCTGGCCTCCATGTACTAAGCTTGCCTTTGCATTATTTCGTCTGACTCCAAAGAATAACACTCACCTATAAACTGCAGCCTTTGCAGTGTTTTTAATATACCTATCTGCACCAGAACATTCTTTTTCGAACTTCAGCGTGCTATTCTTAACGCTAAACGTGCCCATGACACTTAGAATGACTGTACCACAGACAATCTAAATATAGACTGCGCACGCCTGTCTGCGAGCGTTGAGGCGAAATGGCCCCACCGCGAGCTGCAAGTGGCCGCCATTTTGGTACCTACCAGCGCTCAGCTGTCTGTTGTTTACTCTGTGTAAATTAGTGACGGACAGAGGGGAAAGCCAGGCTGTACTGTTAAAATAATTTTATTAAAGAAATCTCCGTTGACCCATTATTAGCGTGCGTGTGGCGAGTGTGTGTGCGTGTGTGTGTGTTTGTACGTGCACGCGCGTGTATGCGTATGTGTGTGTTTGTGTGTGTATGTGTGTGTTAAGTTTGGCTCTCTCTTCCGCATACACACACACACCACACGCACAGGCACGCGTGCGCACACACAGACACGCACACACACACACACACACACACACACACACACACACACACACACACACACACACACACACACACACACACACACACACACACACACACACACACAGACAAACACAAGATTCACGATTCACGTATTATGATATTTATTCTGAAAAAGATCAAAGTCTCTTACTTAATTTAAGGGGGAACATGGGCTTAACAGCAAAAGTAAATGAACAAAGAAAAGTGGGGTAGGCGTCCTGACCCATAAACGAAATACTCTGACAATCATAACAAATCAGATCAAAGAAATTGACTGTAGCAAGCATCAACATTAAACATGTAACACATCTATGGTATGTACATGTATTCTGATCAGTCCTATTTAGGTGTATGTGGCCAGATTACAAACAGTAGACGCTATACTCTATGACATGAGTAAATTCAATCTGACACTGTAAAAACTATATGGCTTAATGTAATATTCTGGCTGAAGATGTTTTCTCTGCAGTAGTTTACTCTGAAATTTCTTAAAGCTGGACAACACAAGAATTGCAATTTGTCTTTCTGTGATGTTTTCCATAAGCGACATAAATTTTCACACGAGAGAGAGAAAGAGAGAGAGAGAGAGAGAGAGAGAGAGAGAGAGAGAGAGAGAGAGAGAGAGAGAAAAGAGAGAGAGAGAGAGAGAGAAAGAGAGCGAGAGTGTGTGTGTGTGTGTGTGTGCGTGAGAGAGAGAGAGAGAGAGAGAGAGAGAGAGAAAGAGAGAGAGAGAGAGAGAGAGAGAGAGAGCAGTCAACTTAGATGGTAAAGTTTATGATAATATCGCAGGAGGGTGAGTATGAACAATTGGGGATGATTAAGAAGAGTTGGGGGTGAGCATGAAAAATTGTTTCTCTACTTTGATGTATTTCAAGGAGGATTTGGTCTTGCCCTCTATCAGGGAAAGAATTTAGTCTCTTTTTATCATAGGAGAATTTAGGGTCACTGTCTCCAACATCACATACAACCAGAAAGGAGAGCGACGAAACGAAATACACAAATACGCTGGACATGATTCTCAAAGCAGTCCACACATAAATTGATAACTACAAAGCCTTTATTCAATTAAGAAAAAGCGTAATTCACCAAGCGTGTGTGCCATGAATCCTAATAGTCCTAAAACCCTAAGATGCACTACGAATCTTCACTAACTTACTTATCACTGAAATACTGAACACTTCCATAATTCCTACTCGATTCCCCCTCTCTCTCTCTGCTTCATGGCAAAGAAAACATACTACCTACTTCTATCCCTACCCTAACAAAAGTATAAGATGAAACGTAGTCACATACCTTTAAGATAGATTGGAGACTTCTCTCGTTCACTGACTCACTGTCACACTGGATGCCGACTCAGTGCTGACTCTCCCACTCTAGTTACTCTCCCACTAGTAAGTCACTCCTAACGACTGACTGCTAGCCTATATACAGTGCGATTCCCATTTACCGGTCTTTGTCTCAGCTACAAACATTCCCAGCTGCCCTCTAGCTGTTGATATCAATAAAACTGGGCATTTCAAATTTGGGGAACTTGGCGATCCTGGCATAGCTGCCTTGGTCGTCATTCAACATACCTATAAATTTTCTTGGACACTGATGGCGATATTGACATAGCGGCCATGGTCGTCATTCAACAGTCCCGTAATTTGCTTGGGCATTGGTATTTGCTGAGAAAAGTTGGTATTCTGGGTTATCTACCCTTTGTGCCCATTAAAGGTGGATAAGAACCATGTGAGAGTTAGATCCCGTTTGAATGGAAATTGCTGAGTGACAAATTGAATTATGGATGGCGTGATCTCCAGTGCGCCCACCTCATTAACTCATCTACCGACTGGGTCAAAGGAATGTTGGTAATTCAGGCCATCCGCCCTTTGTGCCCACTAAAGATGGATGAGAACCACGTGGGCGCCAGACCCTGTCCGAATGGAAATAATTGAGTGACCAGTTGAATTATGGATGGCCTGATCTGCAGCACACCCACCTCATTAACTCGTCTCCCAAGTCAGTCGAAGGAATGTTTCTTCCCCCTAGAGGGGGGGCCCCTGTGATAATATGTCCCCTCCCCGACAAAAAATGTCCTCATTTTTTTTATGTAACAGTATTGGGGGAATGGGCACATGAGGAAATAAGGTACAATTGAACACATATTCTCGCACATGAATGACAGGCGATAGGAAGGTTTGGGAATAAGGAATTTTATCATAGGATTAATGGGGAATGGGATGAATCTGAACACACATGTGCATGCTGACGGTACACTGTAGCAGTCGGGATGGGCAGGTCAGGTCCAGGTAGATCTCGTTCGCCAGCTGTGGTAGGCAAAGTTCTGTTTACACAGTCAAGACTCTCACACGTGTACATATGTCGTATTTGCACAACGAGAGCACCATGCACACAGAGTTCATGTCCATATGACGTATGCCGAAGGACGTCCAAAGAAACGTGGATGAGCGAGACGAACTGTGTGTCAGCAAGCAGTCAGGCTGAAGACAAAGAAGAAATGCAGACTGCCTGTTGACCGAAGACGTGAAAGTGGCGATACATATGGCAAAGACCATGTCCAGAGTCATGCCATCACACTCTGTGTCACCCTCTATAACAGCAATGTTAATTATGTGTGCGTGGATGTGTCTCGTATGCAACTGTGACTGAATTGGTAAAATGATGGTGTGTGAAAGGAGTCCATGTGACGTTGTAGTCAGGATGGAAGATGGCTCAGGAACATTGTTGAGCTGAGATGACTGGAGCAGAGACCGGCCGCAGGACACTGGGATGATGAGCAGAAGTAGTTGCGTGGAATCATCCCGATAATGAAGATCAGTAGCTTATTGCACAATGTGTTCTGATTCATAGGACTTTGAGGGAATGGGATGGGAAAATATAACATTCAAATAAAGCAATCGCTTGTCATCCACGTCAAGAATAAGTTGACTGGGCAATGTATATGAAAAGAAACCACAACTACAATATAACTGAAGTTTTCTGTAGTAGCATACAAAGTCTTACTATATCATACTATAGAATAAGGAGATCTAACGCATAAAAGAAGGCAAGGCATGGCACGAAAAATGCAAAATAAGAATACAAGGAAAATGCTATTCCAGAAAAAAAAATGTAGCTTGAAAACACAATGCATGTATGGAGAAATATGTCCTGGAAACACAAGATACACACAGACAGGTAGGCTGAAAAAGAAACTTAATCATGTAAATGACCAATACTTGAAAACCACATCGTACATGTAAACAACCATAATAATCATTTCAGAAGAATGAATCATATGCAGCAATAAATCATTGACAGGCTGATACTTGATATCCTTACAAGATTGCAAGACAAGCAGTGGTAAGCTGCACTGCACCGTGAAGCCATTACCGGTATGATAATTTAAAGACAAAGCAAGGAAGCGAAAAGCTTTCATCAAAGAGAAATGCCACTTGAACTATCAACAGAAACACTAATACACATTGCCGACTGTCATGAATAAACAAGGGCGAAAAAGTGAGTGCACTTGTAGCACGTATAATGTTCATCACATAGGAAGAAGCTGCGACTCAATGTTTCATGTTGCCAATGTTCATTTTACAAATTGTGAAGATCATCAGAAATGGTGTACACACAATAAGTAACTTATAGCACTTGAATACACATGTTCGAAGAACGCTGAAAAAGTAAATGAAGTAACATAAAGTGGCATGTCTCCTTGGTACGGGATAGGGTAAAAGAAGTCTTGCAAACTTGTAACAGAGCTCAAATGAGATTCATCATACCAATTTTGTTTTATGGTATATAACTACATGATCAGCAAATGAATGATAATGAAATAGAACATGTTGGTCTCATGAAGCTAAAGTTCAAAATCAACTGAACAATGTGATAATCGTTAGTAGGGTTAGTAGGAAAAAAAGTTCAACACATGCGTTGTTGTACGCAATAGACACCAGTGTAGTTCTCAGAAGCAGGAGAAGAACACTGGGAGACAAAAATGATACGGTGCTGTATGACGTTTAATAACATGAACTGATACCTTGGATAAGAGATAATACGATGCGATACGAAATGATACAAGATGATGCTGTATGATTAGATTATAACATACGACACGTACTGATACCAGAGGATGAGAGGACAACATATGATAAGCAATGATAATAATAATACCCCGGGTTGCATGAAACCAGTGAGTAGAAGAACAACGTAGTGAGTATGTAATGAACGCAGTTACAAAACATGCAAATGAACGTTTTATGAACGCAAGGTTAAAATGAACGCTGTGTATACGCTGAGCAGATGAACGCTTAAGGGGCATAAGAATGAAATTATGCGCAGGAATACGAAGGGATGTGAATTAAATGAATGAGCTGTAGAGCGCGAGCAATCATTCTGAGGACGGTGTCGCTATAGTAACGACTGTATACTGTAACGAATGAAGATGAACGCAAGGAGGTAAGATGGGGGCAGCAGGGCACTGGCCCTTGCAACGGATTTCCATTGCGATAATGCTCAGAACAGTAAGGAAACGTTGAATATATTATGTGAGAGTTAGATCCCGTTTGAATGGAAATTGCTGAGTGACAAATTGAATTATGGATGGCGTGATCTCCAGTGCGCCCACCTCATTAACTCATCTGGTGACATAACACACCCCTACCTAACCCCTCTTTTGATATTTTGGAAAGAGCTTATATCATTTTCTACTCTCACTGTTGCTGTTTGTTCCCTGTACTTATTATTCTAAGATGTTGGTAATTCAGGCCATCCGCCCTTTGTGCCCACTAAAGATGGATGAGAACCACGTGGGGCCAGACCCTGTCCGAATGGAAATAATTGAGTGACCAGTTGAATTATGGATGGCCTGATCTGCAGCACACCCTCCTCATTAACTCGTCTCCCAAGTCAGTCGAAGGAATGTTTCTTCCCCTAGAGGGGGGGCCCCTGTGATAATAACTCGTGAATTCCCAAACCTGGTACCTAGCCGACAGTTTGTCAAGGAAGACAGTGCAGACCTAACACATGGCATTGGAATTTCCTGGTCAGGGGAGTCACTTTATTCCGTTATCGGTCAAAGCATCAAGTGTAAAGCTACACCAACTAAACAGACTCTGTCCCTTAGCTAAAACCGTCTGATGCGTCAGGAGTAACCTTGCGCTCCCAGTCGAATCGTACAGCGATAAGAAAAACACGTTTTTCAGTCAAATAAACACGCCGGTCATTACTAAATTGTGTTACGCCCAGCCGCCGAGAACGAGCAGACCGGTCCTAGTTTGATGGTGACGCGATGAGGCCACTGCAGACAGGCGTGCGCAGTCTATATTTAGGATGTCTGTGGACTGTACCCAAACATGACGTCTAAACAAATGACTTCACAACAAAATATTTTCACTTAGACTTCTTAGATAATAGAATACTGAACTGGGTCCCCACAATACTGTAACGGGAAGATTTAGGCTGAAACTAAAGAGAAGAAAACAAACCAAATCTGACACAAACTAAATCTTGCACTCTTTAAAGACAGATGAACCGACTCGTGCAAAATTTAACGTGTATGTTTGGAACACATTCAGAGCTCTTGAGGACGTTGGTGACAGTGAAGAATAATTGATACATTTGAGAAACTCAATGAATGAAGCTTGTGGAAAAATCCCTCGAGCTGAAAGAAAAGCAAAGAAGAACTGGATGACAACAGAAATTTTAGGCGTGATGGAAGAACGGAAGAGGGCAAAAGGAAAAGAGGAAGAATACAAAGAGATGCTTAAGGAAATCAGGAATAGGTGCAATGCGGCTAAGGAAGCTTGGCTGGAAACAAAGCGCAAAAAAATAGAAGACCAACACAAAACAGATCCTAAGTTTATGTACAGAAACATTGAAGAAATTGCCCACAGGAAAAAGACGTGCACATCAACTGGTTGCTTAAATTCTAAAGATGGTACGATCATTACAGAACAAGACAAGAATAGCTACATGGGGAGAGTACATGAAAGATCTTTCTGATGATGACAGAAAGGAAGAACACACCATAAGAAAGAACATTGAAGGACCACCAATAATACAAGATGAAGTCAGAATTCTCATAGAAAGATCAATTGAGTTGAGTAAGGATTTATAATTATGTTTTGTTGATTAAACCGAGGCTTTCGATCAGGTTAAACACGAAGACATGATAAGTCAACTAGAAATGCTCAATGCTGATGGAAAGGATCTTAGAATAATAAGTACAGGGAACAAACAGCAACAGTGAGAGTAGAAAATGATATAAGCTCTTTCCAAAATATCAAAGGAGGGGTTAGGTAGGGGTGTGTTATGTCACCATATCTGTTTTCACTTCACAGCGAAACCATCACGAAAAACTAGAAAATACCTTGGGATAAAGGTTGGGGGAAAAAATGTTGAACAATCTTTGTTATTCAGATGACACCATTGAAATTACACAAAATGAAAAAAGACTTACAAAATTATGTGAATATAAAGAAATAGAAAACAGAAATAACGGGCTGGATCTAAATAGCAAGAAGACTGAAGTCATGGTAATCAGTTAAAAAAAACAAACAAACATAAAAACTCATGCAAAATAACAGCAAACGGCATAACATGGAGACATGTTGATAAGTTTAAGTATCTGAGAACAATCATCTCACCAGACGGAAAATACACATTAGAGACAACCAGCAGAATTGGTCAAGCTAAAACAGCATTCAAGAAGCCAAAAAGCGTTCTTACCAAAAAATGGCTGTTAATTAACACCAGGAAGAGAGTTCTTTAGTGTTATGTAGAACCAATACTGTTGTTTGGATGAGAAGCGTGGACAGTCAACATGCAGAGTCAGAACAAGATTAAGGCAGCTGAAATGTGGTCTCTAAGAAGAATGTTAAGACTTCCGTGGACAGAAAAGAAAAACGAACGAGACAGTCTTGAAAGAGGCAAACACAAAAAGAACATTAATGTAGAAGACTAGGAAAAGACAAGCAATATATACAGGACATTTTATGAGGCAAGATAAATTTGAGCACCTAGTCACAACAGGAAAATTGGATGGAAAAAGAGCAGCAAGTTGACCTGTGAAAAAATGTTGAACAGACTTTTGGATTGGATGAATATAGAGAGGATGGGAGATGGACTTGAAACGACAAAACATTCGTATGGAGGGCCATGATCGTCAACACCATACAGCAGGGCACATGATGATGATGAACGGGTCCACAGGTGTATATAAAGTTTCAAAGCCCTGCAACAAGTACTTTTTTTTAAGTTATACGGAAATGTTGGCAGGTTTGAATGACCACATATTCTCATACATGGAGTCGTGTGTCTGATGTATCTTTTTCCAGAAGGGTGATCGTTGCGTGCCCAACCGGGTGGTCTCGCGGTGGAGAGGGCAGGGGTGGGGGTGCCAAGGTTGGCACAACATTAGTCCAAGCGGTGTTAGGGCATCTGCGAAATTTTGCAGATGTAGAAATGCTGTCTTGTTAAAATTGAACTAGTTAAGTTGAGCTAGTTCGAAGGCAATGCTTTCATTAGTCACGTGCAGTGTATGATGAACACAGTAAGTTCACCTGGAAAATCTGCAGTAAGATACAAATCGCGACCTGACGCAGTCTTCCATCTGCGGTATTACCAAAATTCGCCCCGGTATTTCAAAGCAAACACGAGTGGATGTCCTAGGCCTAACGCTGCCCAGCTTACTATGTGACATGTTCACATTGGTTTTAATCTGTCGATGTTAGTTAGGACTAGGCCTATCTGAAAGCTCACACAGTGTAAGCTTATGTTCAAAAACAAGACATTGATAGCTCCTATTTCAAAAATAGGACTCCTCTAGTGGTGTATTTCGGCCTTGGCAGTTTCATTATATATACCATAAAACAGATAGCTTTTCCTGCTTTGATAATATGTTATATTACATACAAATAAAATAAAGATATATCATGTAATATCTATATTTATTGTATTGCAAACTGTATACACATAACAGTTCATATAATTTTACATATTAAATAATAAATAATATTCATCATTATTTCACTCCGTACACGACAGGTTCAAAATTAAGCATATAAGAGACATAATCCAATACAAATTGCGTCCCTTGAATCAGACATTCGCTTTTGCACATGGTGATGGTGTGGCACGAACATTCAGAATGGTCTTTGCTGACTAATAGAAATACTATAACCTTTATTCGTGTGTTGAGAGTCCACATGTTTTCAAATAATGGCTGATGTTTGCTGCTGAAACTCCTGAAGTCAAATCAAAAGAACTAAAGCAGAGAAGACAAACAATCAGCGATTGAATCAGAAGGAAGGGAGACGAGAAAAGCATGGTACAGACTTGTCGCAACAAGGGGAGAGTAAGCTTAACAGCCTCGTGATGTTTTCATTTAGAGTTAGACCTTAGGTTTCTGATTGGAGGAATAAAAATAGACGAGTGGGACTGATTAATAAATATGGCGGCTATGTGATGATCGTCGGCAACCCATGATAGTTCTGACAAGATTACAAGGTGCATGGATTTGTTTACAGAAAAACCATTTGAATCCAGACAAGGCTAGCTGGTAAGATATTTGTGCCACATGGCCAATAAGCATCTAGAGATTGCGATGATGGATTAGACTGTTTCTGAGGTTACAGAGAGGGTGTGACTGTATCGTTCGGTGTTCATGTTCAAGTTGATGTTGAGTTTACCTTCTGCTAGACAGACTTTTAAAAGCAGATTATTAACAAACATGTTCCTTTTTTCTCTCTCCCTTAACTCCGTGAAGATTCACTGGGGCACCGCACTAAAGAGCTCTTCGCCTCTAGCATTAGGCTAGATAGAACGGCAGACCATGTCACAGAGAAAGACGCAGAGAGAGAGAGAGAGAGTTGAGGACGAAAGCCCAGTTCAAGCAGTTGCCTAGTCAAACTCTTCCCCAGTGGATGGAATCAGCCTACAGAATGAATAGAGCCTATCTTTAGTCTTAGATAGACCTTTTGGCCTATATCTACCAATAGCCTAACAAGGCTAATTTCTCTTAGAAAAATATAGATCTAGTATTAGCAGTGACGTCCATTTCAAAAGAATGCATGTTGCACTTTAAATAATTACTGAATAGAATATTATGAAACTTTCAGTCCAGTAAACAGACAAACAATATATGAAATGAAAATAAACTTGTATTAGGAAGCATAAGAATATAAGTTTTTAATTGCGTACCATAATGAAAAGAAAATCCAAGTAATCTGTATGAATGGAAGTATTCACAGACAGACTTGTAAGCAATGTGTGCGCGCGCACGCAAACACACACACACACACACACACACACACACACACACACACACACACACACACACACACTCACTCACCCACTCACACATGCATACATGCATACACAGGCATGCACTTTTATCCTGTTAGATGTGTCTCCTTTGACCTAAGTTATCCTCTGACCTGCACAAATATGAGCGCGCACACACACACACACACACACACACACACACACACACACACACACACACACACACACACACACACACACACACACACCAACCAGAAGCTAGAGTATGCTCAGCCTGTTATTCTCACTCTGACCTGCATGATCACGAGCTTGTGTGCTTGCGCACATGCACACACACATACACGCGTGCACACACACACACATGCACGCACATAGTGGATTTTGAGTTGGTCATGAACAGGAGGCCACTGAATTGCTGGGAGCCCCTTCGCTCTGGCTGTTGTCTTATTGAAGAAACTTATTCACCCAGTGGTGATGTGTTTACATGATCTCCTCATATCTTTAACAGGTGAGGTGGTGTACGAGGGTGTGGCACTCAGAACCAGCTGTTAATGTTAGAGAGTTGGGAGATCGATAGGATCTAGTGTTTCCATCCATCCTACATTCAATTAGGATGCAGTTGCTAGAGAACAAAGAACATCTCCTATCCAGAGTCCCATACAACCATTTATTCACTCAGACTGAGCCAGAGCTATATATATACAGGATGCAAGTTAACTAACCATTTGAAATCAAAATACCTGAAATGTTAACACTATCACAGTCAGACTGTATGACCAACACTGTTGACTATGAATATGACAACAGCCTCACACATAATTGCCACCGTATATAATAATGCCAGTATCCAAGTGATCCATCCTCTTTTTATTTTGCACACCCACTTGTCTATAAAGTATAATGAGCACATGTCCGTGGCAACAATCTCATACATTATCACCAGTGTCCAAATCAAGTGATCTACTCTCTTCATATTCTACATGTATACCTATTTTTCTAGAATGAGTACACTATATAACTAGCATATTAGCACTAATAGAAGCAAAGTTTATATTCTTTTTAATGCAGGTTTAATTATTGAGTGGCAGTAGTAGAACTTTATGTGTGTATATTTCTCAATCATTAGCAGACAGATTAGACCTACATCATCAGTACATCACATGTAACATCGAATCATGTAGATAGACAGGGACAGAGTAATGAATACTTATTGAAACTACTGCCGATTATGTCACGGGCATGTAGGGCACCAATGTAGGTTTGCCACTCTTGTCCTCTGAGCCAACTTATTTGTGGCATGTTTCAGGACCTTGAGTTCTTGTTCTGAATAGTAAATAATAGACAAATGCTGCCCGCATTAGCAATTTATCAGGTGTACTGGAAATATAAGCTGAAAATTAATAATATTAGCAACAACAATTCTTCGAAAGTTCAATTATCACAGAAATTATGAGCCTAGTTTTTGATGTAGTAATTGACAAACAAACAAACAAACAAACAAACAACAACAAACTGTCATAAGTACAAACAAACAAACAACAACAACCTGTCATGCACAAGTGCATCATTAAACCATTTTTCTCTTTTTTAAATTTGATATTGCCTACTGATTTTTTCTTTCTTTTTTAAAAGTAAACTGCTGTGCACGGATGAACTGTTATAATTATATTCACTTTGATTAGTTTCAGAATACTTTTATACCTTTTTCACATTACCATGATTACTGTCAGTAATGTTAAAGCTAGACCTGCTTAATGTCATATGACAGTAACATCACTGTAGTGTTAGTAAGTTTAGAGCTAGGTTTGCTAAATTTTGTCGGGTGTAAATGATTTCCAGATGAATGAAACTTTTAAAAGGTACAGTGAACTTGTAAAAATGTACAGTATTTTGCGAAAAAGTCAAAAGCGAAATTCATTTCCTGATAGAATTAATTATACTGTTACTACTAATACTAGTGTTAGTGTTATTAATATTAGTATACTATAATAGCACAAAGAAAAAAAAAATTAAGCATTGTATTTATAAATGAGAATAGGCCTACAAGTGACCAGAATGAGAGCCACAAGTAATCACAATCTGGCCTTTTTGTTGCAAATAATGTCACTAGAAACACATGTTGATCTTGATGTTAGTTCAATTGTATTGTAGTAAGTACTATAATAAGTACTATGCTTTATGAGTTAGAGTGGAATAATTTCAGTGTCTTAGATTAGAATAGCATTATTGATTATCTCTTTGAGTTTGACTCCCCTACCCTGTCCACCAGCACCCTGCATTGTCAGCTATGCTAGCAATGCAAAAACTTAACCCTTTGACTCCCTCACCCTATCCACCACTTCCTGCAGGAAGCTGGTAGATAGGTGAGGGAGTCAAAGGGTTAAGTTTTGCAGTTGGTGGATAGGGTGTGGGAGTCAAAAGGTTATGATAGTGAATGTTTTTCTTTTTTGGTTTATGGTCCACAAATTATATAACAATTTACACATGTGTGTGTATGTGCAACTTCAAATAGCACATGAAAACCTTTGTATGTCAGGCTAGTTTATCTAGTACATAAAATTTTTGAGTTTTTTCCTGAAGTCTGTTGTTTATGCAGAATTTTTTTATTTTATGTGCCTGATGTGAAACTAAAAGTTTTTTTTAATTTTTTTATTTGAGTACAGAGTAGATTAAGTTAGGTGCAAATAGGCAAATGATATAGTATCATATAGTGATATACATACTTAAATAAAACTAGGTACTAACTAGTGCAGATGTCAATAATATGAGGTGGTGCAAAATTAAGTAAAGCTAGGAGTAGGAGGTACATTTCTGTGGGCTGTGCTGTAAAACTGAAAAACAAAACAAAAAAACCAACAGCAAATACGATCATTGCAGAAAAAGTTCTGCTCCATCATTTTTCTTTCCCGCGCTTCTTAATGTTGGTTGAAAAGGTTGGGGTTTTTTTAAAATTATGTGAGAATACATGTAGACCTACATAGTAGGCTACATAGCTCTGTCATGTTGTATAAGATTAACAAGAAAGAAGGTCACTCACTCTGGAGTTTGCAGGTTTGCCAATGAGGTGATGTATTGGTCTCCTTCTCAGACCTTTATCAAGCTGAAGTGATAGGTTGTGTTGCAGGCTTTACCTTTGTTGGCTGAGCTATGTTCAGTTGTGAGCTGTTGTTTATAATGATTGGCAGTTTGGAGGGAGATGGTGGGTTGAGTGTGTAATCTAAAGTTCATATTTTTTTTTATGATACTTTTTGTTTACTAACACGTAAGATCTGTCTTAAGAACATATCCTACAACAATACAAGAAACCCAAACCTTTCGAAGAAATTTGGAGGAACATATCCTACAACAATACAAGAAACCCAAACCTGAATTATACAGAAACAACTCCACCATCACGCCTTCTACAAAAAGTTGGACCAACCTGCCCACATGACCAATCATGCCAAGATATCCAAACTTATCAACAATCTCATAACCTCTAAGCAGCTGCCCCCCACTGCCAGACTACTCATCAAACAACTTCCAGTCCAATCACTTTTTTATTTACTTCCCAAAATACATAAAGCCAACAATCCTGGCCGTCCTATCGTGTCAGCTTGCAACTGCCCCACTGAAAACATTTCTCAGTTTCTTGACCACATTTTGCAACCTATAGTCCAGGCTTTGCCTACCTTCATCAAAGACACTAACCATACATTGGATCTGATTCAAATATTAAATGAAGACCACACCTTCAAACCCCAATACCTGTTCACTTTGGATGTGACCTCTCTGTACACCAGCATACCCCACTCCGACGGGTTAAAAGCTCTCCAACATTTTCTGGACAAACGACGTGACCAAACATTGTCCACTTCAACCCTTGTCCGACTTGCCGAACTGGTTCTCACCATGAACACATTTTCGTTCGGAGATGAGACGTTCTGGCAAGTTAGCGGAGTCGCCATGGGTACTAAGATGGGCCCCAGCTATGCCTGCTTATTCATGGGATATTTGGAGGAACATATCCTACAACAATACAAAAACCCAAACCTGAATTATACAAAAGATACATAGACGATTGCATTGGCATGACATCCCTCGATCATGACCAACTTTTACAATTCATCCACTACGTTCAAACGTTTCACCCATCCATCAAGTTCACATATGAAATTTCAAACACATCCATAAGCTTCCTGGATATCGAAGTTTCCCTTCAATCTGAACAACTAGTCACTACAGTCCACTACAAACCTACAGATTCACATTCCTACCTGGACTACCAATCATCTCGCACTTCCAACACCAGAAACAGCATTCCCTACTCGCAGTTCTTGAGACTACGACGCCTCTGCTCAGACGAAGACAATTTTCAGGACAAAGCAGTTGAAATGACTAGATTTTTCCTGCGCAGACATTACCCACCCGAGGTCATCAATGAAGCCCGGAAAAAAGTCAGCTCTGTCTCTCGGCCAAATGCCCTCCATTCAAAGCCCAAAGCTGTCACAGAGGATCGGCCAGTCCTCAGTCTAGTTTACCACCCGTCCGTGCACCTCATAAAAAGGATCATCTTGTCCAACTGGAACATTTTGCGATCCAGTCCCACTACAGGTGAAACCTTTGACAAGCGCCCTTTGCTCGTCTACAAGAGAGACACCAATCTCCGCGACTTGCTGGTGCATTCGAATCTCAGCAAACCAGTCAGCCAACCTCCAGGAACCTCTCCATGCAACAAACCTAAATGCAAGACTTGTCCTTTCTTGTGCTCAGCCACCACAGTCAAAGGCCCCAAATCTCATATGAGAATTACAAAACATTTCAACTGTCAAACTTATAACATTGTCTACTTGATCAGCTGCTCTAAATGTTCCCAATTGTATATTGGTGAAACTGGACGCACTCTTGACACACGTTTCAAAGAACACTTGGCTGATATCCGCCACCAAAGGGATAAAACTATCCCCAATCACTTCAACCAATCAGACCACTCAATCAATGACATCCGAGTGAAAGGTCTGTGGCTTCTACACAATAACAGCACCATAGACAGGAAAGACAGAGAATCCCACCTCATAAATAAACTTGGAACACGCAAACCACATGGTCTTAACGACAAACCATGAGTAACAAAATTCAGACATGCCGTTTCATGTCTCTTCCTGTTCCCACGCCTACCAGATTCTTGGCACCGGGCACAATCTACTCCCTTATCTCTTGGCTCTTGCCCTGTGCCTTCTTCAGAACAGGGCTATACCGATATAGCATGGCCACTTCTCAAAATTGCAGAACTTATCTCACTTCCCTTTTGACATCACAGTTGCCTCCCCTCTCCCCTTTTCTTACTACTGCTCATGATGACATGGGCATTCCATCTCTTACCCACTGGACGAGGCGGCAGGGAAGTTTTTAGTCCCGTTTTTATTATCCATTGTTTGGTGTCTGTGATTTGTCTGTGACCGTGCGTTCGCGCTTGACAAAGGCTAGTTGGCCGAAAATTTGCGCTTGTTTTGTTTTGTGTTGTCTTGTTGGAGATGCGCTTACATTGATTTTCTTGTTCTTCTGGTTTGTGTTTGCTTGGGCGCAGGCAGTCACTCTTGTTTTGGATCACGTAAGATCTGTCATAGAAAATAGTTTCTTGCGATAGTTTTTGTTTACTAACACGTAAGATCTGTCATAGAAAATAGTTTCTTGTAAAGCAGTGCATACATAAAACAAATATAATTAACAAGAAACACCATGGGGGTGCGGCAGATGGGACATGGAGCATGGGTACCTCAACAATCTCTGGGACAATCAGCTCCCAAGCTTAGCTCCAACCTGTGCAACAGTGTCGCTTATATTACCACCAGACAGACTAACGCTCACAAGAAGTGAACTTCCTTAATTTCAGTTTGTTCAGCCAACAAAGACAGAGCCAGGCACACAGCCTACAGCATGGTTTGACAAAGGCCTCAATTGAAGACTGAAATATTGCCTACTCAGCAAACCTTCCAACTCTCCAGTGAGTAATCAAAAAATCATAGGTCTTTTTGTTTTTTTGTGTTTTTTGAGAAACTAGTTTTTGTTTACTTACAGTAAGAAGACCTGTTGGAGAAAATAGTTTCTGTTTAAAAGAGAAACTATTCTCTCTTTCTCTCTCTGTCTCTCTCTGTCTCTCTCTCTGTCTCTCTCTTTGTCTCTCTCTCTTTTTTCTTTTTAAAATTTTTTTTTTACTAACACTAGTAACAGTAAGATCTGTTAGTGTTACACTTACAGTTAACATTTCTCAAACTTAATGAAATCAATATTCAATATATCAACTTGATAAAGAAGAAAAGATACTGACCAAACTTCCTTTTGTATAGATGTGAAACTAGTAGTACATTATTATAAGATCCAAGTTGCTGAATGTTTTTTAGCACTACGCACATATTCATGAATGTCAGCATTAGTGACAAAAACTAGAAACATGAAAAGACACAACAGGCACAAATTTTGAACCAACATACCTTAGTCCAGTGTACACAAATGACAACAGGAAAACAGTATCACACAAAATTTAGGACAAAAACCACAGATCAGATTACTGCTTTGATATCTGATAGGTTTATATTATAAAAATATTCCATTCATTGAGCTGATGCTCCTGCAGCTCAACAAATTGTGTCAGCCTATCTCTATCATTCTATGTCTTTCTTGTTGTTGTTGCTCAACAAATTGTGTCAGCCTATCTCTGTGTCTTTTTTGTTGTTGTTTTAATGTTGTTGTGTTGCTAAGGGACATGATCTGTTATTTTTCTCTAGGTAATTCTGAGATAAAAATTTTTTTACACATACAGTGATACACACACATACACACAAGCACACATGCACAAATAAAATGAAAAAATTAAAATAAAAACCCAGCTCACACAGTGACACGCGCACAACACACACACACACACACACACACACACACACACACACACACACACACACACATAAAAAACACACAAAAACATGCATACACTCTCTCTCTTCCTCTCTCTCCTACACACACACACACACACACACACACACACACACCACACACACACACACACACACACAAACACACTCATGCATGCACTCACATGCATACACACACACACACACACACACACAGTGTGCACACAGGCATTCACACACACACACACACGCACACACACAGTGACACAAACACACACACACACACACACACACACACACACACACACACACACACACACACACACACACACACACACACACACACACACACACACACACACACACACAGAATAACCTTCAATGAGAAGCAACCTCACTTTGACTTGCTATGATGTGTCCATGATAGATGTTGACATTAGCCATATATTTTATTAAATTGCTACATTAACCATATATACTCACAAATTGTCGTAATTTTGTTTGTTTGTTTGTTTTGTTATGTTATCAAACGTTCTGACCAAATTGTATAGATTGACTGGGAGGTGACATTTTTTATTCCTACTTGCTGATTTTTAGGCTTTGTCAGTTGAGTGGTTGACAGTGCGGCTGGCCCTGTCTTGTATGTGTATTGACTGAACCGTCACTTGGTATTGTGTGTTGCTTGTTATGCAAGAAGCTGGTGGCTGGGGTCAGGGAGTGAAAAGGTTAGTTTTGACCTTCAGAATTTCCAGAGCTTCAATTTTTCTTCTTGAAGTGTAAGTTTCTGACATAACGATATATTTTTATTTTTGTGCATGTTACAGATCAGGCTGAAGTGATTTTAGCCTCGGAGTAAATACAGACTTGTCAGTTGTGGTTGGCTTTGCCATCAACTTGAGAAGTTCACGACGGCGTTCTTCATGACAGACATGGCTCAAGGCCGGCCAATCAAGTGTGTGGTGGTAGGAGACGGGACAGTGGGTAAGACATGTATGCTGATCTCCTACACCACAGACAGTTTTCCTGGAGAATATGTTCCCACTGTGTAAGTGTTTGCTTCCACTGATTCAGATCAGAAATTCTAAGTTCATAAATGTCTTTGGTATGGTGAAAATTAAATTAATAATGCATTGTACAGAAGTCAAGTATCCAGAAAAACACTCTGTTTCATGTGTTATGTAACAGGGACAGGGACTGGGACTGGGACTTCTCTGTCCCCTGCACTTGACCCTGAGTTGTAGTAGTAGTAGTAGCTGAGGGCTGGCTCGTAGCCTAGGCCTTCTGGCCTTTTAAACGCCCTATCTTTTTTGTTTTACGCTTCCTTCATCGGGGTCTGAAAAGCATGCCTTAATATTCATACTTGAGCAAATCTGCTTCAGTCTATTTTTTTAAATAAAATTTTGAATTCTGCGTCATCGTCCAGGAAATTTGTTAATTTGTTAATGCTGTTAGTAAATTTAATTTCAAAAGGAATTTTATTCCACAATTTAACAATTCTGTTAGAAAAACAAAACGCTCTTGTGTTAGTATTTCTGTGTTTAACAAATATTTTACCTTCAGCATTCCTTGTTATACTAGCTTGTGGAAAGGAAAAAAATGTTTCAACTGATAGCTTATCCATCCCATTCATTATTTTGTATACCTGTATTAAATCCCCCCTAACCCTCCTACCTTTCAGTGAATGAAGTTTTAAAATCTTAAGCCTTTCTTCATAACTCATATTTTTACACTCTATAAGCAACCTAGTTCCCTTCTTTGTACATTTTCAATCATTTTTGACTGTCTTATCAAATACGGATTCCAAACAACACTTGCGTATTCTAAATGTGGTCTAACAAAAGCCTTATACAACATTAAAAATGTATGTTTATTCATGTACAAAAATGTTCTTTTGATAATTCCTATCATTTGGTTAGCCCTATTTGCTACTCTTTTAATGTGCAGGTCAAAGGATAATTCACTATCAAATGTAACTCCCAAGTCTTTCTCCGTTTCACACACACTAATTTTCTGTACATCATTTCCAATTTTCATGAAATACTCTCGTCTAATATTCTTCTTACCAACATGCATTACATGGCATGCACTCACATGCATACACACACACACACACACACACACACACACACACATTAAATAATCAAAACATTAAATAGGTATTCCAAAGTGATTTTCAAATTCGAACTTATCTGAATAAAAATCAGCTGGGAAAATAGAGATTTTCATTCTGAACATATACATACTTTATTTTTTAATGTGGGATAAAAAATAAATTTTTTATGATTTTTTTCTTTCTTTTGGACAGAAAAATTTCGCACGGTATTTTAGGCCACATTCAGACATGCCTTGAACACACATATAAAATCACACAAGTCCAAAAAATCATTTCTGAGGAGGTTTTTACTTGTTAAGTTGTTGTGCAAAAAACATATGGACAGAAATGCATATCAATAAAAAATACAGACCTATGAAAATGACAAAAAATAGCAAAATTGGACGCCGCCATTCCAAACAACTGGGCAAGGGACCCATTTTCATTAATTTCAAACTCCCATTATCTTTAAGAAATACAATACAGTGACACTGAAATGAATCATATATGATAAACATATTAAGGAATTTAACCCTAATTTTTTCCAGCTTCATCTGAAAGCTGGTTGAAAAGAAGACTCTATCAGATGTCAAAAATGCGAAATATGCCGATTTGTCACAGTGAAAAAAATGGCGAATTTTACACATATTTGGTGCACCATAACTTTTTTCACTTTAAAGTTACAAAAATGGTTTTGATATCAAATTGCTCAGCATGACAAACTCTTTCAATGTAAAACAACCCCAGACATCTGTATGTTTAATCAAACCATATTTGGTAAGGATAAAATACCTATTTTGAAAAAAATTTTGTATTTTAGCTTTTTGCAAGACTCTGTAACTTCTGTCACATTCATCCTACTGCAAAGTACCATATACCAAAATGATCAGTTTTTTATGATCTGTCAGTATAACAAACAAGACATTAGGTTTCAATCTTTCTGTAAACAAAAATCAGATGACAAAATTATAACAAATGTCAGCTGATAATAGTAACAAATAATGCGTTTTGTTTACATATCGAATCAAACAAGACATGTACATCAACAACATTCATTCAAAGAAGTCATCTTCATAGTTTTTACATGCTAATTTGTTTTGTTTTTTATCATTAAACAATTATTAAAACCTGTCTTGACCTTTAACTGTTCCTTAACTGTGTGTAGAACATTATCAAAAGCTTCCACATCATTGTCTTGACCTTTCACTGTTGCTTAATCACAGTAGATAACTGTCCTGGCCTTCAACTTAAACTGGAAGCACAAAAGATAGAAATCATCTCTTTTTACAAAAAACATGTTGTAATGAAATGTAAAAAAATACTTGTCAGTGTCTATGATCAGTGATTCCCTTTCACAAGTGACAGGATATTAAAACATGTTAAGACGCAGTTCATCATCATTGCTGTCAAAGTTGTCCAAAAGACTTGGTCTCCGCCCTCTGCCAGTCTTAAGAAATCGCTCCTTCATCCTCATGAAGAGATCATCTGTGAGAAAAATAGTGTAGAGGGAAAGTATTAGTACATCTATCTGTTCTATCCTGTAGCGTAATGTGAAAATCCCATTTGTAGGGACAAACAGGCCTATACATACAGAGCAAGAGGCAAATACTGACCAAAACAAAAACAAATCCAAAAAACAAGAACATAAAACATGCAGGAACACAAGGACTTTTGTACCCCTGCTCAATTAACTTCCCTGCCTGTCAAAGAGAGAAAGGATCAAGAGAGAGAGAGATTGGTGTAGAGCTGTAAGAAGCCTACCAGTATTATTGTCAGCTTTGAAAATAAAATTATAATACCTTACCCTAACTCACAAAGCAGTGGGCAAAGTAAAATGTCCCATACATTTAGGCCTACTCAAATCAGCACAACAAAATTTATCTCATAAACACTATAGGCCTAGTTAGGAAGGTTCATAGTGTCCAACCTATTAACCTGGTAGGCCTACTGTATTTTGTTTAAATATTATTTTTGATGACAATAATAGTAATGATAATAAATAGTAATGAATGATAGTAAACTAATAATGAAATAATGATAATAATAATAATGATAAATAATAATGAATAATGATAGTAAAATAATAACAATAACAAAAATATAATGATAACAATATTAATAATAATAATAAACTTTTAAAGCTGTTGAACTAGGTGATAATAATATTGGGCCTAAAAATAATAGGATTGATAAACATGCAGATTTGTTTCAATGGTACCATTCAGGAAGTTTACACAAAGGCAGAAAAGAAAAAGGTGTAACATTGTGAAATTATTGAACGACACTGAACCAGATCGAGTGAAGTCAACAAGAAGCCAAGGGAGGGCACTCGGCCGATTCGACTATCGATCGAGCAAAGCGTTGGTCACGTGACCACAGTAAATCGCTAATCTCTCATTAACATCATTATAAATAAATATAATAAAGGCATGGATTATTAAAAAAATCTTTTGTAAACATTTTCCTTTAATCATATGCCTGATCTCACTCTCTGTAAAATTACTGCACCCCAAACCTGTCACCGTCACCTTCTAACATATTCATGATACTGTGGGTGCTGCAGTTGTGCGCTTTCCAAACAATTATATTCTGAAATCAGGAAACAAAATGTCGAAAAGTAATAGTAAACAAACTGCAAGATATTTCACTTACCCTCTAGATAAGTTGGATCGCTTGATTCGTCGTGGCTGGAGCGGTCGACGTAAACTTCGACGTCCATGTGCTCGCCGGAACGGCTTCGCTCGTGTCCGCCATTGCGCGTCAGACGCTAAGAGAAAGCGAAAATAGGTCGCGTTGTTCTCAGTCCTCGAGGAAAATAGCCAGTGGTTGAATCCGTTGCAAATAGCAGAAGTTGAAAGTTGAAACTTTGACCTTTTGCACAGTGGAAAATATGGCGAGATTGGTTTTGAGTAAGGTCGCGAAATCATCGACGGAAGTTTTTAACGCATGAAACGACCGACTAAATGGAAGCCTATCAGTTCACTTTTTACATGGGATGAAAGCAAATTTAGTCGTCTTTTTGACTGTGTAAATCACTAAATGGTTTGTTGATATCTGACCCAGCGAATCTCCTCGAGGCGAGTTTTCAAGGTAGGGGTCAAAACCGCGTTCCGATTTCGTCGTTCCAGCAGCAGCAAAATCGCAGTTTAGTACCCATCATCAAAAGCATATTTCAAACGGTAAATGTTACACTTATTGATTTATTTTGACTTTAAACAAAGCTTAAAGGATCACAGATCAACATGATCTATGTTTTTTATTTCTGACACTGCATTTTGTTGAGAACGAGCAAGTTGAAAACCAGCGAAAAACTGCACTTTGCCGTACTTTTCGCCGCCCGCAAAGATCACTTTGGAATACCTAATTCAAGAAAATAAAAAGAATTTTTACCAACAAATGCCTATCAATTAATATCAGGAAGAGTTCCTCAATATCATATGTATATCTAGAACCAACACTGTTGTACAGATGTGCAGCCTGAGCAATCAACAAGCAAAGCCAGGACAAGATTGAGGCAGCTGAAACGTGGAAGAATGTTAAGTTTCATGGACAGCAAAGAAAACAAATGAGATAGTCTTAAAAGTTCTAGCAAACACAGAAAGAACATTAATGAAGGACGGGAAAAGAAAAGCAACATTCATAGGACATTTTATGAGGCAATAGACATTTGAGCACCTAGTCACAACATGAAAGCTAGAGGAAATAAGAGCACCAGGTAGAAAATATTAATTTTGTAGAGTGGAGGGAAACAAAAAGAGAAGGGGACACACTTGCAGCAACAAAATAGATCAATTTGTATGGAGGGACATGATCACCAACGCCCTGCGGCAAGGCACATCATGGTGATGATGTGTAATTGTAAAGTTTCAAAGCAATATAATACAACAATTACTTTTTTTTAAAATCATTAGGATACTCTATTTATGGGATGACCCTTGTTGTATGTCTGCTTCATGCCTAAGAATGTGATTAAAATATAAATTCCAAGTATCTGACCAGTTTTGTAGTATTAGCAAGTCCTGTTGAATTAAATTAACATTGGCAACCTTGTCATATATTTTTGTATCGTCAGCAAAAATTTTGCAAGTACAGTGCAGTGAATCAGGTAAGTCATTTATAAATACTGTAAACAAGATTGGACCCAGTACACTGCCCTGAGGGATCCCGCTTTTTACTTTTGTTTCTTCTGATTCAGCATTTCCTACCTTTACCCTCTGCTTTCGATCATACTAGTCTGGGTGTTAGACTAGGATCTTGCATAGCACATTGGCAAAGATCCCTTGACAACAAAAGAGTTATCCCAGACAAAATTTCATAAAAAAAAAAGAAAAAAAGAAAAAAACATCAACTTTCATAGGCAATCAAAAATACATGCATAAGCTGTGTTACATTGAAAACACACACACACACACACACACACACACACACACACACACACACACACACACACACACACACACACACACACACACACACACAACACACACACACACACACACACACACACACACACACACACCACAACACACAACACTCACATACAACACACACCCCACACACACACACACACACACACACACACACACACACACACACACACACACACAACACACACACACACACACACACACACACACACACACACACACACACACACACACACACACACACACACACACACACACACACACACACACACACACACACACACACACACACACACACACACACACACACACACACACACACACACACACACAACACACAACACACACACACACACACACACACACACACACACACACACACACACACAACACACACACACACACACACACACACACACACACACACACAACATGCAGGTGGCAGTGAACTATGGCTGGATGCTTGCCTTAGGAAGAGCAGTTCACATTTCACGTAGAAAATTTTCTTGACAAAAAAGTAATCCATTCGAGTCCAACCTATTCCAAAACGCTAAGCTGACACTGCCTGAATGATTTGAGCATTAAGATGAACAAGCAAAATTATTATGTTGCAGGGTTGCACTTAGAAATATTTATTGTTGCAATAGTTGCCTGTTTAAAAGCACGAACTTGCTTGAAAAAATTTAGAGGAGCTGATTTGATCAAGTCTTCATTTTGGAAAAAAAAAAGTCAAATGTTCTGTTAATATTGCTGAAGTGTTATGTGTGTTGAGGAAGCTTTTCACATAAACTGCTGTCATAAATGAAGTTAATCATTATTACAGCAATACTGTACAAAGACAAAAGACAGACTCAAATTTGCTGTTCTTGTTTTGACAGGTTTGACAACTATACTGCCAACATGATGGTGGATGGCATCCCTGTCAGCTTAGGTTTGTGGGACACTGCTGGTCAGGAAGACTACGACAGATTACGACCTCTTTCGTATCCACAGGTAAAATACTTTGTCATTGTTTCATGTGCTGGTTCTGTGACCAATAGCACTTTCGCAATGTGTGTTTTCAATGAGCAGCTGTTCCCTCCTATTGCACGCTTGTGCAGCATAACAACCTTTGTCGACTGCCCCTGCCAATAACGAAAGGTTTGCATGCTGGCCATGTGTGTCTGGAAGAATCACTGCAAGCACCAGTCATGATCAAGTTTGACAACAATGTACAGGAAGTGTAGTAGTGATTGTGATGACTTACATTATAAACAAAAAAACACTTTTTTTTTAGCTTATTTGAGCTTATGCATTATTTAATACTGGTATCCTTTACAATACAAACACTGCTCTTTGCTAATGCGTCATAGTTCTCATTTCCGCTCTGACATATTTACTCAAAAACACGTCATCTTAGTCAGTTTATTCCTTTTCTTACACTGGACCCAACAGCAGGGAAGTTTCAGTCTTTTTCTCCTAATTTTTGTACTTGTTGTTTGTTTGTTTGTAATCTTATGCTTGACAAAGGCCAGTTGGCCGAAAATTTGCATCTGTCTTGTCTTGTATTAAATACGCGTTCTTATTCTTCTTTCGTGTTTTTTCTGGTTCCTGTTTGAACGCGGGCAGTCACACTTGTTTGGGATTTTTTTTAGCTGTTTGCATTATTTTGAAATCAATAAAAACCAGTGTTCTGGAGAGTAACCAAGCTTTTGATTTGTTTCCTAATCTGTTCAGTTGATGCAGCCAATAACTACACTGAGAATGATCATTGTATATGGACAGGTGGGTCATTTGACTCTTGTGTGATGATATGTGTGTCTTTGATGAAGATGATGATGATAATGTCCAGCGTGAGGGTGATAATGTGCTTACCTGTAGTTGCACTCTCAGAGATGCTCCTCTAGATATAATTTTCAAGTGATCAGTGGATTTCATTTTACATGATCATAGGTGCAGGATTAACACTATTGTGACTGGCCCTGCCTCTGCCTGAACTTCCTGCCAGCCTGAGCCTGGCGCCAATGAATTTCCAGTAGTTGTAAAAAAAACTCTAGCAGGACTGAATGAAGTCCAGTTGTCACCAAAATCTGTGTACTCAATGAAAAAAGGATGCTGAGTTTAGCTGTGCTACTTATAAAGCTATTACTTAAATAGATTTTAGACACCATCCAGTTCTGTACCGTATATCACCGAAACGACATTTAGAGCGACCCGGCAGTAGGTTAAGCTCGGCATTCACGACTGTAGTCGTGGCCCGTCACGGATGTGTTAAATGCATTTCAGTGTGAAAGGCTAATTATGTGTTCGGTTTTCAGCTGTTGCCTTTTGAATGAGAGTTGGAGTTGTTTTTTAAGTTGGAGTTGTTTTTTACCATGGTATTTACCCTGATATGGCTTTACTGATTGGCTGGGCTATAAACAATGTGAACAATGAGAACAGTGGACTCGTACGCTTGACTGTATGTGTACCTGAGCAGCCTGTTTATATTTAAGCTTCTCCTGAGAATCAGTAAGAAGTAGTTAAATGTATATTGTGTTGTGTTTTAGTTCTTCGCTTGTGTTTATACCTAGTGTTGTGTGGAATCTTTCCTAGCCAGTTTGGGATAAAGTTTTATTCAGTCTATGCTCTTGTCTTCAGACCTTCGTTTTCTTTGGTTTCAGACGGACGTGTTCTTGATCTGCTTCAGCGTTGTGAGTCCCTCTTCGTATGAAAATGTCCTGACAAAGTGGAACCCTGAGATAAAACACCATTGTCCTGATGCTCCTGTTATAGTAGTAGGTTAGTGAAGTAGCGCTATAGCACTTGATGTTCATGCCTTGTGAGAAATTATTTTGTAGTAACAGTAGTGACTTTTGTATATCTTAATGTCTTTCACTCTTGATAATATTTGTCAGCAAAACATTTTTAGGATTGATAAGTATTTGGATAACTGTTGACAGCTGTGAATGAATAGAAATTGAGTTTAACACAGTTTGGTCATTTGAGGTCAGATATTTTAAGTCTGTATAAACCAGGGGTCCCAATTTTCCGATTTTTTTTCGGAAGTCCGAGAAAATCCATATGATGCTTCGGAGAAAAAAAAGTGCTTTCCAAGAAAATAAAAAATTTGACTGAAGTTTTTTCTTCTTCTGCGAAATAGTCGACTGTTTCTCAGTCTGTTGATCACTTGTAGAAGAGAACTAAATTTCAGTAAGGGGAATGAATCCAATATCATTTTCCGCTAAAGTCAGTTCCTGTGTTTTTTGTTTGTCAGGCTCAGCCTGTTTTCAGAACTGATTGGAAAAATTTTGAAGACTGTGACTGTGTCTCGAGCCAATATTCTGGAGCGAGGGCCTGCTGCAGAAAAAAGGTTTGACAAAGACTGCAAAAATAAGCGGTGTTAAGAGTAGATTTCACGAAAAATTGATGTCATGGAAATGAGCGCTTGGCTTTCAAAAATAACAGGCTGGAATAGCCTTCTGTGTCTTCAAAGTCTTGTGCTGCTGTGAAGTCAGTTAAAATAACTAATTAAGCAGGCATCCACAAACTTTCAGACAATTTCAAGTCAAAGAAGCACCAGATGAAGCAGAAAACTGCAAAGAATCTTGAAGTTATTCAGTCTAGGTTGTTGTTTAATGTTTGTTGGAGCGTACATTAGAAGAATATTCACCAAATTATTTTTCTTGAAATCTGACACCAGTATGTATAAATTATTTGCTTCAGTACAAAGGATCATAAACAAGCCTAAAGTTGTGCCAGATAACATCAGTTGCACTATTTTGCATATTCAAGAAAATTTTCCAGGGGAGCATGCCTAACCCCCCTAGATTTTCAGAGATTTTTTTTTTATTTGTTATTGGGACCCCTGATAATCCTTGCAAGGCCAGCCTTTCCAGTCTGATTGGTTTGGCTATGCTGTTTCTAATGGAGGGCTGCTTCACTAATCTCTAGTAACCCGTGATTTATTTCACCAAATTGCAGGGGATTTCACTTAGTTACTGAAAATTGGTAATTTTATATCTGGTAGAAATTTTAGTAGTGTTGATAAATTCTCATAATGTTGATACAACATGACAAACCAGTTTCAGTAGTGTTGATAAATTCACATGGTGTTGATACAAAATGACAAACCAGTCAAGATATATGACATAGTAATTGTATCCTTTTTGAAGTCAGAGTAATTTCTACTGTTTTGGGGGGAATTTGAGGTAGATGGCCTAGTGATCCTGTCCATTTTAAAATCAGGCCCTTTCATGAGCAGTTATATTGGGAAACCACATGTTTATATATGTCACCAAATTTTACCTTCACTTCTCACACTTTCTGTCATTTTCTGGTTAAACGTCTCTGTCCAAAGGTTTAGTATCTCTTAATGTGCTTGGAATTGAATCTGTTGGTCATGATTGTTGAAAATCTATATAAAATTGGCACTTACTCTTCATAAGTGTTAACGCTTAAAAAAACTGTCCATCATCAGTGTTTAAGTTAGAAATAAAACTGTTTAAAGGATAGAGAAGGCGTGTAGAATTGTTTGTGATTGCTCAGCACAGGGCGCAGTGAATTAAATGCTTGATTCATGTTTACATTTTTCTATTGTTTGGCTGCACTAGTACATTCTCGTGTTTCGCCTAGTGTACGTTCTTTATTTTACTACACACACAAATGTTGAATATCATGTCAAAGAGTTATTTTCATTTCTTCTGTCTAAAACTAGTTTGGGGATGGGATGGTGTTGGCGGGGAAACTTGCCTAAAAACATTTAGCTGAAAATCACAGTTTTCAAGACACATTTTGAAGGAATCGTTGCCAGTTTCTTGACACTGTCACACATTACTGGTAGATGAAAATGTAGAGCAAGGGAAGTAACTTGTACTATACCATTCGACATGCTTAGAGTGGTGAAAAGACTGACATAGACAAGATTCTGTACTTAATTAGATGAACCATTACTTTCCAGGACTGAGTTACGATTAACATGTGTATTGCCTGTTTTCCACTATTTTCTACTGGCCATTTCTACTGCAGAGTGCTTTGCCAGGCTGCCATAGCCCATGTCCTCTATCCCTTGCCTCTGTGCTTTTCCCAGCCCTGAAATGTGTTAAGTATTCTTTGACAGTTAAACAAACTGGAACCACATGCACAGAGATGTTTTTTATCCAAGCCAGACATAACCACCGTCGATTAGATTGGAAGGTGGAAGTTCTTGTCTCTACGCCTAGAAGGTGGAAGTTCTTGTCTCTACACCAGTGAAGACAAAATTGACTGGATGGAAAACAGTAGGTACAGATTTCACATGATCCCTCTGTCATTACGCAGGTACCAAAATAGACTTGCGGGAAAACAAGGAGGCCATTGGGCTGCTAGCGGCTCAGGGCCTGTCTCCGGTGAAGCGAGAGCAAGGCATCAAACTGGCCAACAAGATTCGGGGTGTCAAGTACATGGAGTGTTCGGCTCTCACTCAGCGAGGTCTCAAACAGGTAAAAACATGTTTGTTCCCCAACTTGCATATGATATATTATTGTACACATAGGTGTCTACAGTTGTCAGAAGGAATCCTTTCATTAGAATCCACAGAATGTCTGGTGGAAAAACATTTTACCAAACAAAGTAAATGACATTCAGCACTCTTGATGCAAGTGGCTTTTTTTAAAATCATGAATTGTTCAGACAAAAAATATTTATGAACATATTTATGAACAGTAGTTGTTTAGTCAAAAATAAGTTTTAATGTGTGCACACCATGTAGTAGTTTATCAACAATATAAGTTAGGACTTTCGGTTTTTCCCCACAGAATTTGTTTTCATGATTTGTGCCCCAGCAATGCATTAAAACTGTAAGACTGTAGCAATGTTTTGAATGTAACAAGTTTTGTGTAGCAATATTTTGAATGTAACAAGTTTTTTTATTGAGCATGTGTATTGAAATCATGCTACTTAATTAAATGTAGAACTATCAGGGAGACTGGATGGCACACATACTGATCAAGACATCCTCTTAAGTAATGTCAAGGACTGATAACTCATCGTGCAACTCATGGTGTTTGTGTGTAATTGTGTCATTTGTTTCTCTTTCCTTTTTTCCCCTCACTCCCATCTATCTCTACCTCTCTCTTTGTCGCTGTCTCTCTGCGTCTGTGTATGTGTCTCTCTTTTTTTCTCCGTCTACCTGTCTCTTCTGTCTGTCTACCTGTCTATCCCTTGTTGTCTCTCTTTTTCTCTCTCTCTTGTGGCCTTCTCTTGTCCTGCCCTCTTTCTACACACTGATAATAGTACAAGTGTAATTTTTGTTCATTTCTGCCTTTCAGGTCTTTGACGAAGCTGTTCGTGCAGTATTGCAACCGCAGCCAATTAGAAGAAAGCAAAATAAATGTGTGGTCCTGTGATGTTTTTTTTTTTTGTATGACCCTTAACTTCTCAATCACTTCTCTGTCTGTTCTGCGTAATTCATTGACTGGTGAGAAATCCTGAGACGCATTCTGTGAGCTGTATTCAGAGAGATGAAACCATACCGTGCTGGAACCACTTCATGTTCAGGCTGGCCTCTGTCAACACAGCCCAGCTTTGCAACAAAATCAGTGGAATCTAGTGTGAAGAGGTGGATGTTGTGCCTGAGCTCACAGGTGACTTTCTAACTCAGTGTCTGTTGTGAATGTGAGTGAGCATGATCATGGAAAATTACGTATTTGAGATAAGTTTTCAGTGTATGTTTTGGAATAGGTCCTTGGTAAAATGACCACAGTATGTGTTTTTGGTGAATGTTTGATAAGTTCTTGGTAATAATATTGGTTCCTGGCTAATGTTTTATCTGCCTTTGCTTTGTATTGCCTGAATAGTGGATGCATTTACAGATTTGTCGAAACTTGTGTTCGTGAAGTATTCATGAGTATTTGGTCTGCTTTTTGGTGGGGGCCAAGTCCTTCAAAATAGTGCATACTAAACTTTAAAACAATGCAGCTTTAAAAGTTTAAATAACATTCTGCAGTCCCAGCTTTAAAGTGTTACACTTATAGCATTAGATGTTGAGGTAGTACGGTCTCAGTGGTGAAAATAGTGCAAACCCAGTCATTCAGGTTGTGTAACCCCAAACATAAAGGTAGTGCAATCATTGAAATTAGTCCAGCAATAATAATATTTCTTTGAGCTTCGTCATGTAATATGGCTTGATGTAAAGTTTAAAGGAGGCAACACTGTTTAATTAAAGGTATCATGTTTCTGTACTACCTTTTGTGTGTGTGATCATATCAGTATCTCTTCAGAATATCAGTATCTCTTCAGAATCTGTAGAATTTTACACTAGAACACAGCAAAATAGAATATAGGTGTTTTTGTATTAATACAACGGGACAGGCATGAAAATCAAAAACAAACAAACGTGCAAATATGTGGAATAAGTAAAACTAGCACCTTGATGCCTCCAAAAGGTGTTCAGTTTGGCAGAGATTGGTCCCATAAAAAGCCCTGTGATTCTGTACAGATCAGAGCTCGCCCCAGTCAAGTGGGTGCCCCCCAAGAGCTTAGAATTCAATACAGTTCATTGATTTGATGTAGAGTAATGACATAAAAAGCCTGGAATTTATTCCAGATGGTTGCTCCTTAGAGTTCTCACAGATTGTTGCCTCTTGTGAAATAGCAAGAGCTTTTTAGGGCACTTGTGTTCATATTTGTCACAAATCGGTATGGAAATTTCTTTCTCCCCTGCAGAAAATAATCTGTGTTAATTTACTATATGTATATCAGTACACGTGTCGGGAGTTATTGCAAGTGAACACAATGAGACATTTACTGTAAACAAACGGTGATTGACGCATGACAGAAGTGTGTGACAGTACAGCATCACTTTGCAACATTTATACTCACTGTACCAGAATTCAACATAGTAAAACACTTCTTCATAGTAAAAAAAAACAAACAAACAAAAAAACCCACACAAAAAAAAGACAATTTAGAACTTCATCAGGATAATGCAGACTTTCAAGATATCGCATATCTTTGAGAACTCAAAACTTGAAGCCTTTTTGTTAGCAACTTCTATACATGTATTGCTGTGCTTTATATTCTATGTTAATGTGACAAAGATGTTTAGACTTGCCATGATAATGATGAAGACAGTATTATTGATCTGTATGTATTATGCTAGCTTTGATGACCTTCAATTTTTTCTAAAGTCTCAGAGTGTTATCAGGGAGTTGTTCCATCTCCTTAAATAAAGTAAATGATGGCACTTTAGGTTTGCTTCGTAATCTGCATTGTATTTGTGTAACATGTGGCCAGTTTTGATGAATCATTGAAATGACTATGATGACTTACTGTGCATTGAAAGTTTGTTGTTCTGTTGAATCTGGAAAGTCAGTTTTGTAACATTTGCTCTATCTGATCTGTTGTGTTGAAATATGAATACATGTCATTTCAGTATTCAGGAAAATGTTTTTGTGTCCCAGTCTGTTCTAAGACAAGTTTGCATATCACTGTTGCCTAAACAATGATAACCTAATCCGTGCAAATGTAAATGCGTGTATACATGACAGGCTTCAGCAGCAGCAGCAGTATGATCATTTTCATTGTCATTAATGTTAACAACAACAGCAGTAGCCGTAAGCTGTTGACAAAGGAAATACAAAATACTCTGACACATTTGAATGTAAAGGATTAGGGAGACACAAAACAAAACATTTACCAAATTGTCCAGAAATCATATACTAAACCAAGTAGATAAGTTTTCAATATGTATCTGGTCATTTTACAATTTTTATTTTGAGCCAGTCCCTAATTAGTTGTAGTGTAACCAGAGTGAAATTGCAGTGGCAGTGTGATAACAATTATTTCGATGTTTGTATACTTTTCACTTTAATTGGTCTGTGATGTGTAAAAAGTAGCTCTCTGTGTAAACATCATGTGGTCCAGCTTGCAGTTGAAATGTCCACTGATTCAAGCAGTTCTGTTGTGTCAGGAGATCAAGCATTTCTAATTCTACATGTTAAACTTCTGTCGTTGATGGGCTTCTGCATGCCAGATGTACTCTCAGATCTGCCCCGGTTAATGTTTCTCTCTTTTGGAAAAAAGCCTTAGTAAGCCGGGAAAAATAAAGAAAACACTATCTATCCTGAAAGTAAGATGCACCTTAAGTAGTGAAATATGTCTGCAATGTAGGGCACATGCCTAAGAGGCAATTCTTTTGACAAAAGCATGGTGTTATGAGAAATAACTTTACTGTGCTATTTAGGGGTATTTGTCATACAAAATCCTTTCTCCTTTTCCTCGTCTGTTTTTTTATGTTTGTTTTAATTTTTTCTTCAGTCTGTCCAGATTGCATTTACCACATGTCTGCCAAGGTTGTAATAGCAGATATATGCCTATATTGTATTCAGTGCATGCCTTGAGTAAACACTTTTGTCAAGCGTTAATGAAATTCTAAGTCTTGTCTGTGAGTGCACCTTTTTTTTTTTAATCTTCAGATTGTTAATTTTTGTATGGGAAAGTCAATTTGTATGTGACTGACTGTAATTGACAGCATACATATATACCAGACATGAAATTAAGATACTGATTTTTTATGCTTATATATTGGTTGTTTGTTTGTTTGTTTATTTCTTCTTAAGAGAACGAGAAAAATGAAACTGAATAAAACATTAAAAGTGTTTCTTGTTTAAGGAAATGTTCACTTTTCGATCTGTATGACAGTCGATTTTCCCCCTTATTTTGCATTATGTTTTGAATTTTTGTAGTTTCGTTTAGTTTTACTTTGATGAGTTATTTATGTATTTTCACTGGTTTTGTATGCTGTCTCTGTAAACATCTGTTTTGTATCTGTCTCTGTAAATTGACTGTCTCTTATTCTTAACAAGACACATACCAGAATATGTCCACTTTTTTATGTTTAATTTGGACAAATCTTTTTCGGGTTTGCATGATAGGTCTGGCTGGCCTGAAAGTACTAATAGAGAACTATGAAAATGAAACTGAATGGGTATGAATCCCTTTGTGTGTATATGTGTGTGTTTGTGTGCGTGTGCATGCGCATGTTTTGTTATTTTAGCTAAGAGATCTGGTCAGTCTGCCAATTTTGCCATGTTTTAAATAGATGTATTCTTTTCTGTCTATAAGTTGAAGATGGTGTAAAGCATCTGTCAGTTTTTCTTTTGCATTATATTTATATTTTGCATTGATATGTTCAGTTTGTTTGTTTTGCATTGTATTTCTTTTTTGCATGTATATGTATATTTATCCCTTCCTTTATAAAGGCCATCATTTAGTCACCCTTCTTCAGTGTTAGTGTTGCATATTGATATTTTTGATATTTTGCATATACTATACCCCCTCCCCCTTCAAAAGGCCATCATGTAGTCTCCTGCTCATGTGCATAATACAACTAGTCAACTGATGTGTATTTGATTTTAGCCACACAGTTACTGCATCAATGCATTTTTAAGCTATTGCTGTTTTATATTGCCTAGCCAGCAATGTATACTTACATTGATTGTTATCTGTGACATATCTTGTGTTTAGGCTTGTGCATGCATGTGTTTGTATGTATGTGTGGTTTAATTTTGTGAATACCTTTTACAATTGTTATGTGAATTGAACACCAGTAGTATGCTTCAGTCCATAAAAAAAATGTGCCCTGCATATATGGCTGTGTTATGTATTGTGGGAGAGAGCCAGAATCATCAGTGATATAATGATTTTGAGAAGTATTGATAGATGAATGAGGGGGATTTTTTTTTTCCGGTAATGAGATAATTTGTGAGGATTAAGACTGATGCAATGTAAATGCGGTAGCTGTTCAGTGTTTGCAAGGATGTTAGTGTCAGAACCCTTACTGTAAACCTGTTCATGAGTTTTAGCCAACCCAGATCTGTTTTATAGTTTTGATTTTCATTTCACTATTGTATTCTTATTTTATGTTGCTTTTGTAGATATGAGAAAGTTGACATGGAAGGAGTTTTATATCTAATCATGCTGGTATGGTATTATTTAAATTGGCATTTTAAACTTTGGTGACATGATGTTGTCTTTGTACTCCAGTGTTCGAATCTTAGCCTCAACAAACATTATTTTGATATTGAAAGATGTTTTTAACATGTTTTAGAGTTCTGTTGGTTTTCCAGATGATGTAGTTTCATGTCTTGATGTAGATATGAATAACCTGGTTGACTGATGATTCAGCCATGTGTTAACTGTGATTTATGAAAACGATTCTTGTAAAGAAAGGCATGTGTCAGTAACAGTTACACACACACACGCACAGACAGACACACAACGACCACAGAAGACACACACACACAGACACACACAGACACACACAGACACACAGACACACACACACACACACACAACACATACACACACACACACACACACACACATACACACACACACACACACACACACACACACACACACACACACACACACACATATGTATATCACCCATGTCAGAAGTATGTATAATTATATATATGTTGTATATATATATATATATATATATATATATATATTTATCTGTCTGTCTGTCTGTCTTCTCTCTCTCTCTCTATATAATATACATATAACATATATATATATATATATATATGTATATACATATATATATATATATACATGTATATATACATGTATATACATCTGACATGGGTGATGGAGAATTCTAATGTAAAGGCTCTATGAGGTATCCAGTATCAGTATTTGTATCTTTTAAAACTGTTCACAATATTAGTTTTACATATGTAGATGCCAGAGAAATTTTCTTTTTCTTCATATATAGTTACCCCAATTTTTAGTTTTGATATGGTAGACACACTTTTTTCTGTACTCATGTTTTTCTTTGTCTTAAATCTTTCCGTTGTTTTCTGTTTTTGTTTTTTTTAAAGGTCCATTCATCCATATTGTTTAGTCTCTGATTTCCTATTTTAAAAGGGAGATTGTTTCATTTTGATCACAGAGAGGTCTTTGTCTGTGTGTCAGCATGTTTGTAACAAAAACGTGTTAGCAAGGTTTTTCTCAACTGTTTCTAGATACATTTTTACCAGATTTGGGTCTAAGGTGTAGACCATTGAGTGGTGGTCGCATATTGCATTGGTATGGAAGTCATGGGCCAAGGTCAGGGTCACAGGGTCTAAAAACTGTCAGAAAGGGGCACTTTTGGAGGAAGTTGTGAATAAGCACTCCGGACATTTACATTGTTTACATTCTGTTTTCATTGTTGTGACAATGTACCATTGACATGGCATCACAGGGAGTTCTATATTGTTTCATGCTTTCTTCAAGATCATACTGACCTTGATGTGTACTTCTAGCTTTTTTGGTATTAATTTGTCATATAATGAGACCTGGCATCATGTCCAGTCTTATTTCATCTTATGGCTTCTTCAGGATCACATTATCCGCCTGATGTTTATGCGGATTTTTTGTAATAATTTTTGTGTAAAAAGGGGGATTGTTAGAATGGCTTGACCATCTGTGTTGCTTTTTTTTTTTTTTGTAATTCAGCAACTCTTTGCAGAGGTTCCTGCTAGACAGTTCTATAAATGACTGGTGATCGTGTGATTGTAAACACTGGAGACTAGACTGTAGAGGTTGTTTAAGAGGGATTCATTGCACTCAAGACAATTCCATACACGCTCTGTCCAGTCTGCCTTCTGTTATCTGGCAGTGTTATTGGCCATTATGGTTTTTATGTATATTTAATATACTAGATTTATTTTTGTATATTTTTTTATGCTGTTTTAAATTCTTTAATAATGTAAGGGCAATTAACTGGCCAGTGGCAAAGTGAATAGCACAACAGACTATTAACTGGGAGATTGTATGTTTAAACAGTTAAAAAAAAGTTTGGGGGTGGGTGGGATTTTTTGGCCATGACTGGCTCCTACCCGGATTTGAGCATGCTGTGGGCTTTTTGGGAATACTGGGACCACACGCAGTCCAGTTTCATTTATTTTATCCCTTTTACTCCCGCATCCTGTCCATCAGCATCCTGCATTGTCAACCATGCTGCAAAGCAAAAACTTAAGCAGGAAGCTGGTGGATAGGGTGAGGGAATCCAGGGGT
>JAPXFY010000021.1:30088424-30093424 GCA_030674185.1 Monoplex corrugatus
TAAGCAGTGTGTGACGTAAAGAATAACTGAAATCAATGCTCACTAAGCAGTGTGTGACGTAAAGAATAAAGGAAATCAGTACTCACTAAGCAGCGTGACGTAAAGAATAAAGGAAATCAATACTCACTAAGCAGTGTGGACGTAAAGAATAAAGGAAATCAATACTCACTAAGCAGTGTGACGTAACGAATAAAGGAAATCAATACTCACTAAGCAGTGTGTGACGTAAAGAATAAAGGAAATCAATACTCACTAAGCAGTGTGTGACGTAAAGAATAAAGGAAATCAATATTCACTAAGCAGTGTGTGACGTAAAGAATAATCGAAATCAATACTCACTAAGCAGTGTGTGACGTAAAGAATAAAGGAAATCAATACTCACTAAGCAGTGTGTGACGTAAAGAATAAAGGAAATCAATACTCACTAAGCAGTGTGTGACGTAAAGAATAAAGGAAATCAATACTCACTAAGCAGTGTGTGACGTAAAGAATAAAGGAAATCAATGCTCATCAAGCAGTGTGTGACGTATAGATTAAACGAAATCAATGCTCATCAAGCAGTGTGTGACGTAACGAATAAACGAAATCAATGCTCACCAAGCAGTGCAGTGTGTGACGTAACGAATAAACGAAATCAATGCTAAGCAGTGTGTGATATAAAGAATAAACGAAATCAATGCTCACTAAGCAGTGTGTGACGTAAAGAATAAACGAAATCAATGCTCACTAAGCAGTGTGTGACGTAAAGAATAAACGAAATCAATGTTCACTAAGCAGTGTGTGACGTAAAGAATAAACGAAATCAATGCTCACTAAGCAGTGTGTGACGTAAAGAATAAACGAAATCAATGCTCACCAAGCAGTGTGTGACGTAAAGGATAAACGAAATCAATGCTCACCAAGCAGTGTGTGACGTAAAGGATAAACGAAATCAATGCTCACCAAGCAGTGTGTGACGTTATAAATAAAATCAATGCCCATTAATGGATGTGTGACTTAATAAAGAAAATCAGTGCTCACTAAGCAGTGTGTGACGTAAAGAATAACGACATGAAATTGAATGCTCACTAAGCAATATGTGAAGTAAAGAATAAACAGAGTAAATGCTCACTAAGCAGTGTGTGACGTAAAGAATAAACGAAATCAATGCTAAGTAGTGTGTGACGTATATAATATATGAAATTAATGCTCACTAAGCAGTGTGTGACGTAAAGAATAAATGAAATCAATGCTCACTAAGCAGTGTGTGACGTAAAGAATAAATGAAATCAATGCTCACTAAGCAGTGTGTGACGTATAGAATAAATGAAATCAATGCTCACTAAGCAGTGTGTGACGTATAGAATAAATTAAATCAATGCTCACTAAGCAGTGTGTGACGTATAGAATATACGAAATCAATGCTCACTAAGCAGTGTGTGACGTATAGAATATATGAAATCAATGCTCACTAAGCAGTGTGTGACGTATAGGATATATGAAATCAATGCTCACTAAGCCGTGTGTGACGTATAGGATATATGAAATCAATGCTCACTAAGCAGTGTGTGACGTATAGGATGTATGAAATCAATGCTCACAATACTGTGTGATGTAAAGAATTTGTAAAATCAGTGGTCACTGAGCGGTGTTGTGATAATAAAGAATGAATGAATGCTCAACGAGTAATGTGGACTTTCCCCTCTACACTATCCTGCTAGAGGGCCAGATAGGACCAGTGAGGCCCAGCAACGTCCGATGGCAGTTCCTACTGTAACTAGTGCCTCCCTGGTCGACTCTGATCCCAGTCTGAAGGCGCCCAGAGTTAGCTCTAAGTGCTCATACCCAACCGGAAGGCTTGGGTACCTGCCACCTCCCTGCTGGCAGCAGGGCCTGGCATTCCCACTCAGAGTCCTGTTTGGACCTGAGGTCAGACCCCTATCCGAGCCTGTACATCTCCCCAGTCCCCCCCCCCCTCTCCCCCAACACAGGGCTCTATCAGCCCGCGCTTAGGCGGACCATGGGACGTGACCTCACCCTACTAGGCTGATCCCTTTGGGGAGCAGGAACCCCAGCATCTCACAGACTCTGACGATGAGGCATTGAGTTCCCCATCCTTTCCTCCATCTGAAGGGACTTTCCCAGGCCTCACATTGCAGGAGCCGTGGGATCTTGCCACGTACGCTCATCAGACTTGGAGATGCTTTGCAGGATCTTGCAGAAAGTCATCCAGGCCACAGCAGACCCACCAGCCACGATGGAGCCTCTGGACAGCCCCTTCAATGACCCCAGCCTTAAAGTCGTATGGTAATAAAGTTACGGCTGGTCTCACAACAGCAGTTGGATCAGCCGCCAACCTTCATTTCAATTCCCTTTTGGCGAGGAGGGACGCGGTCATCGGCCATTCCAGCTTGTCAGCAGATGAGACGACCATGTTGGGATGCATCCGGGCACAGGATTGCTCCCTGTTCAGATCCTATGCACCGCACTTCATGAGCTACTATGGCCGAGGCCAACCGAGTGATGGCCTCCTATGCAGCTCACTTCCCGTGGGTCTGGTGCCTCCCACCCGTGCAGAAGAAAACTACTTCTCCTTTCCACCTCCCCACTCAGCGGCAGCCCCAGGCTTCTCAGGCCAAGAAGCCACAACCAGAGCCTCATCCACAGTGGCAGGAACACTTTTCCTCCAAAAAGGGAAGGAGGGGCCGAGGTCCGGATGGGGCACAGCCCGCCAGGCAGCACATCCAATAATGTTGCCCCGATCCAGCACTGCCAGTCACTCAGCCCTTGCAAGCGGGAAGCCTCCTAAAGCACACTGCCTGCAGGTGCAAGGTGAGACTCAACAGCTAGATTATATTGGTGCTGGAATTGGAATATCACGTGCCGTGGCAGGTCGTCCGGCCTCCTCTTAAGGCCCTCCTCCTGTCCTTACATGCTCAGCAAGGAAGAGCAGGAACAGGTCCTTGAGGAAGAAATCGCCGAACTTCTGAAAGGGCGATCTCCCAGCTGCAGAACCAGGCCCGGGATTCTGTGTGTGGATGTTTGTGATTCCGACGGCCTTTGGGGGTTGGAGATCCATCATGGACTTATCTCCCCTCAATCATTACTCCATACGTCCAAATTCAAGATGCAGACTCAGGCTCACATTCCAGAGGCTATACAACCTGGGGATCGGGCTGCCTTCATCGACCTGAAGGACGCTTACTTTCAGATCCTTGTCCATCCCACACATTGCTGGTTTTTGAGATTCGTTTGGAGAGAATGAGTCTTCCAAGTTCTCAGCCCTCCCATTTGGACTGTCATTGACCCTACTCCTGTTCACGAAGATGGTGAGGGAATTGGCAACCTTGGCCAGAGCAGAAGGAATTCACCTTCTTGTCTAGCTTGGACGATTCGCTCATTCTGGCAGTCCCTGGCCGATACCCATACAGCTAGAATTCTGGAACTGTGCTCCCTTCTCGGGTTTCCTACAACCCAGAGAAATGCGACCTCTCTCCAGTCAGTGTTTCGACTTCTTAGAGATGAGTTTTGACACAGTCCATGACGGTCGGTCCATATCAGACTGATTGGTCAGGCTGATGGAACTCCTACGGACGCTGCAGCGGTCAGCCCGCACCATTACCTGAGTCCTGGTGTCACTCCTGGGGACCATGGAATCCTTGGCGCCACTCATGTCCTTGGGGAAAGTCGTCAGTTCCCAGCCGGAACCGAGGCCCAGTTGGTCTTGAATACCCAACTGGTGGACACCAACATTCTACTTGGAGAGTGGTTCACTGTAGCCACAATCCAACGGCTCAACATCGCTCACCTGGCCCAAGAGTTGCCGATAACAGTTCCCACCCAACAGTTGATGCTTTACACGACTGCGTATATTCTGGGCTGAGAAACACACACGGGCACGCTCCATGCCTCGGGGAACTTTATTCAGGAGGACCAACAGTGGTACATCAACGTGTTGGAGTTCGATCAACCAGCTGGACTGTCTTTCGTTTGAGTCTGACCGCCTTCTAAAGGACACTGTTAGAGGGGCAGCCCTTCGCAGAGCCCGCAACCCTCGAAATGTCCCTCAGTGGGACCTTTTTCTGGTACTGGATTTTCTAAGAAAACACTATTTGAGCCCTTGCTGACATACCTCTGGATCTCCTCACCTGGAAAACTGACTTCCTTCCTTTTAGCTTTGGCAACTAGCAGGCGCCAAAGGGAGATCCAAGTGGGGTCGAGTGCGACATCGCCTTCCACAAGGATAATTCAGTCACGTTCAGGTTTCTCTCTGGCTAAGACTCAAGTTCCTAGAGACTAGACCCGAACAATCACGATCAGATCTCTGTCTGACGTGGTGAGCAGAGGTGAGGAGGATTGCCCATTATGTTCCAGTCATATGCCTCAGGCAACACCTTGACAGACCCCCCCCCCCCTCCAGACGTTCCTCCAAGAGGCGTCTCCTCATCTCCATAACGAGTCTTACCGCAAGGACATTTCAGCAGGTATGGTCTCTCGTTGAATCAGAGAGATCATAGTCCAGGCGTGTGCCCAGGCTGAGAAGCACACAGCTGCTTGAAGCCTATATCACACGAGGTTAGTGCCCCTGACACTTCAGTGGCATGCTAACAGACAGTGCCCCTTAGTCAGATCCTGGAGTCCTGCAGATCCTTTCATCTCCCATTTCCTCGGGGATTTCAGAATCACCAGGGCTGATGGTTCCAGGGGAATCTTCTTTGTCGCGGCCAACACGATCGTTTCGGTGACGGTAACACCCAAGTGAACCACAAGGGCAACACCCTCTTCTTTTTCTTTGAATTCTGCACTAGTTTGACATGGTGCATTATATGACGCCAAAATGGCGAGTTTCTATTGAATCCCTGTTTGCCTAGTATACTTAACCATGTCAAACTTTCAGCCCCACCGTCCAGACCCGTTTTTGGTTGCTGTTGTTCCCTTGGGTGTCGACTTAGAACCTTGGAAGTAAGGAAATTCGCCAAGACAATGCGCTAATGGGAGAGAAGAGCGCTGATTGGCTAGTA
>JAPXFY010000021.1:30100924-30103424 GCA_030674185.1 Monoplex corrugatus
TAATGTAATCACGTTTCAAAGGTTATTGGCACACAGCAGTACAGACCAAGATGGCGCTGCCACTCGATTTATTATCATATTTGTTTCCAGAATTACCTGCCAGAGTGGAGCATTTCAAAAGGAATCAACAGTGCAGATACACCGGTCTGGCAGATAATCCTAGAATTTCATGTTTACCCAGTATTGATAAATTATTGGGGGTATTTTCGTCTCCAGGAGCAGCAGGTATGTTTGTTTTTCAGTCATGTCATATCACTGGTATTACAATTTCTTCATCAAACATCATAGGTAAGTCAGTTTCAATCATAAGCAGATCCGTTTCAATCTGAAAAAAGATCGGTAGTTATTTTTTCTCCATCTTTTGATGCCATTTCTCTTGAAAGTAAGATTGGCTCTTTATAATCTTCACAAATTATCAGTGGTATTGTCATTGGTATTTCTTAAGAAAGTAAAATTGATAGTCTTTATTATCCACATATGTGTTCCGGCAATGTGATGTCTCATTTTCTTTACAGTGTATCGTACTGCGTTTTCTGTTAACTATTATTCTGTTGTATTTTCTTTGTGAAGTATTATTAATGCTCTTTATTTCTTTAAGCCTTTCTCTTCCAACCACGGAAGTAGCCGCGGTATAGGGGTCACTGTACTCTGAACACTGTTATGAAATGGAAAGCAAGCTGAAATCATGTGACTGCAGTCACATGACCAGAGCACACTTCCGTGCAATGGCCGCGCACAAACTTTTTAATTTTGAGAAGTTTTGGGCCGATTTTGATCGGATTTCTTTCGTTTGAAAAAGTGCTGACCGTATCGAAGCCCAAGATGGCGTCCAGAAGCTTTACTGCTGAGGAAGTAGCTCGATTTTTGATGGATTTACAGATAATCCGGACAGTTCTGATGATGAAAGTGGTGGCCGTGGTGACGGAGATGCCATTGTTTTCAACCAACAGAGGATTCTAGTTCGGACAGTGATTATCCTGAGGATTTTGTTGACATTCCGAGCACCTCAAGGTAGACGTAGTCGTGTGCGTGTTCGATCAAATCATGGACAGACACGTGGCAGTGCTAGGAGTGAACCGAGCTGTGTTTGTTCTGCAGCAGACGATACTTTTGATGTCCACATTTCAAAGGAGTACCCCATTTACCAGGGCCGCCATGGACCTACTGAGTTCCTGCCACTGGATGCACGTTGTGTGGACTTTTTCGACTTGTTTTCTAATGAAACTGTACTGCTTGTTTATAAAATTGTAAAAATTCTAAAGTCTTTGATAATGCCAAACTCCTCCAAGATTATAATTGTACACCATCTTTCATCATTTCTGCCAACAATGATCTTTATAAAACATTCACATTAATTTCATGTTTTTTTTAAATCAACTCCTAATTATCTTTAGAAAAGTAAATTATCCCCCTTGACCAGGAGTTATCTGTGCTTGGATTGACAGAAAAACATCTGCAATAAATAGCCAGTTCATCTTCCATCAAGAAAATATATAGTTTATTAGATATTAGGTAATTTTTTTCTTCCTCTAATGTAACCCATTTTTTAGCAAAAAATCTGAAAAGTTCCCGAAGTCAGAGTGTGCGTGTGTGTGTGTAAAAGTATCACAGTTATCAAGATCGTTATGTTCATAAAGTATAAAAGGTGGATCATCATTTTGTTATCATAAATGTTTGGAGAATTGCCTGCCAGAAGGGTGCTGCTCATTTTCTTTACACACTATCGTAAAAGTCGCTCAAATTGTGCACAAAGTACAGTAACCATTACATTTTCTCTACCAAATATAACCGGTATCTAATTTTCTTTACAAAATGTTATCAGTAGTTTTGTTCTTGATATTATTACTATTATTATCATTATTATCACTATCATTATTATTTTTTATATTATTATTATTATTAATATTGTTGTTATTATTATTATTTTTGTTGTTGTTGTTGATAGCATTTTCTTCGCAAATCCTTAGTTGAACATTTTCTCCGCAAAATACCAAACACAACTCATTTCTTGACGAACTATGAAATCAGTAACTATTTCCTTCACCAAGTAACCTAGAGAGTTTACTTACTTTACGAGATATCAATTGCAGGTCATTATTTTTATAAAGAATTATCATGTTTAGCGTATTTTGAGTAGTCTGACTGGTATTTCAGTGTTACAGGGTACGATTTGCAGTTCAGTTTCTTTGCAAATAATCGTCCGTATCTCATTTTCTTATCGATGCATTGTTAAATATATTATTGTCTTCAAAACTATCACGTGTAGTTCATTTTCTTAAAGAGTTATGATTGATGCTTCATTTTTTCCTCAATAAATAACAGTGGTACACACTTTTCTTTACGAATTGTCACTGGTATTTGAAAAGTTTCTTGACGAATGATTAACAGTAATTTGTTGGGTTTTTTTCATCAACTAACCATGTCATTGTTTCATTCATGCAGTACCTAACTATCACGTTTTTTTTTCACAAAGTATTTTCTTCCCGAAATATCGTAATTA
>JAPXFY010000021.1:30108424-30110924 GCA_030674185.1 Monoplex corrugatus
CGAGAGATACAGACACCTGCGGTGATGGTCAGAAGATTTGAGCAACACCCTCAATGACGTATCCGTGAAATGGCTGAAACTCGACTGTGTGATCCCAGTCTTCCCAATGAACCTACAGCACGCCCAGCTCTGGGTAGGAGCCGGTTGACAAGGACAAACTTACTTGTGTGCATAGTGTACCATATGTGTGACAAGAACAAACTGATTTCTTGCCTATCATGACATGTTGGCAGCACTTCTTGCCCATCATGACATGTTGGCAGCACTTCTTGCCCATCATGACATGTTGGCAGCACTTCTTGCCCATCATGACATGTTGGCAGCACTTCTTGCCCATCATGACATGTTGGCAGCACTTCTTGCCCATCATGACATGTTGGCAGCAACGAACCTTTCTCCCCACTTCTGTCTGTTCTGGGCCATCCCCTGTATAGTACTTTGGGTGTATTTCAGGGACCCGGGGTCTCCTGTTGTTCATCATCAGGTGTTTCGGGGGGTCTTCCTCTCTAACATTTTATCTCCAGTAACCAGTGAAGGGCAGTACGGGTGATGTTATTCTCTTCTATTCAGATGATACTCCCAAACCGTCTCCATCGTCATGTCATGATGATAGTGTCCATACAACCTTGATTGCATGGGGCGAGTGGCTGCATGCTAAAGATGGTTTTGGGCCAGAAGATTCATATAATTCATCGGGGGTTCTTTGTGTGGAGGGTTGATAGCTTGGTAATCTCGCTTTCTGTCATCCTCCAGCATTCTGGTGTGTCAGCCTAGTGTTTGATAGTCCTTCCCCCCTCCCAATTCAAGACCTTGCCAGCGCATATGGTTTGGCTCAGTCTCAGGGACTCTTCCCTCTCGTATGGATGGACACGATCGCCAACGCTCGGTTGGATTCGGTCAGAACTTAAACATCCCACAAAAATAGTTTGTTTTTTGGATGGATGGCGGTTCACGACCTCACTGACTATGGGCTCATTGAGAAGACTCGAACTATACAGTTGACTTTCATCTGCTGGCAGATTTGTGTGGAGCGCATTTAAAACAGTCTGAGTACGATGATACACTTGAACAAATTTCAAACTTTACAGCCATGTATAATTGATCATGCTTAAGGTGGATTAAATTTTCGGGAGCAAAAGCTCTATCCACTAAGCTATTCACTGCTACACAAACAAGACCGCTGGACTAGGTGAAATGGTGTGAAATATCTAATATGACAGTCCAGCACATTCCTTTTTATTTATTTTTTTTACACAAGTCGACGTAGTGATGTTGTCACCGCAACATACCACTGACTAGGAGATCGTGAACCACCATCATCAATCCAAAATAAACCATTCTGTGGGATTTGTAGGCTTTGACCGGCTCCTCTCAAGAGCTGATAGTGTTATAGGCTCGTTGGGAAAACTGGGACTACGCAATAGTCTCATCCACTTAACGCATACATCAGTGAGAGTGTTGCTCTGGTATTCTAGCCAATACTGTAAGTGTCTATATCTGTCAGTGCAGATTGACACCAGGATACCAGAGTAAGCGTGGAACACAGCCGTGTCACGCAGTTTTCAGTTCAAAATGGAACTCGGAAGCAACACCACATCATGTCCATTCTTACCACCACAGCATTGTGAAACATTGTCCCAAATTTTGTGGCCTTACATGCCTTGCTCTCAACGTGGACGTAAGTTTCGGTGGGTTTGAAGATGTGCTGGAGAGCTGAAATGAGCGACATGGTGGTAACGAAACAGGAGCGATGCAGAAACTAGGTTGGGGTGGGGTGGGGTGGAGTGAAGAGACACTTTCTTTTTCTTGACTACAGTACTTTACTTGGCTCAAAAGAACACTTCCTCCCTCCCTCGCTCGCTCTTTCTCTCACTCAGTTTCGTTTACCTGGAAATCTCCTTGAGCAGAATGTCAGCCTGGTTCTCCCCGCCGCGACTGGGCGACCCCAAGGGCAGAGGGCTTGAGCCCCCGGGGGGACCCAGTAGGGGGGTAAGGGGGTGGGGAGAGTGGGCGTGTGGGGGCATGAAGGCGGATCCCGTGGGGGTCTGAACCATGTTACCCGGGGAGTGGGGGAAGGAGAGCTGGGTGAAGAGGGAGGTTTGGGAGGAGGAGGAGGCCAGGTGGTTGGCCGTCAGCGTGTTCCCACCTGCCCCTCCCCCAGGCCCGGGTGTTCCTCCACCTGCTGGCGTACCCGCTTGGGATATGTGCAGACCTGAAAACGAGAAATGACACTGGTTTCAGTTTTCTTGAAATTTGTTTGGGGTTATTGTTGCTGCTGATGTATTGGGTGAGGTCGTTAATGTTGGTGATGCTGATGGTGGTAGTGGTAATGGTGGTGTTGATGGGTTGATTGTGGTGGTGGTAGTGGTGGTGGTGGTGATGGAGATAGGTTGGTGGTTCAAGTTCAGTTTGATATTGCTTATAGCCCAGCCGACTACTAGAGCCATATCAGGGCTAACACCACGTCAAAAACGACAACCTGGAGGTTGGTGGTGGTGGT
>JAPXFY010000021.1:30115924-30128424 GCA_030674185.1 Monoplex corrugatus
ATTTGCATGAGGGGATTTCCAACTTTTTACTGATACAATGACTTCAGTCTTCTTGCAATTTAGCTCCAGCTCTTTATTTCTGCTTTCTATTTCTATTATATTCATCGAAAATCTATTCGCCGAGAAAACTAAATCTCCAGATGAGTGTTTTTGAGGATTAGGCTACGGTTTAAGCGTAGGAACGGTTGCGTCGTGTTCCTATGCAAAATCCATCAAAGGCCCAAAATGCACCTTGACCTTTCACCTCACCTCACCTCTCCCTTTCGCCGGGATCGGCGGTAGGAACCACACTCGACGTCACAAGTCTTCTACAGGTCACACGACTGAGACATATGTGGGCGACTTTCTGGATCCCTAGACCACAGACATCAGCGATGTTGTTGAAGTAGGAGATGTGCTGTTGTCCCTTTGTTCTCCTCGCCTCAACTCTCCCCTGCAGGCCTGTTGATATCAAATCTGTTTTGGTATTTCTGCTCGGATGGCCTACATAATTCAACTTTGTTTTGTTGATCTCTGTTAGCAGTTGGCGCTTAACATTCAGTTCCTTTAATATCCTTTTATATCCTTTTTGTTCTTCTGTTTGTCCATTTGACTCTGAGAAGTCGTCGATAGTGCCACATTTCTGCTGCATAGATTTCATTTTATTCGTCTTTTCTTAGTGTCCAAGCTTCGCAATCATACATTAAAACAAGCCAAATAAAATTTTCGGGATTCTTTATTTTTAGTCTTTAGAGAGCCCTCTGTCTTTCCGTACGTTGTTTAACTGGACCATTCTTTTTTGTTTTGTCATGCCAGTTCACGTTTCCTTATCTTGACCTTTACTTTCTACAGTCATGTTGTCTACATTATCATGTTCTACACTACAAATAAAAAAATTCAAGATTCTTAATTTCAAATCTTCAGGAAGCCCTCTCTCGTTCCATACGTTGTTTAACTGGACCATTTGTTTGGTTTTGCCATGCCAGTTCATGTTTCCTTATCTTGACCTTTATTTTCTACATGTTGTCAACATTATCATGTTCTGCTTACCTGACACAGTAGAAATATAAGCCCCGTATGTCTGCTGCACCTGCTGGAGCGAGTGAGGATGAGGAGGCGGTGGTGGCTGAGGTTGAGGATGTTGAGGATGATGCAACCCACCATAGTGCCCCACCCCTGTCCCTGCCCCCAGCCCCAAGCCCGACTTTTTGGGCGAAGACGGGGGTGTGAAAGGAGGGGGAGGGAGGGTCGGCGCCTTGCCCATGGCGTCAGGAGCGGTGGGGGAGCGGAGAGGTGGGGTACCGTTGTAGGAGGTGAGGGTGGAGGTGGTGAGGTTGCACACCACCTCGTGCTGGGAGTCCGAGGACATCCGCCGCTCCTCCACACACCTGGGCAAGAGAAAGTGTAACACATGGTTGAATTTAACCCTTTGACTCCTGCAACCTATCCACCAATTGGAAAAACTGAATCCTTTGACTCCTGCACCTATCCATCAACTGGAAAAACTTAACCCTTTGACTCCCGCACCCTATCCACCAACTGCAAAACCTTAACCCATTGATTCCCGCACCCTATCCACCAACTGCAAAAACTTTACCCTTTCACTCCACTCTATCCACCAGCTTCCTGCATGAAGCTAGTGGATAAGGCGAGGGAGTCAAAGGGTTAAGTTTTTGCTTTGCTAGCATGGTTGACGATGCGGGATGCTGGTGGACGGGGCGATGGAGACAAGGGTTAAAACAATGGACTGACTTGAACATATAGATAAGGCGACTGAATGGATGGCGCACGAATGGATAAACAGTCTGTAGGCTTTCTTTAGTTTGGTCTGGAGGGATTTATCGCACCAGAATAATCCTATACGCGCTCCAATCAAATATGCCAGCATGTATCTGGCAGACTCCTTGAACCTGTGCAAAACCCTATGTACTGGCAAGGTCTTGAAATGGGGATGGGGGAGATGGACTTATCAAACACTAAGATGACACCACCAGAATGATGGAAACGTTAAGATGTGCTGCGAACAGGGTAGTTTTTGATGTGTCAGGCTGAGATGGAACCCGACATATCAGATCTTGATTCCGCGGTTCTGTTGTAAGGACCGACCAGCGCGCACAAAATAATAATAATAATGATAATAATAATAATATAACAATAATGATAATAATAATAATAATAATAACAATAATAATGATAATAATAATAATATAACAATAATGATAATAATATAATAATAATAATAACAATAATAATGATAATAATAATAATAAACAATAACAACAACAATAATAATAACAACAATAATAATAACAATAACAACAATAATAATAATAATAATAATAAAAAGTTGGACAAACAAGTTGACAGTTTCAATTGGGTGAACGGCACAGACATCTAAGATATAGACTGCGCGCGCCTCTCTGCGAAGCGTTGAGCGAAATGGCCCCACCGCTGGCTGCGAGTGGCCGCCATTGTGGGGACCTACCAGCGCTCAGCAGTCTGTTGCTTACTCTGTGTAAATGAATGACGGACAGAGGAGAAAGCCAGGCTGTATCGTTTAAATATTTTTTTTTAAAGAAATCTCCGATGACCCATTATTTAGGTGCGTGTGGTGAGTGTGTGTGCGTGTGTCTGTGTTTGTGCGTGCGCGCGCGTGATGCATATGTGTGTGTGTGTGTGTGTGTGTGTGTAAAGTTTGGCTCTCTCTTCTGCATATACACACACACACCACACGCACAGGCACGCGCGCGCACACACACACACACACACACACACACACACGCACGCACGCACGCACGCACGCACGCACGCACACCACACACGACACACATACGCACACACACACACTTACCTATGAAACGATTTCCCTTTTCTTTTTCTATTTGAACAGCCCCATGCCACACAAAAGGTTCGAGACATTTCCGTTCCTCAAATGGTCAAGTATTTGATATTACCAGAAAGCTCAAAACGTGATCTTTCCGAGCATACTATTTTCAAATAAGAACTTCCAACACTTATACGCATCGCTACGACAAGAACAATGCCAGACTCATGCTCACGTCCCAGTGGTAACGGTACTGTGCTGCACTGAAGTCTAAAGTAACCTTTGACACCTCTCTCTCTCTCGCTCTCTCTCTTTCACACACACCACACACACACACACACACACACACACACACACACACACACACACACACACACACACACACACATAGCGAGAAAGAGTGAGAAAGAGAGTGAGTGTGTGTGTGAGTGTGTGTGTGTGTGTGTGTGTGTGTGTGTGTGTGTGTGTGTGTGAGAGAGAGAGAGAGAGAGGAGGAGAGAGAGAGAGAGAGAGAGAGAGAGAGAGAGAGAGAGAGAGAGGAGAGCAGTCAATTTAGATGGTAAAGTTTATAATAACTCGTGAATTCCCACGCCTGGTAGGGGCCTACCTAATAGACAGTTTATCAATAAGATAGTGCAGACCTAACACATGGCATTGGAATTTCCTGGTCAGGGGGGGTCACTTTATTCCGTTATCAGTCAAAGCATCAAGTGTAAAGCTACACCAACTAAACAGACTGTCCCTTAGCTATGACCTTCTGTTAAACAGTACTGGTAGTTGTTCCCGATATTTTTTTTAACAGTGATACGTTTTTCAGTCAAATTAACATGCCCGTCATTACTAAATTGTACTACGCCCAGCTGCCGAGAGCGAGCAGACCGGTCCTCGGTAAATGGTGGCTCTATGGGGCCACTCGCAGGCAGGCGCGCGCAGTCTATATCTTAGATGTCTGTGGTGAACGGGCAGATTACATTACATGGCTGGCTAGCTGGATGGTTGGAGGGTGTGGCCTAATGTTTAAAATCCCCTGCCCAGGACACGAAAAAACCCAGGTTCGAATCATAGTTGGACATGGGTTTTTCTCTCCCTTCCACTAGACAAATGGTGACCTGGATGCTAGATACTGTTTCGTTCTTTCTACAGCCAACTCGGAAGACAGGGCAATGCTTCTCCGTCTTTACTCGTCGCTGTCTGATTCTCAACTGTCTTATATATATACATTTCACAGTGAACAGCAATCAGTTATTTAAACGAATATCATGCCGTGCTGTTATCCGCACGCTGTTTACAGTCAACACACGTCACATCTCCCTTTCTTTAAGGAAACAAAATCAATTAATCATTTTTTCCTATCTTTCAGTCCATACGACATAAATGTGTTTCCCACCTTTATCACAGCATTAACTTAACAAACACTCATTCTTTCTCTCACGCACAGGGCCCAATCATTCATTCACCTCATTTTATCTCTGATCATTATACTATCCATCATCATCATGTCCATATTTCGCAATGCTTTCAGGTTATCTGATCTGATTATGATTGAGTCTTCAGTTTCATTCATATTTCAGGAAATCTGGCCTTTTGCTTTGTCTTCCAGATCTTGTTCTGTAAGGAGAACTAACTGGTTCGGGTTGTCCTGTCCTTGTTTGTTTGATAACTTCATCTGGCTCCTTGATGCTGGTTGTCTCAGACACTTTGATGACTGGTGACTGATCAGATGAGTTCTCACGGACAGACGATGCTGGCGTCCTGACATCTGTTCCAGTTCCAGTTTTCTTGTTATCTTCCAGCATCTGTTTTGATGGTACGATGATTTGCTGTTGCTTGCCCGATGTGACCTTTCCTGATGTCTTCCAGAAATCATCCTTCTCTGGACAAGTCGTTGAGGGTTGATTGTCTGCTGAAGCTCCGTTTCTGTTGTGTCTCGTAGCTGACGACGATTCCTTCTGTACTGACGTCCGTCCTCTGTGCGAATGTTGTATGACCGGATGTTCACCTGTTGGTCTACTTTGGCGCTGATCCACTTTTTGGATCCTGGAGGTTGGAATTTCACAATCTGTCCCGGACTCAGTTCTGTCAGCTCTACTGCGCTTCTGTTGTAGTAGCGCGCTTGCTTCAGTTTCCTTTTCTCAAGTTCTTTCTTGTGTGTGCTGCAGCATGAGGCAAAGTGATTATTTTCTCCACAAGCTTTGCATTTTCTTCCAAATGCTGGACATTTCTCTTTTGCTCTTGGGTGCTTTCCACCACAATATCCGCATTTCTCTCTATACTCTGGTTTGTTTCCTTTGCTATACTGCTTTGCTGTCTTCTTTTCTTTGAAAGCTTGGACTTCCTACGTGTCCTGCGTTTTTCTCATCATTTGGACGGTTTGTTGTTGACTTGATTCATGCGCTCTGCACATATTGATACATGCAGTCAATGTCAGCTGTCGCACTTCCAGTAAATTTGATCGCAGAGTCTCGTCATGTACACCCAGTACGATTTGATCTCTCAATAGTCTGTCTTCCAGTGTACCATAGTTACAGGTCTTGATCAGTCTCCGCAGTTCTGCTACAAACTGTTCGATAGATTCTCCTGCTGCTTGATGTCTGCAGTTGAATCTGAATGTTTCGTAAGTTTCATTGGTTGAACTCACACAGTATTCTTCGAATTTCTGGAGAACGGTGTCAATGTCATTTCTTTCAGCTTCATTAGCAAATGCCAATCCTTCATAGATGTCCATAGCATCCAGCCCGATGCAAGAAAGAAAAACTGCTGTTCTGTATGTCGAGTCTTCTTCTGTCTGTGTTGTCACAATTTCATAGCTGTCCCAAAGCCTCTTGAATTTCCTCCAGCTGCTCTGCAGGTTTCCTCCATTCACATCAAGTTTAGGAGGCAAGGGAATCTTGGCATGTCGTCGACTGGCTTTTCTCTCTTCTTGTTCATCTTCCATGGTTGAACTTTAGTCTTCAATATTCTGGATTTTGGTTAGAGTTCGTAATCACGATTCTGACACCATGTTTCGTTCTTTCTACAGCCAACTCGGAAGACAGGGCAATGCTTCTTCGTCTTTACTCGTCGCTGTCTGATTCTCAACTGTCTATATATATACATTTCACAGTGAACAGCAATCAGTTATCATTTAAACGAATATCATGCCGTGCTGTTATCCGCACGCTATTTACAGTCAACACACGTCACAGATACTTTCGAATGAGACGATAAAGCCAGGTCTTTTGTGGAGCACGCACTAGGCGCACGCTAAACATCTCACGGCAACAAAGTTGTCGTTTTAGGTAAAATTCTGTAGCAAAATCCATTTTCACAGGCAGACAGCTTTTTGCGCTAACAGAAAAAAAAAAAGAAAAAGAAAAAGAAGAAAAGTAAGTGGATTGCGCTGCTCTGTGGCGATGCGCTCATCTCGGGGAGGGCAGTCCGAATTTGTCATGAAAAATCCACCGTGACGAAAACAAGAGAAGGGGTAGTGGTGGCGGATAAACTAAATATACCGAATATAACATGAATAAATATGAATATGGGATAGACAGAGTTCGAGCATAAATAAAACGGCGGGCCTCAGTAGCTCAGTTGGTTTCAGCGTCGGGTTCACATGCTAATGGTTGTTAGTTCGAATCCCGGGGTGAGCTACATTAAAACTGGCCTTCTCACTGTCCCATCTTAACATCATTGTTGTTCTGGTGGTGTCGGTATAGGATTAGATAAATCCCCCCTTCCCCCAACATCCCTGGAATGGTTATCCCCGTCGGTCATATCACCTGAGGTGGGTGTCGATGTAAAAACTGATCCAAATCAATTAATCAATCAAAATATATAAAACGACTTGGACGGATAGATGTGCAGATAGATTTTGATCTACGGATGGGTAAATAAACACATGGTTAGATGGGTCTGGATGATTGGATAGATGAGTGGACTGATCTGGACGATACGATGGATTCATTTAGATATATAATTGATGAGTAGGAACAGAAACTGCAAGGTTAGGGTTCAACATGTATTTATGAAGACCTATTTGGACCTAAAATTCTCCTAGTATACAGGCACACAGTACATCAAATCTCCATGCTAAAACACATGTCAGTCATGTTAGTGTCCAGTGGTTTAACCAAACACAAAAACACCCAGCATGAACACACGCCGTAGACGAAATATGCAGACTATGCAGCAACATATTACCTGCGCAGTGTTGGAAAAAACAAAGTGCATACACGCGTCCAAGAAAACAAGAAACTCTAAAACAACCAACCAACCAACCAACCAACCAACCAACCAAACAAAATAAAAGATCCCCACCTTGTTAATAAGTTGTCTTCGCTCTGTGTAGATTCCAGTTTTCTTAACCTCTCAGCATCAGCCGCCTCTCCCCTGTCCACGGACTGACTTCCGGTGTTTGTGGACAGCAGACCTGCCGGAAGTGTGTGGTGGCGGTGAACCAACATGGCGTCTAACGGGACTTTGCCTGCCGATTCCACCAGACCTGGCGTGCTGCGACTTCGCTCCAAGACTGATACAAAGGAAGAGATATGTATTGTTAATCAAAAACTCAAAACCTGGCACAAAGTCAACGTTCCCTTGTATTTTCAGCCACAACATATAACGTTTCCTTGTACTTTCAGCCACAACATATAACGTTTCCTTGTACTTTCAGCCACAACATATAACGTTCCCTTGTACTTTCAGCTACAACATATAATGTTCCCTTGTACTTTCAGCCAAAACATACCACGTTTCCTTGTACTTTCAGTCGCAACATATAACGTTCCCTTGTACTTTCAGCCACAACATATAATGTTCCCATGTACTTTCAGCCACAACATATAATGTTCTCTTGTACTTTCAGCCACAGCATATAACGTTCCCTTGTACTTACAGCCACAACAAATAACGTTCCCTTGTACTTTCGGCCACAATATATAACGTTCCCTTGTACTTTCAGCCTCAACGTATAACGCTCCCTTGTACTTTCCAGAGTTGCCGTTTTGCGCGCACCGCTGTAATGCGCGCGCCTTTTTGCGCGCGTTTTCCACAACCGGAAATCGCGTGTTTCACCGTCAATTGCACAGCCGTTATGCGCGCACTTAAACAACCGGAAAGCGATCATTGACCTTTGGCATTTCTTCTGCTCAGTCGTCAGGAAATTTTGTACTATGCTAGCATGCATGCCGTTGTTTTGTTGTCAGTCTTTTTTCTTCTGTCACGACTGAGCAGATGTTCAGCAACTAATTCAGCAAAAGTACGGCATGTCAGAAGATTGTCCTTGCCTCGCCACATTACATCTTCAACTGCAATATGGATGACCAAGTAACCGTTACGACCACCAACAGAAACAAGCCTTCACTTATGATTAACGGCTACATGTACAGACTCGACAGAACATCCAGTAAAGCGAAGACATGGAGATGTACAAGGAGAGACTGCAATGCAAGATGTAAAACTACCGTCGACAACAAAAACATCGTATTCACAAAGGAACACTCCGACCATGAAGTTAAAAATGAAAAGCAACTGGCTGTCGACGAATTTCGCAAACGGTGCAAGCGGCGAGGTGCCGATGACCTCTTTGAACGTCCCGCCAAGCTAATGCGACAGGAACTGCCACAAGACAACGAGCTCATCGACTCCACTGACATGGAACGTGCCCGAAAGGCTGTGTATCAAAAGCGGCGAAAGCAGTTGCCAAAACTACCTAAGGATCGCGCAGAGACACATAGCATTGTGGATGAGCAAGACATGAGATCGTGCAGAAACGAAAACATGATTCATGTGAACGACGCAGAGAAGGGGATCATAATCATCACAACAAAGTCCAACATGGTGCTGCTGTGTGATAGAGACTCACGGGTTTTTGGAGATGGTACATTTAAAACTTGTCCCCGGCACTTTCTCCAAATGTACACTCTGCATGCGCTCAAGGCTGATACCTACGTACCCTGTGTGTACGCTCTTTTGTCGTCAAAGACAGAACAAGTTTACATTGAAATGTTTCGACATGTGAAAGCCATCGCACTGGACTATGATCTGGAGCTTGAACTCGAACAAATCCATCTGGACTTTGAAAAAGCCTCCCACCAAGCAGTGAGAGTGGTGTGGCCGAACATTTCTGTGAAAGGTTGTCACTTTCATCTCAGCCAAGCCTGGTACAGAAAGATCGCATCACTCGGTTTGGCTGACGAGTATCAGAAACCTGATTCGGAGATTGGGGTCTGGCTGAAGAGATTCTTTGGCCTGAGCTTCATTGAGCCGGGCGAAGTGGAAGAATGCTTTGCTTTTGACATGCTGGACGACACACCGTTGATGCGAGATGTACTGCTTTCGCCGATTACATGCTGAGGACATACATTGGATCTGACGACTCCGAAGCAATCTTTCCATCTGAGTTATGGGCAGACCCAAACTTGGACGCTCCACGCACAACAAACGCATGTGAGTCATTTCACAGCCATTTCGCAGATCTATTCTACCATTTTCACCCCAATATCTGCGAATGGATGGACAAAGTGAAAGACGTTCAGAAGGGCTCCTACACCAAAATGAACACGATAAGTGCCCGTGCTGGAGTGATCGGAGTGATGCCATTGAGGCCACCAAGTCGACAGGCACGTTTGAAGCGACAACAGATGAACCATATAAAAAGAAGTCGAGAACGTGGAACCATCACTCGAAAGCAGTTCGTCCAACAAATGGCATGGAAAAACCTTCCCGCTGCCATATGATTAGATGATGTAGACATACGTTGGGTCTGACCACACCGATTTTATCATGCGCACCCCAATGTCTGTGAATGGATGGGCAAACTGACGTTCAGATGGTATGTTGTTTTTTTAAGAGTTGTTAGTTGCTATTATGCGCTGGCGAAGGCGAACGGAGGTTGGCTGAAAAAACTTTGTGTGTGTTGCTAGGTGAGACAGAGACAGAGAGAGAAAGACAGAGAGAGGGAGAGACGGGGAGAGAGAGAGACACAGAGAGAGATATATTAATATTATTGGAATTCTTATGCTCGTTGTAATGTATGATTGTGTGATTTTAGGATTGTGTAATACAATATGTATGCCAACGGCCGGTGCCAACCATACCTGTATGCGTGCGTGTGCTGTCTGATTTCAGAAATATATTAGTTTTTCCTTTCTTGATTATAATAATAACCAAAACTCCTGTGCTTTTTTAAAAATTTAATAAAGTTGTATCCAGATTCCAGATAAAAGGCATACGTGTGTGTGTGTGTGGCCGGTGTATGTGTGTGTGCGAGAAGTGCGCAGATTCCAGATAAAAGGCATACGTGTGTGTGTGTGTGTGTGTGTGTGTGTGTGTGTGTGTGTGTGTGTGTGTGTGTGTGTGTGTGTGTGTGTGTGTGTGTGTGTGTGCGAGAAGTGCGCGCATTGCGGTTATAGAGATACGCGCATCACGGTTAATAAAGTGCGCGCATTATAGCGGCAACTTGACAACGCGCGCATTATAGCAACTACGAAAACGCGCGCAAAACGTATACGCTCGTACTTTCAGCCACAACATATAACGTTCCCTTGTACCTCAGCCACAACATATAACGTTCCCTTGTACTTTCAGCCTCAACAGAGATTTTCTCTTGCGTAAAAATTGTGGGCTCTGTGCTAAGCTTCAATCCAAAGCTGAGAAAGGATATCTATTTTTTCACCAGTCGTCGTGGTGTCGTGGTTAACGCAACAGACTATCGACTGGAAGGTTGTGGGTTCTAATCCTCATTAGTCCTGCCAAAATTGTTATGGGATTTTGCGACCCTAGCCAGCTCCTACCCAGAGCTGAGTGTGCTGTGGATTTTGCCTACTTTCACACATTCGTTGAAAATTAGCGTCTAGGCAATTAACTCCCTCCTCCAATTCACTGGTTGTATTTTCTTTCCAACCTGTATATAAGTTTGTAAACATAAAACATCCAATTCTATTCTTTCTTTCATCCAGCATAACATATCCATGTCTATCTTCTTTCAGTCCAGCATAAAACATATCCAGTGTTTATTCTTTCTTTCAGTCCAGCATAAAACATATCCATGTTTATTCTTTCTTTCAGTCCAGCATAAAACATATCCAATGTCTTATTCTTTCTTTCAGTCCAGCATAAAACATATCCAGTGTTTATTCTTTCTTTCAGTCCAGCATAAAACATATCCAGTGTCTATTCTTTCTTTCAGTCCAGCATAAAACATATCCATGTCTATTCTTTCTTTCAGTCCAGCATAAAACATATCCAGTGTTTATTCTTTCTTTCAGTCCAGCATAAAACATATCCATGTCTTATTCTTTCTTTCAGTCCAGCATAAAACATATCCAGTGTCTATTCTTTCTTTCAGTCCAGCGTAAAACATATCCAATGTCTTATTCTTTCTTTCAGTCCAGCATAAAACATATCCAGTGTCTATTCTTTCTTTCAGTCCAGCATAAAACATATCCAATGTCTATTCTTTCTTTCAGTCCAGCATAAAACATATCCAATGTCTATTCTTTCTTTCAGTTTAACATATAACTCAGGATCATCACTGTAAGGTCCATATACACTAACAGACAGATAATCCTTACCCATACTTTTTACTGACACAAAGAAATAATGTGTAATTTCCATCAGAATCTTCGCACATTTCCTTCATTTGAAATGGAAGTTATGGTTGAAAAGAATTGCAACTCCTCTAGAACTTGAGCTGTATGAAGCACACTAACACTTGTATCCCCATTCAACTGTAAGATAGTTCTCCATTTTAGGATGGAAATGAGTATCTTGCAGTGAGTAGATATGATAATCAATTTTGTTTTTATGTAGTGGAGGACATCATTCTCTTCTTTTCTGGGCACTAAGCCAAGCCTAAAAAATTCACTGAAATTATTCAAACTTAATTTCGTTTTATGACCAGTAATCTGTCTGTCTATTTGCCTGTCTGTGTCTCTCTCTCTGTCTCTCTCTTTCTCTGTGTGTGTGTCTCTCTCTGTCTGTCTCTCTGTTTCTCTCTCTCTCTCTCTTTCTCTCTCTGTCTCTGTCTGTCTCTGTCTCTGTCTCTCTCTCTGTCTGTCAGCCTGTCTGTCTGTCTGTCTGTCTGTCTCTGGTTTAACACATTTAAACTAAACGTGCTGATAAATCCATCCATCAACTAATGATCCAATATTAATCAAACAAATGATTTGAAAACAGTCTGTGAGTCACGCATGAATAATCAGCAGATGAAGTATGCAAATATAACCACATATAATAAAACGTCTAAGTGTAGATGAACGTGACAACAGACACAGACAAGATCAAATTAGCAAACAACACGCACACAGTAATATCACCAAGATTACCAAGAGACAAATCCACACCGTACTACATCTGTTCAAATGAATACAAAAAAAAAAAAAAAGAAGAACAAGCACAAAGAAATAGTACGAATGTTGGCAAGCACTGCTGCTCTTAGGTCATTGGGATGCGCGCGCGCGTTTGTGTGTGTGTGTGTGTGTGAGTGTGTGTGTGTGTCTGTCTGTCTGTATGATATTGTGTGTGTGTGTGTATGTGTTTGTGTGTGTGTGTGCGTGTGAGTGTGTGCCTGGACGTGAATATGTGTGTGTGTGTGTGAGTGTGTGCGCGCGCGTGCGCGTTGTGTGTGTGCGCGCCGTGTGTGTGTGCGTGCGTGTGTGTGTGTGTGTGTGTGTTGTGTGTGTGTGTGCGCGTGTGTGTGTGTATGAGCTGGTGCGTG
>JAPXFY010000021.1:30138424-30155924 GCA_030674185.1 Monoplex corrugatus
TGATAGGATTTTATTTTGGTGATTAATCTGCAGGGTTGACCACAGAAATAGCGAGAGCAGACCAAGGAACAGCTGGGTCGGCGGTGTGAAAGACACCTTGACGTCATATGGCATGTGTCCATTTCTGGCCTTCCACCTCGGTGCTGATCGTTAGTTCTTTCTTCTACCGGCACCCATGAAGGAACAAGAGGACGAATAACAAAAAGAACGAATAAAAGAAGCGAATTAGTATAAGTCATTGAACTGAAGAGACGAGAAATATCACACCCTCTGGTTTAAAATCAGCGTCACACTTTTGGAAACAACGGGGCAGTTTGGGAATGAATAGAACTGCTGTAAGGTCAACCGGTGCCAGACACACGTTTTCTTCTTTTTCTTTTTTTCTGGCCCATTTTCAGCACCGTTCTTGTGTCATTACCCCCCGCGCCCCCATCGCTCATCTTGACTTTACAACACAACTCCAGACATCTGAACTGAGGTCACCATGACAGCAGGCATGAAGGACCACAGAAATTGGGACAGTTGTTGACAATGCCGTGATGATGTCTGATGATAAAGACGATGATACGGATGATAAAATGGAGTTCCTTTTCGGATTGAGACCGCGTGACAAAGTTGTATTCTACCATTAGTAGTTTCATAACAATGTACATGCCTTCTTTATTCCTTTTGTGTTGCACAACCAGGCCCGAGAGATACAAACACCTACATTGCCAGTCACGAAAGTCCAGTAACGCTTACAGCGATGCATCTGTAAAGTGGATGATAATCAAATGTGTGCTCCTAATCTTCCCAACGGGCCCATAGCTCGCTCAACTCTGGGGAGGAGCCAGCTGGGGCCGAAAAATCCTACATTATTTATTTATTTATTTTATTTATTTATTTTTTTTTTTGAAGGATGGGGAATCGAATCCACGATTTCCCGTCAGTATTCATTGCCCTAACCTCTTCGTTATGGTCATTGTTGTGTCAGACATATCTCCACCACCCTCCACCTATCCTTCTTTTTGCCCTGAGTCGTCTTTCTGTGATTTGTGTTAGTTCTGTGGTTTATAGACTCCGTACCTTTACTGGGACATGTCAGACAAGTTCGTGTGGGATCTGAGATTAACATTTAATCAAGCATGATATGGTTTAGAATTCATACTTTAGCAATGGACTCGCTATTGATATTTTAGCAATGGACTCTCTATAGATATTTTAGCAATGGACTCTCTGTGGATATTTTAGCAATAGACTCTGTATTGATATTTTAGCAATGGACTCTGTATTGATATTTTAGCAATGGACTCTGTATGGATATTTTAGCAATGGACTCTCTATGGATATTTTAGCAATGGACTCTCTATGGATATTTTAGCAATGGACTCTGTATTGATATTTTAGCAATGGACTCTCTATGGATATTTTAGCAATGGATTCTCTATTGATATTTTAGCAATGGACTCTGTATTGATATTTTAGCAATGGACTCTCTATTGATATTTTAGCAAAGCAATTCATACAAAATTTAGATTTTAGACTGAAAAATGTATTTTAGTTTGCTAGTAGAGACGTTGTGGACAGTTCGTTTAGAATTTCGTGGATGTACTGCGGGTTTTTTAAAGAGGGTTTTCTCTGGCACTTCAACAGCATAGAATGTCATAGTAATTAGACAAATGGGGTATCCCTATTTCCACATTTGAGGATTATGTTCCAGATAATGGCACTGTCTGGAAATGAGTCGACTATTTAGTGGTACCAGACACACCGTTCTCCTCCCCTTCTCGTTTTATTGTCTTTCTCCTACCCCCCCCCCCCCCATCCCCCACCTCCAGTCTTTGGTTTGAGTCGTCTGTTTCTATCATTCAGACGAGGATACTAGAGATCTGAAACTTGCTGAGACGTGAGTTTGAGTTTTTGAAGGTTTTTAGGTTAATACTTAAGCATAGAAACAATGGCTCGCTGCTTCAAGATGGGATTTTAGAATAAGAATTTAAAACCGGATTTTATATAGTAGATATTACGCTCTTGCTGGAAGTGAGTTTGACTTTTGAAAGTAAAAATCTGATATTTAAACATGGGAATTTAGCTGGATGAATTAGCGTGGGACTTAAGACTGAAATTTTGACAGAGATTTTTACCCTGTCTGGATGTTAAGATTCTTTGAACTGGATCGGATTTTAGATTGATATTTTAGTAAGAGGTTTTTCACTGATATTTTAACTTAAGGATTTTGATTCGACATTCTACTGAGGGAATATTGAGAATACTTTGATAATGGATTTTTGGCTGAGAGTAATCTCAAGTTTCACTTAATGTGCGAAGCATTGTTGTTAATTCGGTTTGGCATTTCTTGATTTGAAGGGATTTTATTTTGGCAGCTGATTCATCATCATCATGTGCCCTGCCGCATGGCGTTGGCGATCATGGCCCTCCATATGCATCTATCGCCACTTGTAACATCTTCCACCCTCTCTGTCCTCAGCCACCCTGCAAGTCCTTCCAATATTTTCTCCTTCGGTATATCTGGTGTTCTCTTTCCGTCCAGCTTTCCTCGTGGCAGCTGATTAGCACCAAGAATTCATTTAAAAAAGACAATGATATTCCACATTCCAACATCACCGACACTCATTCAAGACTATGGAACAGTTGAATATGTATGGAACTGATTTGGATCAAAACCGTCAATACCTCTCTCTCTCTCTCTCGCTCTTTTCACATATACAAACGCACACACATACACGTGTACATACACACACACGCACGCACACACACACACGCACGCACCACACACACACACACACACACACACACACACCACACACACACACACACACACACACACACACACACAAAACGAGACGGGAGACAACAATGAGACAGAGAGACGAGTCACTCGTGTTAATAATGACAAGTTGCTTCCCTTGGATCAAACTCGTGTCGCAACCCGTCCCCATCCCCAGCGAATACACACAAACACCACACACACACACACACACACACACACGCGCACACACACACGCCACACACACACACATACACACACACACACACACACACACACACACACACACACAAACACACATACACACGCACACGCACGCACACACACACACACAAACACACACACACGCACATAGACACACACACACCACACAAACACACACACACGGACAGATAGACACAAACACACACACACACAAACAAACATACAAACAAACACACAAACACTCACACACACATACACATAATAATCACTTATAGTGAAAACACGTTAAATCAAAGAACGAAAACGAAAACATACACACAAACACACACACACACACACACACACACACACACACACACACACACACACACACACACACACAAACACACACACACACACACACACACACACACACACACACACACACACACACACCACACACACACACAAACTCACCATCCCATCCACCTACCTTTCTCCAGCGGCTGTTTCTTGTACTTGGCGAGTCGTTTGACAGCGATGGCCTCCAGCTTGACCCTGGCAGCGGGGTACTCCTTGAGACGTCCCACAGGTCCTTCTTGGCCAGGCAGAAGAGGTCAGAGTATCCCACAGACCGCACGCTGGCCGTTCTCCTGTTGCCCGCTGTCCCCATGTTCAGAATGCTGATCTCTCCAAAATAACTCCCTGTGGAAAGAGAAATGCGTGGGCAGACCGATAAAATCATCGATAAGTAGAGAAAATAAGATTTCAGTTGAATGAATGAAGTAAGTAATAATACTTGACGCTGGTTTTTGTTGTTGTTGTTTTTGTTGTTTTTTTTGTTTTTTTGTTTTGTCTCTTCAAAGTAACTGCCTGCGGAAAGGGAAATGCATGGCAGACAGATAAAATCATCGATAAGTAAAGAAAATGATTAGTGCATGAATGAAGTCAACTAATCAAATTACCTCACGCTTTTTTTGTTTTCGTTTGATTTTTTGTTGTTGTGTTGTCTTATAAGCCTATGTTTAGGATGATAGATCAATCCGAAATAGTTCTGTTTTGGTAGATAAATACATAAATGATAAAATGAATAAATGCATCTTTTAATTTTATCTTTCATTTGAGCCATATTGTGTGACACAGGGAGAAAAACTTGACGATCAGCAGCAAGATGAAATACTTGAAATAGAGTGAAATAAATGGATAAATAAATGAATGAATGAATATATAAATGAATAAATGATGATGATGATGACGATATATGCACATATACATACATTTATACATACATACATACATACAATACACACATACATACATACATACATACATAGACACATACATCCATACACACACGCGCGCGCGCGCCACACACACACACACACACACACACACGTATATATATATATATATATATATATGTATATACATCGTCATCATCATCATTATCATCATCATCAATATGAGTCTTACCGAATGGCTTGGCAGTCATGGCCCTCCATACCCTCCAAACAAATTTATCTCTTGTCGCTGGAAGTATATCTTTTTGATTCTATTCCTTGTCCTCATCGTGATTATTCTTAATAAAATCTTTGTCACATGAATCATCAAGCTGATTGCGCGACAGAGTTCGCATTCTATAGCTTCCTGCTTTCTTTGGAAATGCTATTAAATTTGCCTTTGAAATATCTTAAGGGATTTTCCAGCTGTCACACATTTCATTAATGAACATTGTAACTTTTACAATATCAAAGTCATCTACCGCCTTAATCATTTCTATAGTAATATTGTCTGGTCCTGGGGTTTTCCCCGTTTCATCTTTTTCACTGCTGCTCTAACTTCGTCTTTCATTATTGGTGGTCCTCCGAAGCTCTTTCTACTGATGTGTTCCTCCCTTCTGTCATCGTCAAAAAGATCTTCAATGTACTCTCTCCATCTAATAATTTGTCTTTTTTCATAACAATCGTACGATCTTTTGATTTCAAGCAACCAGTTGATGATATACACCACACACACACACCCCAACACCACACACAAAAACACACACCACACACACACACACACACGCCAACGCACGCAACGCACACACAGAGACACACACACATCATCATCATCATCACCATCATCATTGTATGTGTGTGTGTGGGGTGTGTGTGGGGTGTGTGGGTGTGTGTGTGTGTGTGTGGTGTGTGTGTGTGTGTGTGTGTGTGTGTGTGGTGAGTGAGTGAGAGACACAGACAGACAGATGGACAAACAGACAGATAGAGACAGACAGAGACAATGACACAGATAGACAAGACAGACAGACAGACAGACAGACGCAGACAGACGGGCAGACAGACAGACAGAACATGATCAAGCCTGATTAAAAGATGTAACTAATTTGTATGCAAATAGATTACGATACGATGCTCAATGAAAAAAGATTGATCTAAATAACCGTCAGATCCTGTATGTCAATCAAATTTCTGTGTTTACGCAACTTTCCATGTATTATCACTGCGTGCAAAAAGTTGCATAAAAAAAAAATGAGAGGAAAGAAAACAAACTAACCTAAAAACTCATAACAAGAACATTTGCATACACAACATTTTCTATACTGAAAGCCACAGCAAGAAAAACCGCTCTGCCTCCGATCCTCTGACTTTTCGCTTTCCACGCACTAAGCTCAATACCTATGGTCCACGAGCCTTCTCTGTTCTGGTCCACTTTCCTGAACAAACTTCCTCTCTCTGTCCGTCAGCAACCTACTTTGTCTCCTTCAAGTCCGCTCTCAAAAACACTTTTCTCCTCTGCATAAAATCCTGACCTCACTCAATCCCCTCTGCAGCCTGTGTCCTCACTGGCAGTCATGGCCCTCCATACCCTCCAAACAAATTTATCTCTTGTCGCTGGAAGTATATCTTTTTGATTCTATTCCTTGTCCTCATCGTGATTATTCTTAATAAAATCTTTGTCACATGAATCATCAAGCTGATTGCGCGACGGAGTTCGCATTCTATAGCTTCCTGCTTTCTTGGAAATGCTATAAATTTGCCTTTGAAATATCTTAAGGGATTTTCCAGCTGTCACACATTTCATTAATGAACATTGTAACTTTTACAATATCAAAGTCATCTACCGCCTTAATCATTTCTATAGTAATATTGTCTGGTCCTGGGGTTTTCCCCGTTTCATCTTTTTCACTGCTGCTCAACTTCGTCTTTCATTATTGGTGGTCCTCCGAAGCTCTTTCTACTGATGTGTTCCTCCTCTGTCATCGTCAAAAAGATCTTCAATGTACTCTCTCCATCTAATAATTTGTCTTTTTTCATAACAATCGTACGATCTTTTGATTTCAAGCAACCAGTTGATGATACACCACACACACAACAACACACACACACAAACACACACACACCACACACACACACACGCACGCCACGCACGCCCCACACAGAGACACACACACATCATCATCATCATCACCATCATCATTGTATGTGTGTGTGTGGGGTGTGTGTGTGGGGTGTGTGTGTGTGTGTGTGTATGTGTGTGTGTGTGTGTGTGTGTGTGTGTGAGTGAGTGAGTGAGTGAGACAGACAGACAGACAGATGGACAAACAGACAGATAGAGACAGACAGAGACAATGACACAGATAGCAGAGACAGACAGACAGACAGCAGACCAGACAGACGCAGACAGACAGACAAACATGATCAAGCCTGATTTAAAAGATGTAACTATTTGTATGCAAATAGATACGATACGATGCTCAATAAAAAAGATTGATCAATAAACCGTCAGATCCTGTATGCAATCAATTCTGTGTTACGCAACTTTTCCATGTATTATCAGCTGCGTGCAAAAAGTTGCAAGAAAAAAAAAGAGAGGAAAGAAAACAAATCTACCTAAAAACTCATAACAAACATTGCATACACAACATTTTCTATACTGCAGCCACAGGCAAGAAAACCGCTCTGCCTCCGATCCTCTGACTTTTCGCTTTCCACGCACTAAGCTCAATACCTATGGTCCACGAGCCTTCTCTGTTTCTGGTCCACTTTCCTGGAACAAACTTCCTCTCTCTGTCCGTCAGCAACCTACTTTTGTCTCCTTCAAGTCCGCTCTCAAAACACCTTTTCTCCTCTGCATAAAATCCTGACCTCACTCAATCCCCTCTGCAGCCTGTCTCCACTCGAGGGGAATCACATTGTAATATATAATTGTATATAATATGCTCTCTATAATTTTCCATTGCTTTTATTCTTTCTCCCTATTTTAGCCGTGTATGTGCGCGCGCATATTGTATTGTATTGTATAAATGTTCTTAATTTAAAACCAGCCAACCAACAAACAAATCACTAGCTGACTTTCGATACAATGAAATTTTAACCTTTGTGGTGTGTTAATTTAATCCCTTTGACTCCCCGCACCCTGTCCACCAGCATCCTGCATTGACAACCATGCTAGCAAAACAAAATGTATTTAACCCTTTGACTCCTTCACCCTATTCACCAGCTTCCTGCAGGGAGCTGGTTCAAAAGGGTGAGGGAGTCAAAGGGTTCTGTTTTTGAAGTTCCTGGATAGGTTTGCCGGAGTCAAAGGGTTAACAAGATATAGAACACTCTGGACCTCGTCATCGCCCGTCATCATCACCGTCATCAACGTTAAACTGTCAGCTTATGATGAAGATGATAATGACGACGACGACGACGACGATGATAATGATGATGGTAATCATGATGATGATGACTATCAAAATATCATATTATTATTATTATTATTATTATTATTATTAATCATCATCATTAGTAGTAGTAGTAGAAGTAACAGTAGTGGAAGTAGTAGTAGTATCATCGTTATTATTATTGTTGTTATTTTTATTTTTTTGATCATCATAATTGTTATTAGTATCATTGTGCTCGTCACTGTCATGACTATTGTTCTTATCATCATCATCACCATCATCATCGACATCATCATCATCATCATCTACCACCACCCACCACCACTATAATCATCATTGTTATTATTGTTACTAGTAGTAGTAGTAGTAGTATTGTTGTTGTTGTTATGTTTTATTGTTATCATCATAAGTGTATTTATGACATTATGATTGTCACTGTTGTGACTCTACTTATCTTCATCGATCATTATCGTCATCATTATCATCATCATCGTCATCATCACCAACCACCACTACAACCATCATCATCAACATCAACATCATGATATCATAATTACCATTATTATTCTTGCTGTTGTTGCTGTTATTGTTACTGTCGATTCATAACAAAGACCGCTACTCCGAAATTAATCGTCTGCTTATTTTGTTAATTAAACATATCTTCCTCTCCAATTGTTTTATGGAGTGAGTTCCGATATTTAGTTAGTTAGTTAATTAGTTAGTAGTTAGTTAGTTAGTTAGTTATATGAGAGTTCGTTAGTGAATTCGTTGGTTGGCTAGATAGCTAGTTAGTTATATTATCTATCTGTATGATCTATCTATCTATCTATCTAATCTATCTACTAGCTAGTTAGCTAGCTAGCTATCTGTCTATCTACCTATATATATCTATCTATCTGTCTCTCTGTCTGTCTGTCTATCTATCTATCTATCTATCTACTGTTGTCTGTTTGTCTGTCTGTCTGTCTGATCTGTCTATCTATCATTTATTCATTTATGCATACATCAACTTCTTTCTTTCTTTCTTCTTCTCACATAATTTATTCATTAACTTGTTTGTTTTCTTACCTATATTTATTCATTTCTGCGTGTGAATGTTGGCAGCTGCTTTCACACGCATAATAATATTATGTACAGCAAAGATGCACAATCTGTCTTACTGAATGGGAGTATTCCGACCTAACCTTTTTCTCTGCACCCTGTCCTCCAGCATCCTGCATTGTCAACCATGCTAGCAAAGCAAAAACTTAACCCTTTGATTCTCTCACCCTTTCCACCACAGAGTGAGGGTGTGAAACGAGTAAGTTTTTGCAAATTGGTGGATAGGATGCAGGAGTCAAAGGGTTAACGATAATAGTATGTTGCCTGTACGATGTGGGTTAGTCACCAGAACAGCATACATACAGACACGCTTAGGGCCTGCATGATTGTGAAGATACCTCTGGCGGATGCACTGGCTATCAAATAGCCGTTGTGAGATAGGAACAAAGCATGAAACATAAAAACAGATGTATTGTCTGTAAGAATGATCGCCCTTTGGACAGTGGGGGACTTACCGGGTTTCAGGGTGGCCAGCACAGTTTTCCCGTTATCCGCCACCACGTGAAGTCTGCCTCTGTTGACGATGTACATTTCCTTTCCCACCTCCCCTGTAACATATCACACAGAGCATGTGATGAATAACACACGACAGGCAAGCAGACAAACACAGACAGGACTACATTTACTATTTTTATTTTCATTTTTGTGTAAAGTACAGCCGATTGTGTAGAACCATATTAGGGTTATAATCCCTTTTCAAAACATACACAATATTTCAACAGGACACACACACACACACACACACACACACAAAGAAAAAAAAAAGAAAAGAAAAAGAAAGAAAAAGAAACAGAAGAAGAAGAAGAAGAAGAAAGAAAGAAAAAGAAAGAAAGAAAATAAGTACACATATCAATGAAATTTCGCGCACATAATCAAAGGAGATAACCCTGGCGTTGACCACTCCGTCAATTTATCGCACGGGGATTTAAAAGACATACCTGATTACAAATTTAAACAATTAAACTAAAGACACTAAAACATACACAAAAAACCGGTCCTAAATTACCCAAAATTGCTTCCGCATATCCCACCTCCCTAGAGCCAAAAATGCACTTAATACATGTACCCAATTATCAATCCTAAGAGAAAGTATTAAGATTTTATCGAAAACATACACGTAAATAGACCAACAAGGCATAAAATGACAGGAAGAAATGACAGACAGCAAAGGAGGAAGAAATAAACAAGGAAGTAACAGTAAAGAGTAATGTTTTTGCACAGAATTTCCAAAAGGTGGGAACACTGTTTATACTGAAAGAGCCCCCGGCATCCCCACGGGGGTAGGACCACATTAAGAGATGAGATAACATTCATCGTTTGCAAAAATGCTCCTTGCTTTTTTGCATCTGGTCCTCGCCCAAAGTTGAACCACGGTATGACCTATAATTTAAAGCAGTAAACACAAAGACAACTTCTAAACATCGTAAAATTATGTTAATTGATATATCTAGATATTTTTTTAACGTAAAGAAAATATGATTGAACACATTGTAAAAATACTTGAGATACAGAGAGAGAGGGGGGAGGGAGGGAAGGAGAGAGAGAGAGAGAAAACAGACAGAGACAGACAGACAAATAGACAGGCAGACAGACAGAGAGGGAGGGTGAGAGAGAGAGAGAGAGAGAGAGACAGAGACAGAGAGACAGAGAGAGAGAGAGATTTGAGAACGAAAGACAGAAAGACAGACAGACAGACAGACAGACAAAAAGACAAAAAGACAAAAAGACAGACAGAGGCAGAGACAGAGATAAGGAGAGAGGAACGACGATATTATTACAGGTTTATCATCTTATTTTTTTCAAATTGTGTTTTGTGCGCTAATTTGTTTTAAATTGTGGTCTGTTCTTCTCCCAGCGTTTGCTTTCGAGTGTGCGTGCGTGCGTGTGTGCGTGCAATGCGCTTGCACGAGAACGCGTGAGTGCGTGTGTGCGTGAGTGTGTACATGTGTGAGTGTGTTACTGCGTGACTTTTTTTTTCTATCTTTTGTTCGCTTAATTTTAATTAGGCCTGTTCGCAATTCCTGGAAATTCTGGGGTCAATGTGGTTTTTTTTTTTTTTTTTTTTTTTTTTTGTTCGCTTGATTCGTTGTTTCCTTCAACCTTACTTTATCCAGTTCCGTTTTGTTGATGTTTCCCCCCTTACAAACTGGGTCATTTCCCTTGCTTGACGTGCGAACTGTTTTCAGATTTCTTGGAGGTTTTTTTTTGTTGTTGTTTCTTTTGCGCTTTTTTTGTTTGTTTGTTTGGTATCATTATACCTTTTGTCTCGTGAACCTTATTCCGTTTTTGGTTTTTGTTTTTCCTTCAGTGCTTTGACGGTCTTTTCTTAGATAAAGTTACTTTCAATTCTAGTTCTACATATTAAATTTTGCGATTTCTGAAAACTTCCTTTTGTAGTTTGTGCTTTTAATGATGTGTTGGAAAAAAAAAATTACAGAATTTGGCTTAAGACTGGTATGTTACGTGCAAGGAAGATCTGTTGCATCTCCTTAAAATAAACTAATGAGTAATAACTAACTAAATAAATAAATAGATAAACAAATAAACAAATAAACAATGAATGAATGAATGAATGAATGAATGAATAATTAATAATGATAGATAGATAGATAGATAGATAGATAGATAGATAGATAATAGATAGATAGATAGATAGACAAATAGATAGATAGATAGATAGATAGATAAATGAATGAATGAATAAAGATAAATAAATAAAATGAAATTATAAAAAAAAAACACACACAATACAATGGATGGTACAAAACACTCAGCATAACACAGTACAATTTTGAAAATGATCATACTTAGTGACTTTTAAAATATCACATTAAAAGCTTTCGGTGATAAAAACAAATTAGGTTTTAGTCGAACAGAAGAAGACAAAGTAGTAGAAGTAAAAAAGGAAAAAGACAAGATGGTCCGCCATTGCAGCAACCTCCCTTTCTATACAAAACACATTTACAGAAAATCCAAGTTTTGTTCTTCTCAAGGCTCATCATCATCATCATCAGGTGCCTTGCCGCATGGCGTTGGCGATTATGGACTTCCATCTGTCTCTATCTCTTGTTGCCTCAAGCATCTCTTCCACCCTCCCTGTCTTCAGCCACTGTGCAAGTCCGTCTAGTATCTTCTCCCTAGGTCTACCCGGTGCTCTCCTTTCCTCCAGCTTTCCCGTTGTGACCAGGTGTTTCAATTCCCCTTTCCTCCATCAAGACTGTCTCGTTTGTTTTCTTTGCTGCCTCAATCGGCATCTGGCGGTTTATGGAAACGTGAAAACGCCCAGCGTGCATACCCAACGAAGACGGAGTATATAGACTGCGCAGCAACATATCGCCTGCATAGTGTGTGGGAAAAATAACGTGCATAAGTGGTATACGAATCCAAGAAAACTCTGATCGCAGATAAAAAATATACACCAACACACACACACCGATAGATACACACCCCTCTCCCCTGTTGATATAACACAGACTGAAATGGGAGATTTCTACATGATGAACGCAATCTATGGACATGGCCCAATTAATTATCATGACGGTGGTCAGATTTGAACCTATAACCTGTCACTGTGGATGGTGGTCCCACAGGTTAATCCTTGACCCCCACACCCTATCCACCAACTGCAAGCACTTAACCCTTTGTCTTCCTCACCCTATCTACCAGCTTCCCGCAGAATCAAAGGGTTAAATTTTTGCTTTGCTAGCATGGTTGGCAATGCAGGATGATGGTGGGCAGTGTGCGGGAGTCAAAGGGTTAAAGAAAAGTGCATGGATGTGTATGAGTTTAAAGGTTTTGATGAGAGCTCAGACTTGCTCAATCCCCACAAACCATCTTCACTCTCTTGCCGCACACGAGTCGAAATGACTAAAGATAATGTTGATTTCACCATTACTTGCAATGTAAGTGTGTACATGATTTCTCATAAGGGGGCAATCATAGGTGTATGTACTCGTCATATTTAGCTCAGAAGACTTATTTCGTATGGGAGTGTAACTTCCCTGTGTATGGGTAGAATTTAATGTGTGTTCTTTCTTTGCTACCACTTCCCAGCAGGATGTGTGTGTGTGTGTGTGTGTGTGTGTGGTGTGTGTGTGTGTGTGTGTGTGTGTGTGTGTGTGTGTGTGTGTGTGTGTGTGTGTATGTGTGTTGTGTAAACGCCAAAAAGGAGGACACTTTTCAGCAAACACTTACCTGGTACATATTTTATCGAAAACTTATTTTAATGCAGGAGTGTAAAGTCACTGTATATATTTATATGTAGTATTCAATGTGTATGTTTTCGTATCACTTCAGTCGTGGATCTGTTATTTTCTTTCTGTTTTTAACTGTGAGCCTGGAAAGGTTTTAATCTGTATGTTTATGAAATTATTTCTCAATTATCTATTTAATCTAAACAACAAAACAAAACATCATTTCAAAGCTTCATCAAGATTAAAAAAAAAGTCTTTGCGTACACTATATGTGGTAGAACTTTAAACCTCAAACGAATGAGAGTCCTTGCATATGCTTTATGTGGTAGGACTTTAAGCCTCAACGAATGATAGTCCTCGCATACGCTATATGTGTGTAGGAGTTTTTATACCTCAACGTATGACAGTCCTCGCATACACTCTATCTGGTAGGACTTTAAGCCTCAACGAACGGAACAAACGAAAAAGGAAAGGACGATAGGAGGAGACACAGGGCAACGAGGAACAGAACGAACACTGCCCAGATCAGCAAACAGTCAGCAGTCGCCATAATTATAGGCCATCACCCAAACTTGTAAGGCAATTACCTTTGCTGTTCAGTTTTGTCGTCTGCCAACGCTCGTTCGCTCTTAAGGCGTGGAACTTTCGCCTATGATTTATTTATGAGAGGTGAGCTCTGGAAAACTAACTAACACCCGTCAGAACAATATAACAGAATTAGCATGGACGAAACGAGAAGGGGGCAACTCCCACTGGAGCTGAACTTATCTGTGGGCTTGTCTCCCTTGGCTAATTAGCCACGGAGGGTGACGCGTGCAGTCTGTCTTTATGGAAATGAGGCATCCTCTGAGGACAGGCCCAATTCAGGCCCGATTCAGACACTCTGTGGAGCGGTGCCTATACAAAAACTCCAAAATATTGTCAAAGCAATCTGTGAACCGCCCATTCCAAAGACTACATATGCGGGTTCATTAAGATTTAATTAAGATAACAACCGCAACAACAAAACCACATATAAAATTTAATGGTCACGCCCTTCTAACAGTCTCCCTCCAATACACATTCATTACAGAAAAATCAAATTTTGTACTTCTCAAGGTCACTGTGACCTTGAAAATGCTTCCGATAAAACAAACCTTGACGTAAAGCGAGGACAATGATGGACAAAAGCGTAAGCATAATGTATTTTCAGAAAGTCCTGAATAAGTGCTGTTCACAAAGATTCCTTGAAAAAAAATATTATTTAAGGCACAATTTTTTTTGTCCATGTAATCTTAATCTTGACGTCATGACTTCCAAATGTCTGCATTTTCGCCTTTTCAACAGTCCACATATTTGAACCAAATTTTGTAAAGTCATGTGGACACATCTGGGAATAGATATCTATCTTGCCAACACATTTTTCCCCTTCGTAACAGAAAGGCTACATCACGGGCACGAGTGAGCGAGTAAGTGAGAAATTAAGTAAGTAAATGAATAAGTAAGTAAATGAATAACTAAGTAACTGTCTAACTAACTAACCAACCAACTAACTAGCTTACTAACCAACTTATCGACCGACCGACCGACAGACCGACCGACCTACCGACCAACTGAATGAGTGACTGACTGAGTGACTGACTGACTGGCTGAATAACTAACTCACTTAACTAACTACCCAATTAACTAACCAACCAACTAACTGTCTGACTTACAAACCAACCTATAGACCGACTAACTGACCGACTAACTGACGACTAACTGACCGACTAACTGACGGACCGACCGACTAACTAACTAACTGACTAACTGACTGACTGACTGACTGACTGACTTACTGACTGACTGACTCAATCACTCACTCACTCACTATTCACAATAAAATAAAACGTTTTAAAAATGTTCATTGCTGGTTATTATCATATCACTCAATCGAGAACCAACCATAGTCGCCGTCATTTTGGTCAGGATAATATGTGGCTTTTTTTTTATCTTCTTATTCGTGGCGTTTCGAACACCACAGTGGAACATGCAGTTTCGTAAAGCAAACGTTCCTAGCCTCGCAGAACGTTCCTCTTAAGAAACGTACCGTAAACTCAGTTGAACCTACTGTGTACTGCCTTGACCTTCTTTCTACTCTAAGAGATAAAGCATTAAAAGACAAAAGAAGATAAGGTCGTCAGTCAGGCCTGCTGTGATAAATCTCCTAGAATAGACAGAGATCCTCTCTCTCTCTCTGTTTGTGTGTGTGTGTGTGTATGTGTGTGTGTGTGTGCGTGTGTGTGAGAGTGTTTGTGTGCGCGTGTGAATGTGATTTGTGTGTGTGCGTGCGCTTGAGTGTGTGTGTGTGTGTATGTGTGTGTGTGTGTTGTGTGTGTGTGTGTGTGTGTGTGTGTGTGTGTGTGTGTGTGTGTGATTTATGTTGTGTGTGCGTGAGTGCGTGCATATGTGTGTGTGTGTGTGTGAATTTCATTATTTTCATGTCTTCTCTCTCCCTCCCCCCCTCTCTCTTCATCTCTCTCTCTTTCTCTCTCTGTCTCTCTCTCTCTGTCCGTCTATGTCTCTGTCTTTCTGTCTCTGTCTCTGTCTGTCTGTCTCTCTGTCTATGTCTCTGTCTGTCTGTCTGTCTGTCTGTCTTTCTGTCTATGTCTCTGTCTGTCTGTCTGTCTCTCCCACTCCCCAATCTTTTGTCACAGACACGTTGTTATTTTTGAAATCAGCCGCCTGTGTTTGTCAGACTAAATCAAGTAAAAGACAATAAATCTTCAAATAAATTGTCATTTGCCTTTCATTCTCTCTCTCTTCCTCTCTTTATACCTTACCCCCCCCCCTCTCTCTCTCGTTCTCTTTCCCCCCTAATGTCAGTCATCATTATCATTATGATTTAAAAATATAAACACGAGGAGTGTTCTGAGCTTTACGGTTTTTGTGCTTTGTATCTGCTTCTATGCTAGCTGAATGGGTAGCGCAAACTGTGTTAGATTTGAGAAGTTCTACAACATGGGAGATAATTCCTACGTGACTCTCAAGAGTTATGTTCTTCGATTAATAATTAATACGATGACTATTAATACTGTCATTATCAGGGTGTTATTGTTGTTGTTGATAAGGATCGACATATCTTTGCTTTACATATGTCTGCATGTGTCTCGTTTCAGTTTCAGTTTCAGTTTCTCAAGATGACGTCTCTGTGCTCGGAACGAATTCCATGTGCACTAACGTCACAGGTGCCATATGCATGGTGATCATGGCACAAGACTTTAGCCTGCACATAAACCCAAGAGCTGGTCAGGTCCTGAGGCCCTACCTAGACTATGTTGTACCTAGTCTATATTTTATACTGGTATTTTATCAGCCTACTGCTGGAATAATCTTGGTTATGTGTAAATGACATGTGTACGTGTATATCTTACTCTCAAAAAAAAAGGAACATACATATAAAGTAAATGAATAAATAATTAAAGGTCTGAATCACAACACAACTGGCTATTCTGTATAAACTCGTCTCCCATGACAGAACCCAACCCCGTCAATGCTCAAATGCTCAGCTGTCTATCAACTAGATGAAGACAATATTTTCTCTTAACCTCATTGAGTTTTTGTAAAGCACTAGACTAGTTAATATATAGAAGTCAATATCTCATCATAATTCATTTTCATAATATCTTTAACATAGTCTATATTTGACATAATATGTGTTATGGGTGATTCTTTTAATATGCCTATATTATATGTGTAGGGTGGCAAAGGTAGGTGCAATGGGACATAATGCTACTACCCTTGAGTAATAAAGCGTTTCGATGTTTGTTTCTGATGGTAGTACTTGTATGTCGATTTTCCCTATCTGTTTTCTGTACTCTACGCATTCAGTACTCACAACGCTAATCGAAACTTTCCTCTATGAATCCACTGATGGAGTTAACCTTGTATTTGCATTTAACCTCAAAGTGTTCTATACGCGCAGAGCATTGATTGTTTTTAGTCACGAAACCACCTTTCTAATGCTGGCCGCATGAAACGTCAAGGTCTCTACCATCTCACTCGCCTACGACTTCAGAAAAAAAACGAATATTTGACACATTTTTTAAAAAATCAACTACGCAGCTCAGTTGCTGAAAAAGAATGTGGAATACATTAACAGAGTCAATGCTGGACAATTGGCCCCCATCAGCAGTTTACAACTTTCTGACAATCTTTCCTTACAGCTTTCGGTTCTCCTTGAAGATCACCTCCCCCCAGCAACTACAAAGGAAGCGGTGACGCGGTGATGCAAAGATAGGGCCGGATCGATGGCAACAAACAGAGTGTAAATCAAGCGCGCCCATAAAACACGGGGAAAGCGCGATTAACACTCCCCAAAATACCGTCCGTTCAATTTTCTCTCCGCAGAAACTGACGACTCAGCCAGAGAAAAGAATGTTTTGTGGGCGGGGATCAGCGCTGGTTGATGATGTATGTTTCGAAAGAGTTAAGTCTCAAAACAATAAACTGGATCTTATGGGCTGAGAGATTGTAAAGATATCAATAAGCACGGGTCAGCTTTTTTTCTGAAGGCAGGTCCCACTTCACTCTTTCATGTTTCATCTTTCCAAACTCTGATGAACATTA
>JAPXFY010000021.1:30158424-30170924 GCA_030674185.1 Monoplex corrugatus
CCACGATCACCACCACCACCACCACCATCACCACTACCATCACCACCATCACCACCACAACCACCACTACCATCACCACCACCACTACCACCACCACCACCACCACCGTCACCACCACCACCACCACCGTCACCATCACCACCACCACCATTATCACCACCACCACCACTATCACCACCATCACCACCACCATCACCACAACCATCACCACCACCACCACAAATTGAAAACAGTTGTTTGCTGTGAAGTGTCATCCGCACTCAACAGAATGAATATTGGACGTGTGGTCGCCATCAGCAATTTACAACAGTCTCACATTCGTTCCTTACAGCTTTCAGTTCTCCTCGAAGGTCACCTCCTCCCTAACATCTACAAAGGAAGCGGTGACGTGCGGGAGCAAAGATCAGCCAGATCGAAGGCAACAAACAGAGTGTAAATCAAGCGCGCCCATAACACATGGGAAAGCGCGATTAACTCTCCCCGACGTTCCATCCGTTCAATTTTCGTTGCACACAGACTGACGACTCGGCAGGAAAAATGAACGATGCTTGTGATATTGCAGGCTATTGACTGATGGTTGACGATAGATATTGTAGGTAAACTTCAATCACATGTAAACAGAAAAGTGTACACAATACTATCCAGATGGAAAAATAGGTTATACACTTAGACAGACGGAGAGACAGAAACCAAACAACATACCACTTGGAACGTAAGTAACTCTACAACACAGATTAGCACAACACAATGCAACACAACACAACACAACGCAGCACGACACAACACAACACAACGCAACGCAACGCAACGCAACACAACACAACACAACACAACCAACACAACGCAACGCAACACAACACAACGCAACAACACAACACAGACAACAACATACCACAACATACCAAACCAACATACCAGCACAGCACAACTAACCACAACACAACACAACACAACACAGCACAACACAACACAACACAACAATGATAATCATGTCTTCCTGCAGCGACTTTCAGCATAAAGTTCAAACTACCTTCCCTCGGGGAGAGTGCATCGCCACAACGAAGCGCCACCATTTTGTAGCCAACCAGAAAGAACACTGGCACACACAGAATGCAATCAACCCGACCAAAAACACACGACAAATTCCTCAACGCTCCCCCCACTCACACTCTTATGATCAAAATAATTTGTCCATATAATGAATTATACAGACAGAGATATCACAGATAATAGACACAAGGAAAACAGCGTTTACAATAAAAGCGTCCACTCATACAGAAATAAACGTGAAGAATGTACACAAGGAACACAGTGTTTACAAAGCAAGCATCCGCTTCCTGGAATCCTGTGCTCTCATAAATGGAAAGAAAGCAGCCGAGAAAAGCAAAAGTAGTGGTCCTTGGTGTCGGAAAGCCTTGTGAAAATATTTATCGTGCGTATTCACTGATGGAAAGTCTGGCATTCAGATCAGATATAACGGATTCACCCAAATAAGCGATTAGTTATCTAAACACCCGTCAGTCGTATCGGATGAAACCTGTCAGATAATGTATAACTTTGAAGAAGCCCATAGATGCACGAACTCGTGAGCGTAGCCTACTTTGAACGATAACTGAATCTGTTTTCTTTCTGGGGAAGATGGATTGCTTTTGTTATTGTTGTTTAAAGCCCAGCCGACTGAGTAGAGCTATCTCAGGGCTATAACCGCTTCAAAACAACAAAAGTTCAACAGGAAAAAAAAAAGAACAGAAAATTAAGTACACATGTCAATGCATTTTCGCACATAATCAAAGGACATGCCCCAGGCGTTGACCACTCCGTCCAATTTATCGCACAGGGGATTTAAAAAACATACCTGAATACAAATTTAAGCATATCTAAGGACACCAAAACATATATAAAAACGGGTATAAGTTATCTAAAATTGCTTCCACATATCTTACCTCCCTAGAGCCAAAAATGCACTTAATACATGTACCTAACTATTAATCTTAAGAAAAAGTACGTGAGACTTTATCGAACACATACAGGTGAATGGACCAGCAAGGCAGAAAATGATGAAGAAAGCAAAAAATGAACAAGGCAGAAACAAACAGAATGACAGAAAAGAGGAAATTTCTAGCACAGAATTTCAAGAAGCCCTTTGTCAAACTTGCTGTTGCTAATTTACAAACCAGCCTAAAACCAAAATACAGAGAAAAGAAGTACATCGATACATCGATAAAAAAAAAAGGAACTAATACTTAAGTAAATCAAAAAGCTACAGGATTTGATGTTGTTTGAGAGAGACAAAAAAAGAGACAAAAGGCAAGGAAATATTAGTGAACATGTACATGTGTGTATATATATGTGTGTGTGTGTGTGTGAGAGAGAGAGAGAGAGAGAGAGAGAGAGAAGAGAGAGAGAGAGAGAGAGAAAGAGAGAGAGAGAGAGAGAAAGAGAGAGAGAGAGAGAGAGAGAGAGAGAGAGAGAGAGAGAGAGAGAGAGAGAAAGAGAATTAACTAACAGAAGGCGTCTTAGCCGACGGCAGAAAGAAAGGAAACAAAACAAGGAAGGAAGAGTGAGAGTGAGTGTAAAAAAAGGGGAAAAGAAATAATTGAAGAGAGAGAGAGAGAGAGAGGGGGGGGGAGGGAAGGAGGGAGAGAAAAAAATTAACTAACAGAAGGTGACTTACCCAAAGGCAGAAATAAAGGGAAAACTTTTTTAAAAAACACACACACAAAACGAAGAAAGAATGCAATGTTAAAACAACAACAACAACGACAACAACAACAACGACAACAACAACAACGACAACAACAACAACAACAACAACAACAACAACAACAACAAACAAGGAAGAGACAGAAATAAATCAAGTGAAAGCAAGACAGAAGGAAAACAACACTGAACAAACAAAGAAAGGCAGAAACAATCCATCAAACGAAACATGATTGGTCGCTGAGTAAATGCCAACAGAATGGCCAACCAAATCAAATTAGGCCGCCGAGAAAATACGAAACGAACAAAGATGGTTCTCTTTGTCTTTTCCTCTTCATAAAGTGAACATATTTTCAATTCACATCTTTTTCAAATACACGAATGAAAACATGCAAAAAGCAGTGCATTTAACAAACACAAACAAAAATAAAATATGAGATCATGTTCGAATAACCAAATCATAATTTTAAACAAAATGTTTTCAGTCTTGTAATACGCATCAATATTCTCTCTCTCCTCTCTCTCTCTCTCTCCTCTCTCACTGTCTCTCTTTGTCTCTCTCTCTCTTCTGTCTCTCTCTGTGTCTCTCTGTCGCTGTCGCTGTCTCTGTCTCTGTCTATCTTTCTCTCTCTCTCTCTCATTCTTCTTTCCTTGTTGTCTCAAAATGCTCATACAAACACCTCTCTCTCTCTCCCTCCCTCTTCTCCCTCTCCTCTCTCTCTTCTCTCCTCTTCTCCCTCCCTCCCTCTCCCTCTCCTCTCTCTCTCCCTCTTCCCCCTCTCCTCTCTCTCTCTCTCTCTCTCGGGTCATTGGGAAAAAAACCTTCAATGTGGTTTAATCGTGCCTGCTCACACAAGACATTTCAAAAGAATGAAGATGAATCTTTGGAGATATTTGATTCGAATCTGTTCTAACCGGCTCATGACAAGAATTTACAGCTATAACACGTGATACAAATGACAAGCCCGTGTTTAAGATTCAAACACGTAAGGAAAGAATATTTCATTACAATGTAGTGCATTGTGTTGTTTTAAATTGTATTGCATTGTAATGCGCTGTAATAAGTTATATTGCAGTGTGATGTACTATACTGAGCTGGGTTGCATTACATTGTCGTGTATTAAGTTGTATTGCATTCTGTTGTATTTCATTGAAGTGTGTTACATTGTGTTTGGTTTTGTTGCATTGTATGTCATTGTGTTGTCTTGCGTTGTAATTAATTGTATTGTTTTGCCTTGTATTTCGTTGTGTCTCATTGTAGTATATTTTATTGTGTTGCATTTGGTAGTATTTTTTATTGTATTTCGCTGTATGTCATTGTGATATGTTGTGAAGCATTGCGTTGCATCTCACTGTAGTGTGTATTACGTTGTGTTAATTTCATGGTATTGTTTTGCATTGATTGTATAGCGTAGTATTTCATTGTGATGTATTGTATTGTTTTACGTTGCAGTTCAGAGTGGTGCACTGCATTGTATTGTGTTGTTTTGTCTATCGTAGTCTGCTGCATTGTATTGTATTGTTTTTGTCTTCCTTAGTCTGCTGCGTGTATTGTATTGTTTGTTATTTGCTGCATTGTATTGTATTGTTATCTTCAGTCTGCTGCATTGTATTGTATTGTTTTTGTCTATCTTAGTCGCTGCTTTCATTGTATTGTAATGCTATGTGATTTTTGTCTGTCGTAGTCTGCTGCATTGTATTGTATTGTTTTGTCTTCGTAGTCTGCTGCATTGTATTGTATTGTTTTTGTCTGTCGTAGTCTGCTGCATTGTATTGTATTGTTTTTGTCTGTCTTAGTCTGCTGCATTGTATTGTATTGTTTTTGTCTGTCGTAGTCTGCTGCATTGTATTGTATTGTTTTTTGTCTAGTCTGCTGCATTGTATTGTATTGTTTTGTCTGTCGTAGTCTGCTGCATTGTATTGTATTGTTTTTGTCGTAGTCTGCTGCATTGTATTGTATTGTTTTGTCTGTCGTAGTCTGCTGCATTGTATTGTATTGTTTTTGTCTGTCGTAGTCTGCTGCATTGTATTGTATTGTTTTGTCTGTCTTAGTCTGCTGCATTGTATTGTATTGTTTTGTCTGTCATAGTCTGCTGCATTGTATTGTATTGTTTTGTCTGTCGTAGTCTGCTGCATTGTATTGTATTGTTTTGTCGTATCTGCTGCATTGTATTGTATGTTTTGTCTGTCTAGTCTGTGCATTGTATTGTATTGTTTTGTCTGTCATAGTCTGCTGCATTGTATTGTATTGTTTTGTCTGTCTTAGTCTACTGCATTGCATTGTATTGTTTTTGTATTCAATGCAGTGCATTTCATTGTATTGAATTTATTGCTGTCTGTTTCATTGTAGTGTATTGCATTGTGTTGTACTTCATGTTAGTGTGCTGCATGTGTTGCATCGTATCTTATCGTGCTGCATGGTACTGCATTGTATTTCACTGTGCTATGTTGCATTGTGTTGTGTTGTTAGTACTGCTTTGTCTTCATTGATGTTGTCACATTGTACTTGATTGAATTGTTACCTGAAATTCTGGCTGTTCTCCACGACAAAAACAGGTGATCATAGGTCAGTGCCAGCAATTTCAATTCTCCCTCCCCCCCCCCCCCCCCCTTGTTTTTTGAGAATTGCAGTATTTTTATAGTGACACTGCGGGATCTGTCTGTCTGTCTGTCTGTCTCTCTTTCTCTCTCTCTCTCTTTCTCTTTCTGTGTGCATGTGTGTTGGTGAGCATGTTTTCATATGGAATATGCGCTATACAAATAAACATTATTATTGTTATTATTATTATGTGTGTGTGTGCGCGCGCGCGGTGTGTGTGTGTGTGTGTGTGTGTGTGTGGTGTGGTGTGCGTCTGTGTATGTGTGTGTGTGTGTCTGTGTGTGTCTGTGTGTGTGTCTGTGAGGGAAATTTGCTGGCAAATATTGTCTGTAGCCATTTGTTAGTGGAGTTTAACAAGATCTGGTGAACTTGTCCTTTTCAATGAGTGGTCACAAAAAGCGTAGATACTCGTACGGATTAAATATCACTTCAGAAGAAATCTGTGACTATTTCTGTTTACATATCAACATGTGTTTTAAATATAATACTTATGTGTGTACTTGTGTCGTCATTTTTGATCATCTCTTTCTGCGTGTGTTCTATAAGATATGCAGTTTAGTATTGTACAAATTCTTGATTTTGAATTGAAAAAGAACTGGAGAAAGAAAGTACTAAAACCCATTTTCTGTGGATCTTTATTCCTAGGAAAATTCTTTTGTAGCTGTGGGTTTTCGAACGTGTGTAAATTGCATGCTTGGCATAGGACGCAGGGTTTTCGCTATATCCGAAAGACTAGCACGGAGACCTCAATCAATGTTTCGTGATTGGGGGGGGGGGGGGGGGGGGGGGGGGGGGGAGGTGAACTGGAGTGAAGGGGGAACTTCTTGTCTTGATCTGAAATCGAAACCTAGATTTCTCACATCCTAGCAAGGAGGCTCTGACCACGAGGCAACTCCTTCACGGCAAGTTGGACATGAGTGATGAGCACAGAGCCCCATCAGAGAACATCTGAACACAGCAATGTAATAAAGCCCAACAGCTGGACAAAAACCACACTGACAGATCCAAAAGACGGTTTCCATTTCTCTTCAGTAAGATGAATCTCGTTCCATCAAAAAGGTATTTGATAGCCGTGGAAATTTCCAAAGAATGAAGATGCATGTGTTTTCTTTCCAAAGAAACACGAAGAAAGAAAGCCGGCTGTGTTGCTGCTATATTGCAACGGCTCGAACAAGGGGCGACAAGGCGGCTGGCTTATTTAATAGAGCCGTGCATTCAACGTCTGCCGTTTCGAATTCTGTTCCGGTTGAAAACATAAAACTCCGCTCATTTGTTGTCTGTCTTAATAATGTGCCGTTCATTCTATCGGTGTTTCAAATGGTGTTTATATGGAATCTATTTTTGTTTGTTTTGTTTTTGTTTTATGTTGTTTTGTTGTTGCTGTTGGTTTGTTTGCTTGCTTGTTTGTGCTGGGTTGCTGCTTGCTGGTTCTTGACTGCTGGCTTGCATGGCTTGTTTGCTGGCTTTCTATATTGCTGGCTTGGTTGCTGGCTTGGTTGCTTGCTTGCATGCTGATTGATTGTTAGATTGCTTGCTGGCTGTTTGCTGCATTGCTTGCTGCTTGTTTGCTGGATTGCTTGCTGGATTGCTGGCTGGTTTGCTGCTTGGTTGATGGATTGATTGCTGCTGGCTTGCTTGCTGGCTTGATTGCTGACTTGCTGCTTGATTGCTGGCTTGCTGGCTTGATTGCTGGCTAGCTTGTTGGATAGCTCGCTATTTGTTTGCTTGCTTACTGACTGCTTGCTTTGGCTGCTTGCTTCCTTGCTGGCTAGTTTTCTGGCTTGTTGGCTTCCTTGCTTGCTGGTTGTTTGCTTGCTGGCTCGCTTGCTGGCTTGCTTGCTGGCGTGCTTGCTGGCTTGCTTGCTGGATTGTTTGATTGCTGGTTTGCTTGCTGGCTTGCTGCTGGATTGCTTGCTGGTTGTTTGATTGCTGCTGGCTTGCTGGCGTGCTTGCTGGCTTGCTTGCTGGCGTGCTTGCTGGCTTGCTTGCTGATTGTTTGCTTGCTGGCTTGCTTGCTGGATTGCTTGCTGGGTTGCTTGCTGGATTGATTGCTGGCTTGCTGGCTTGCTTGCTTGCTGGCTGCTGGTTTGCTTGCTTGCTGACTTGGTGGTGGCTTGCTTGCTTGCTTGCTTGCTGACTTGCTGCCGCTTGCGGTTTGCTTTTTTGCTGCCCGATCTTCAACACTGTTCCTATGTCACTGCTCTCACGCCGCTCAATATTTCCTGTCCTACACGCCCCCAAAGCCATGGAAACAGGTCACCATTACAGCATGGTATGAAGGGCTACTGAGTCCAGGACCATTTTTAACTGTGCTATGGTGATGAGAAGAGGATGATAGTGATGGTGTTATGGAATTCCATTTCGCGCCGAGGCTTATTGTTGTTGTTATTGTTATTTCTGTTTAAAGCCCAGCCGAAGGCATAGAGCCACATCAGGGCTATTACCGTTTCAAAACACACAATACTTCAACAGGACAAAAAAAAAAAAGAAAAAAAAAAGGGAGAGAAACAAAATTAAGTAGACATATTAATGCATTCGCGCACATAATCTAAGGACATGCCCTTGACGTTGACCTCTCCGTCCAATTTATGGCATAGGGGATTAAAAAAAATATACCTGAATACAAATTTAAAAGTAATTAAGGGCGCTCAAAACATACATAAAACAGGCCTAAATTACTTAAAATTGCTTCTGCATATCTCTTTTCCCTAGAGCCAAAAACGCACTTGATATATGTACCCAATTATCAATCCTAAGAGAAAGTACGTAAGATTTTATCGAACACATACAAGTGAATGTACCAGCAAGACATAAAAATATAGGAAGAAATAAGGCTGTGTGGCAGGGTTGCACTCCATGCTCACTTTTATAATAGATCTACATCATGGAGTCATCCAGGCCTGAGAAATACAGGCGCCTGTGGTGTTGTTCAGGAAAGTTGAGCTACACCTTTAATAACAGATCCGCACAACGGAGTGATCTGTTTCTCAACGTCATTCAGTGTGAAGATTTCATTACTTGCGCAGAGTGTTTTACGTATTCTCGAGGTGTCTAACATAACATAACATTGTCAGAAAGGTATTGAAATGCATACGGAGCATACCAATGACTGTACCGTCTGCTTTCAAACAAACAACAATTGAATACGGATCCAGGCAAACTAGGATAGAGCGGCGCACGATACCTCCTATTGTGGTGAATTAGAATTGACTGAAACGAAACACAAAACAGAACAAAGCAAAACAAAACGAAAAAAAAGTACAATAAAACTAAACAAATAAAAAAAAAAATCAAAATACACAAAACAAACTGAAAAAACACAAACCAAACAAAACAATAAGCATGCACTTAAAAAGAAACGAAACCAAATCCGATAATTGGAACTGGGTTTTCTTCAAAAGGATTCATCGTACTCAGATAACTCCACGTGTACATCATGCATATCTGCCAGTAATGAGTTCATGCATATCTGCCATCCATCAGTTCATGCATGATCTGCCAGCGAGACTCCCCAGCTTCCTCTGAAGGATATGCGTGGGCAAGATCTTGAAAACAAGCAAAGGGAGGGAACACAAAAATTGCATCAACACAGTGATTGGCAAAGCAAGATGGACAGCAGCAGAGGTTCGTTTTTATGTTGTGGGCAGGGATTGAACTCGAGATATCAGATCTCCATTGCGCCGCTCTATCAACAGAGCCTTCCGACCTGTCACGACGAATCTCTGTGTGAACACATTACAGAATCCCATTTCAATTTCCCCGGGCAGGATGCTGACCGATCGATACTATTTTGTCCTGCCAGCGTAGTGGAAAATTCAGACACCTCACATCTGTAGACACTGGCCACCTCTATGGGGAAGCATGAATCACAATTATCTTCTTGTTAACGCTAGCTAGATTCGTGGTGAAAGCACGAGCTAAGACCAAAACGCGAGTGTTTGATTCAAAGCTGGCCTGTTTTTTTTTTTGTTCATTTGTTTATTCGTTTGTTCGTGGTTTTGTTTGGTTTTGTTTGGTTTGTTTGGTTTGGGTTGGTGGTTGGTTGGTTGGTTTGGTTTGGGTTGTTGGGCTGGATTGGTTGGGTTGGGTTGGGTTGGGTTGGGTTGGGATGGGTTTGGTTTGGTTTTGGTTTGGTTTGGTTTGGGTTTGGTTGGTTTGGTTTGGTTTGGGTTGGGTTGGGTTGGCTGGATTGGATGGGTTGGGTTGGGTTGGTTGGGGTTGGGTTAGTTAGGTTGGGTGGGATGGGATGGTTGGATGGGTTTGGTTTGGTTGGTTGGGTTTGTTGGATTGGGTTCGGTTTGGATGATGATTGGCTGGCTGGCTGGTGGCTGGCTGGTTGGTTGATTGGTTGTTGTTGTTGGTTGTTTGTTCGTTCGTTTCTTTGTCCGTCTTTCATTTTTCCTTGTTGTCTTCCCCTTGTTTCTGTTTTTGCCACCTCTGTGTGTCTGTCCATTTGTCTGTTTGTCCCCCTTTCTTCCTGTCCCTCCCCCCTCCCCCCTCCCCCTCCACTTTCCTTTTGGTATAATTTCTCGCTTATCTGGTTATCTCCGTTTATTGTGCTAATATATATATGTTGTTGGAAAAAAAATCGTATAATTTCTCTTCACTTCTGTCTGTCCATTTGTCTCTGCCTCTAACGACAAAAAATAACATGTCTTTTGAATTCTGTGTTCAGTACCCTCTCAGTTTCAGTTTCCTCCTCTTCTCAGACCTGAAGATCCTATGCCTGCATGCAAGCATGTATGCGTATCTCCATCCGTCCACTACTAATGAATGAATAAATGAATGTATGAATGTATGAATGAATGAACGAATGAATGAATGAATGAACGAACGAATGAATGAATGAATCAATGAATGAATAAATGAATGAATGAATGAATGAATGAATAAATGAATGAATGAATGAATGAATGAATGAATGAATGAATGAATGAATGAATGAATGAATTAATCAATCGCTCGATCGATCTATCAATCGATCAATCAGTCGGTCAACTTTCTTTTTCTTTTCTCTTTATTTTTCATTTTTTTTTTATCCTCTCTGTCGTATTTCTTTTTCTTTCTCGTCACTCTCTCTGCTTCCTTCTATTTATTATCTCTCTCTCTTCTTCTTCTTCTTTGTCTCTGTCTGTCTGTCTCCTGTTCTTTTGTTCTCTCTCTTTTCTGTCTCTCTCTCTCTCTCTTTCTCTCTCCCACCCCTTTCGCGGCTCTCTCTCTCTCCGTCTGTCTCTCTCCGTTTCTCTGTCTGTCTGTCTCCTGTCTCTGTGTTTCTCTGTCTCTCTGTTTATCTGGCTGTCTCTCTGTCTGTCTATCTGTGTCTGTCTCTGTCACACTCCACACGTACCTCCCCCTCCTCTCCTCTCCCCTCTCACACACATACAGCTGCTCATTGATATTTTTTTTGTCTCTCATTAGCTTCCACGTACTCTCCATCTCTGAATCAGTCCTTCAATACTCGTATCTGTCCTTTCCAAGTCACAGCATAGTCTTTGAAGAAGCAACTGGCGCCTTGATGGCCAGACCAGAATGTCTGTTGGTGTTGTAAAGAAGAACTTGTAATCGCTGACAGAATATGCTATCTACAGTTTATCACTTTGAAAGTTTACAGCACTTTCTAGTGAAGCAGTAAAGGTTACGGGTCAAAGTTTAACCTTTTGACTCCCGCACCCTATCCACCAGCTGCAAAAACTTATCCCTTTGATTCCTTCACCCTATCCACCAAGCTTGCCTGCAGGTGAGGGAATCAAAGAGTTAAGTTCTTGCTTTGTTAACATGGTCAACAGTGCAGGCTGTTGGTGGACAGGGTGCGGGAGTCGAAGGGTTAAAGGAGAAGGGCACGGTAGAAGGGTTGTAACTGAAATATTTATAATAAAAAAAATCACGTCTGACAGCTTAGACATTCTCCCCGAGTTGTTCGGAAGAGCAATTTTATAGCCTTTCTCGAAGTTAAGAAGACGAGGAAGAATAAGAAGAGAAGGAAGAAGAGACCAAAGAAGAAGAAACAAGTTGCTTACGTCGTTTTTACAGTCTAACAAGGTAATTACGTCCATTTTTATATACAATCTCCCCGTTTATACACAAAATTATGATAATCTCACTTTTCATACTAAATTTACTGCTGAAAATCCGGATTTGTGTACTTTTCAAGGTTACTGTGACCTTAAAGAAGCTTCGATTGAAGTAAACAGTTAACGTGTAGATGCCTGAAATCATATGTTAAATATTGTAAGACATTTTTGAGAGAGTACTGTTCAAACACCTTTAAAATGTTTGCGTGTGCTTTGTGCCCTGGAGGTTTGGTTGTTGTTGAGTGATTGCTTTGGTGAATGACATTGCATGCTTTGGTTTGATTTTTCAATCAAGATTTGGCGCCTTTTAAATGTCATTATAATTATTATTTTAGTTATTGTTATTATTGTATATTAATATATATATATTATCATTAATCTTTTTATCATAATCTATTAATATTAGAAGTAGTAGCAGTTGTAGTATCATTATTACACTGTATCATTTATTATCACTATTATATCATTATCAATATCATAACTACTTCTATGATGATGATGATGGTCATGATGATGATGATGATGATGTTAATGAATGAATACTTTTGCGACAGATGAAAGTTAGCGTTTACGTTTGATTGTCGAATCAAGAATTGGCGTCTTATAAATGTCATTATTATTATTTATTATTATTATTATTATTATTATTATTATTATTATTATTATTATTATTATTATTATTATCATATTATCATCATTATTATTATTATTATATATTATATTATTATTATTATTATTATTATCATTATCATCATCATCGTCATCGTCATCATTGTCATTATTACTCTTATCATTATTATTATTAGTAGTAGTAGTTTAGTATTATTGTAGGCATTTTTTCAGTTCGTGCGATCTTGTTCCCCAAATCTACGCATTCAGGATTCCTCAATGGTCTGCACCTTTCACCTCAATCGGTCAAAAATTCCACCTAGAAGCAGCTAGAAATTTGCACAATTTATTTTTTTGTCATAGACACATCGACAATTGTACAGCCATACTGACACAGACATACACACCTCTTTTGGTCGACATGAAACAATCCCATATTATCAAATGGAAGATTGAAAAAGAGAAGAATAAAAATAGGCCAAAAGAAAAGAAGTAGTAGACGAAAGGAAGACCACAAAACT
>JAPXFY010000021.1:30175924-30188424 GCA_030674185.1 Monoplex corrugatus
AGCATGCACGCCCATCAAAGATACAAACTGTGTAACAAGTGTTGTGGGGTGTGGGTCAGCTCGCCTTACAGCATGAGTTCCCCATGCTTTACGAAAAAAGAATTCTGATTATGTGCAACGCACAGTGAGTCCGAATGAGTTTGAAGAACATAGTTTTACAGAAATGATTTATGAAAGTGATAACAACAATAACAACAAAAACAACAACAACAACAATAACAGCAACAAGAATGATGATGATGATGATGATGATAATGATAATAATAATAATAATAATAATCCTCTTCATTATTAGTATCATTATTATAACGATAATGACGATAACATAATAATGATAATAATAATGATATTATGACAACAACAACAACAATAATAAGAAGAAGAAGAAGAAAAAGAAGAAGAAGAAGAACAATAATAATAATAATAATAATAATAATAATAATGATAATGATAATGATAATAATAACTGTGATAATAATAATAATAATGATGATGATATGCTGCTGCTGCTATACTACTACTACATACTACTACTACTACTACTATACTACTACTATTGAAAACAATAACAACAATAAAATCAAACAAATGGATAAATTCAAATACATCTGCACGATTTTCACAGAAGACAAAAGACTCAGCAAAGAGATTAAAACTACAACCCAGTTATCATAATCAACTTGCCCCACTGCTGAAACATTACCAACATCCCAACTGATACAAAAGCCAACCTCATCAGTTCCATCTTTACCCCCACTCCCGACCCCACCTCCACTCTGCCAGGCCAGTGCCAGACCTGGATGCTGATCAAGCCTCTGGAAGCACAAAATTATCAACTGTGGGATGTGCTGTTTGAGAAGAGCTGTCCACAAGACCAGACGTGACACGATCAAGAAGCACCACGATCAGAGAAATGGTGAGGACCAACACCAGTCCGCTACCACCATGTATCCATCAACAGAGAATTTAAGGGTTTGATCGTCTGTTCAGACTACAATTTCACTGCTTGGGGAAAAAAAGAAAGAAAAAAAAAAGAAAAGAAAATGAAAGAAAAGAAAAAACAGTACCACTGTTTCTGAGCAACGGATCCGTAGTTAGTTTTTGTTAAATCATCTATTGAGTATTTGTGTAAGTGTGTGTTTCTTTCTTTCTTTCTTTCTTTCTTTCTTTCTCTCTCTCTCTCTCTCTCTCTCTCTCTCTCTCTCTCTCTCTCTCTCTCTCTGTGAGAGTGCGAGCGTGTGTGTGTGTGTGTGTGTGTGTGTGTGTGTGTGTGTGTATGTGTGTGTATGTGTGTGTTTGTGTGTGTGAGAGAGAGAAAGAGAGGTTGTGTGTGTGTGTGTGTCCGTGTGTGTGCGTGTGTGTGTGTGTGCACGTGTGTGTGTGTGTGTGTGAGTGTGTGTGTGTGCGTGTATGTGTGCATGTGTGTGTGTGCGCGCGCGCGCACTCACGTGTGTGTGTGCAGGTGTGTGGGTTCAGCTTTTATGTTAACTTCAACAAAAGCTATGTCTCCGTCAAAAACGAGGGATCGTACGTGCGAAATGTTAGCAAGCATAACTGGGTCACACGAGGTCACAGCGACCTAGAGGACGCTGACCTTTCATGGTAAATGTTGTTTGTCGTTTATAACGTGAACCTGTCCTGGATTTTGCACCAGGCCACAGGTAAAGAAGGACGCTCCAAACTGGAAAATTTATTATTAAAAAAAAACAAACACATTTTTTGCTAACCAGGAAATCTGATTAAACAGATGTATCTTTTGAAACGCTTGAAAATTGATACGGCAGCACACCAGACAGTGGGGGTTTACTGTACATGACTGGAAGGAAAATGATTGATTGATTGATTGATTGATTGATTGTTTGATTGATCCATCCATGTGTTCGTTGGTTGGTTCGTTCGTTCATTCTTTCACAGCTTTAACTGGATGAGTGATTGATTAACTGGACAATTGCTTGCTTGCTTGCTTGTTTGCTTGATTCATTGATTGATTGATCAATCGATTGATTGATTGACTGACTGATTCATTCATTCATTCATTCGTTCGTTTAGTCATTCATTCGTTCATTCACTCATTCATTCATTCATTCATTCATTCATTCATTCATTCATTCGTTCCTTCGTTCCTTCGTTTTTTCATTTGCTCGTTCATTGATTCATTGGATGAATGATTGATTAAGTGAACAATTGATTGACTGATTGATTGATTAATTGATTGGTTGATTGATTGGTTGATTGATTGATAAACTGATTCGTGTTACAACGGTCAAAATAGCATTTTCTTGCAAAACAAGGAATTTAATATATTTTTCATTATTTTTCTTCCGGTTATTTTGCATGGTATAATACAGGGTGTTTCAAAATGAATACGCCAAAATCATCATGTGATGTGTCAAAAACGAAAAAAATTACAAACCTCTAGCATGAACACATGTGTTGTATATACATTCAAGTTTCATTTCATGTTTTATAAGTGCTCAATGTGGCCACCACCGGCAGCGCGGACAACATCAAGCCGATATGAGAATTCCTCCCAAACGCGCCTCAGCATGTCACGGTCCACCGTGTTGATTGCAGCTGTTATTCGATCTTTCAAGTCATCGATACTTGCTGGAAGTGGTGGAACATAAACTTGGTCTTTAACATACCCCCACAAGAAAAAGTCACACACAGTGAGGTCCGGGGATCTGGCAGGCCAAGCACAGAGAGCAAGGTCTTTAGCACCTCTCCTCCCAATCTATCGCTGAGGCACGTTTTCATTCAGATAAGCTCTAACCCCGAGATGCCAATGGGGTGGTGCTCCATCTTGCTGAAAAATGAAGTCATTCGAATCTGCTTGCAGTAAAGTGAATAGCCAGTTTTGGAGCATTTCGAGATAGGTTTGTCCTGTAACGGTGTTTCCTTCAAAGAAAAAGGGACCATAGACCTTGTCTTGAGACACAGCACAGAAGACGTTCACTTTAGGGGAATCTCTTTCATGCTCAACAGTTTCATGTGGGTGATCTGTTCCCCAAATGCGCACATTGTGACGATTGACTGTGCCGCTCAAATGGAAAGTCCCTTCGTCACTAAAAACTAAACGTGAAAAGAGAGTTTCATCACCTTCCTCCATCTCCAGCATTGACTCACAGAATGTCCTCCGCATCACCTTGTCATCATTAGTAAGTGCTTGGACGAGGCTTAGTTTGTATGGTTTCATGTGTAATCGTCTCTTTAACACACGCCAGACAGTGGTATGAGGGATGGCAAGCTGAAGACTTGCTCGACGTACGGACTTACGTGGGCTGCTCTCAAATGCATCATGAATCCTCTCCACTTGCTCCTCTGTAACACGTGGTCTTCCAGGACTCTTTCCTTTGCACAGACACCCACTCTCTTTAAACTGTCTAACCCACCGTCGAATGCTCTCACGATGGGGCGGATCAATGCCGAATTCTGTTCTGAAAGCACGTTGCACCGTGACAATGGCGTTTGTTTTCGCGAACTCAAGCACGCAAAACGCCTTCTGCTGAGGAGTCGCCATTTTGATTGATCTTCCCACAATTCAGCTGCACCGGAAGTTATACTAACGACAGCGGTGAAACTGACACCCAATCAAACTTTGATAACTACTCTATCAAATAACCACTGATTCAGTCCACTACAATGCTATAGACCTGAAAAAACTGCGTAATGATTTTGGCGTATTCTCTTTGAAACACCCTGTATAACTCTGAAGTCTGGTAAAACTACCCACCACAACAACAGCAACAACTAAATGAGAAAGAGAAAAAGAGAGACTATGTGTGACAGAGAAGATGAGAATTGGATCAGGTGTCATTCGTCAAACAGGCTTGAGTGCACCCAAGCTCAAAATCTCTCTCTCTCTCTCTCTCTCTCCCTCTCCACCCCCCCTCTCTCTGTATGCCTCCGTGTGTGTGTGTGTGTGTGTGTGTGTGTGTGTGTGTGTGTGTGTGTGTGTGTGTGTGTGTGTGTGTGTGTGTGCGTGTGTGCCTGTGTGTGTGTGCACATGTGTGTGTTGTGTGTGTGTGTGTGCGTGCGCACGCGCGCGCGTGGGTCTGTAAGCAGGTGTGTGAGTACAGCTTTTATGTTTAACGTAAACAATAAACGGTTTATGATGACGGTACGCTTGGGGCATTATCTCTGGAGCTATTTAAAACCATGTCTTGGTCAAAAAAAAGGGGATCGTACGTGCACGTGCGAAATGTTAGCAAGCATAACTGGGTCATACGTGGTCAGTGACCTAGAGGATGCTGACCTTTAATAAATGTTTTTTTTTTGCCGTTTGTAATGTAAATCATGGTAAATGTTGTTTGCCATTTATCACATAAATGTGTTTGCCGTTATAACTTGAATCATGGTAAATGCTATTTGCCATTTATAACGTGAATCTGTCCTGGATTTTGCACCAGATCGCCAACAAGGTAAGGACGCTCCAAACAGGAACATTTATTCATATTTTTTATTTGCTGATCAGGAAAACTGATTAAACAGATGTAGCTCTTGAAACGCTTGAAAATAGATACGGCAGTACAACAGACAATGGGGGTTTACTGTACATGACTGGAAGGAAATTGTGTATTGATTGATTGATTGGTCGGTTGGTCGGTTGGTCGGTTGGTTGGTTGGTTGGTTGATTGGTTGGTTGGTCGGTTGGTGGGTTGGTGGGTTGGTTGGTTGATTGATTGATTGATTGATTGATTGATTCACTGACTGATTCATTCGTTTATTGACTGACTGACTGACTGACTGACTGGTAGGTTGGTTGGTTGGTTGGATGGTTAGTTGGTTGTCTGACTGATTAACTGGTTCATTGTTTGATAATTCATCGATTGGTTGATTGATTGATTGATTGATTGATTGATTGATTCGGATTTCAAGCATTAAAATGGCATTTTCTTGCAAAACAAGGAATCAAACATATTTTTCATTATTTTCTTCTTGTTATTGTGCGTGGTGTAATATAATTTTGAATATCCTTTAGTTGTTTACTTTTGTTGTCCTCCCTTTTGTTTTGGAGAGTTGGGTTCATTTTCTAGGTTCCTTCCCTCGAGGCCAATTAGCCTTTTTATCCTCTGAACTCTGGTAAAAACAACAACAACAACAACAACAAAAACACCACAACAACCGCAACAACAAAACGAGAAGGAAACAAAAAGAGAGAATATGTGTGTGACAGAGAAGATGACAGCTTGGTCAAGGGTCATTCGTCGAACAGGCTTGAGTGTACCCAAGCTCAACATCTATCTCTCTCTCTCCTCTCTCCCCTCCTCCGCCTCTCTCTCTCTCTCTCTGTATGTGTGTTTCTGCCTCAGTGTGTGTGTGTGTGTGTGTGTGTGTGTGTGTGTGTGTGTGTGTGTGTGAATGGTGTGTGTGTGTGTGTGAGTGAGTGAGTGAGTGTGTGTGTGTGTATATGTGAGTGTGTGTATGCCTCTGTGTGTGTGTGTGTATGTGTATGTGTATGTGTATGTGTGTGTATGTGTGTAGTGTGTGTGTGTGTAGTGTGTACGTGTTGTGTGTATGTGTGTGTGTGTGTGTGTGTGTGTGTGTGTGTGTGTGTGTGTGTGCGCGCGCGCGCGCATGCGCATGTGTGTGTGTGAAACAGAGGGAGGATGACGGTTCGGATCAGGGGTCACACACCCTACTCATCCTCCTGCCTTCCCCTGTCACAGTTTACGTGTACTTTGTGTACTGGAGATGTAGTCGTTGCTGGTGATGGCTTTGGTGAATCATGACAGTACGCACCTTGTTTGATTCTTGAATCATGATTTGCGCCTGATGATGATGATGATGGTGGTGATGATGATGGTGGTGATGGTGATGATGATGATGATGATGATGATGATGATGATGATGAAGTAAGAAGATGAGAAGAAGAAGAATGAAGAAGATGATGATGATGATATGATGATGATGATGATGATGATGATGATGATGAAGAGAAGATGATGATGATGATAACTGAACAGCCAAACAAGACCGACATAAACATTTTTTCTTTAAAGACACATCACATTCAAGTTTTAGTCACCTACAAGCAGAAGAAAGGAAAATTGGGAGCATTTCAGCATGGTTTGACTATCTGTTAGCCAGTGTGTTGTTTTCGATTTCTCCTTTTATTTTATTTTTTTATATTTTATATTCTTCTTCTTCTCTCTGGTGAGCTGATCAACAATTGCGCTGGTGATTTTGTTTCTTGCTGAGTTCATTACCCCCTCCTTGCTGCAGTGGTAGGTAATTAGCTGTATTCAATGCTTCAGCTGGTTTCTGTGTGTGTGTGGGTTACTTTGTTTGTTTGTGTTTTTTTTTCCTCTGGTTTTACGAAGCCTTTCAATTCAGAGCAGGATAAAATCGAATGTGATCCTTGTTTAAATCACAACACACACACACAACACACGCGCAAGCACACGCGTGCACACATACACGTACACACACACACACACGCACACACACACGCGCGCGCGCGCGCACACACACACACGTACGCACACACGCACACACACACACACACACCACCACACGCACACACACATATTTATACACACACACAAGCGTGCGCGAGCACAACACACACACACACACACACACACACACACACACACACACACACACACACACACACATACATACACACACACAAATACACAATAAAAACTAATACACACATATTACAGACAAACAAACGGAAAAGAAGAAAGGAATAAAACGACGTATACGAAAACAAAAAAAACAAGAAAAAGAACAGACTAACAAGCAAGCGAGCAAAAAACAAACAAAACACACAAAACAAACAAACAAATGTACAAACAAACAATTCAACACAAACAACAATCGCACATACAAAACAAAACAAACAAACAAACAAACAAACAAACATAACAAACAAACAAACGAAAACCAAACATTAAATAAAAAAAAGCAAAAACAAACAACAGACAGACAAACTAAAAGAAAAACACAACAACAACAATAATGGATACAAATGTTTGTTTGGTTTGGTTTGTTTGTTTGTTTGTTTCACTGTTTATTTCTTTGCTTGTTTGTTTGTTTCACTGTTTACTTGTTTGCTTGCTGTGTTATCTGTAGCATTAATGATGTACATGCCTACATTTCTTGTTGGTGATCTAGAAAAGAAAGGAAAGAAGGAAGGAAAAAAAGAAAGAAAGAAAGAAAGAAAGAAAGAAGAGGAAAGAAAGAAAGAAAGAAAGAAACAACAAATCAGAAAGAGAAAAGGAAGTAAAATAAAAAAACAAACAATCAAACAAAAAACGGGAGGAAGAACGAAAGAAAAAGAAGGACAGAACGGACGAAAGGAAGAATCAAGAAAAAAAGGAAAGAATAAAGAAAAGAAGAAAAAAAGAAAGAAACAACGGAAGGAAGGAAGAAAGAAAGGAAGTAAGGTGGGAAGAAAGAAAGGAAAAATAACATGAAGAAAACAGGACAAGAAGACAGAAGAAAGAAAAAAAACCCCCACAAAATATGGAAAAAAACATAGGAAAAATAAAGGGAGAAAGAAACGTAAATAAGGAAAAATGAGAAGAAAGAAAGACGTAAACAAAGAATGAAAGAAAAGACGAAATGAAAAAAGGAAGGAAGAAAGGAAGAAAGGAAAAGACGATAGAAAGAAAAGAAGAAAGGGAGAAAGAAAGAGAGAGAGAGAGAGAGAGAAAAAAAGTGGGGAAGAAAGAGAGAGAGAGAGAGAGGGAGAAAGAAAGATAGATAAATAGGAACACAGAAAGGACAAAAAGAAGTAAAAAAGAAAGAAAGAAAGAAAGTAAAGGGAGGGAAAATATATATAAGAAAGAGAAAAAGAAAGAAACAAAGACAAAACACAAAGAAAGAAATAAAGAAAGAAAAAGAAAGAAAAACGAAAGAAAGAAAGAAGAAAAAAAAAGAAGAAGAACGAAGAAAAAATGAGGGATTTATAGCGCTCGAACAAGTCCATATGCTGTCCACCCCAATCCACCGTGAACTTTGTCTGGCGGACTCTTTGAGCCTGGGCAAAATCCAACACTCTGGGCAAGGTTTCAAAATGGAGGAGGAAGGGGGAACGGACGGGGACAGGGGGCAGGGAGGCGGGGCGACTGGTCCTATGAAACACAAGCCCTACACCATTATAAATATCTGTAGCCAACAGATCAGTCCTTACGTTGCGATCTGGGAATGAACTTTGAGATATCAGATCTGTCAGCGCCCTACCCCCCATGGTATATATACACACCCAGACCATGAAATATGCACGTTAAGGAAAGATCCTGTAAGCCATATCAGTATCCGGTGACTTTGGGAAACAAGAAAACACCCAGCATGCACCCTCACCCTGAAGGCGGAGTACGAAAAACTACAACATATTGCCTGGCATGGACAGTGCAGGCAAAACAACGTGTATACACGCATCCATAAAAAACAAAACAAAAAACAACCCACAACAATAACAGCCCAAACGTACTTAACCAGTTGCCGTGGTATAATGGTTAGTGGGCAGGACTACCGACTAGGTTCCTTAAAAATCATTATGTGGGATCTTTCGGCTCCAACCGGCTCCTACCCAGAGTTGAATGTGCTATGGGCTCATCAGGAAGACCGGGACCATACAGTCGAGTCTTATCCACTTCATAGATGCGTCATCGAGGGTGTTGCTCAAATCTTCTGACCAACGTTGAAGGTGCCTGTATCTCTCGGGACTGGTTGACCCAGGATACATTATAATAGTAAGCGTAGAGTACAATGTACAGTCCTGTCACGCAGTCTCAACCCTAGATGGAACTCCGTAGGTTCGTGTTTATCATCCTCATCATTCATTATCATCATCGCATTGCAAAAAAAAACTGTGCCAGCTTATGTGGCCATAAAAGTGATGTAGAAATTGGAGCAAACAACAACAACAACAACAACAACAACAACAACAAAACAACAAAAGTGATTACGAAGAAAATATCCCTAAGTGCGATGATTCTAAAAAGAAAGAAAGAAAAAACAACCAACAACTTACCATTGCGACATATATAGTCCCCGGGCGAGAACAACACAGGACGTAACCGAAGCACCAGCTCGCACAAGAACCCAGCTTCGGTGCTCTGAAAGATCTCCACACGTTTCAGAGTGTCCAGATGCACATGGATGGCGATCTCCGCCTTCAGCTTGTCCGGCAGGAGGCTCAGGGCCTTCTCCTCATCGCTGGACTTGTTGCACATCCACAGATAATCGAACCACTTGATGACTCGATCCTGCAGCTTCAGAGGCACCCGGCGAAGATTCATGTAAGTCTTCACCCCGTCAAGGCGAGCTGGAAATTAAAAAAAAGAAAACAATAAGATTCATCATGGTTGAGGGTGAGAATTTTTCAAGGTAGGTCAGTGTATTGTGTAAGGGTTGGTGATGCTGACATTGAAACAACTCACAAAATGTAAAGGTGTTGGTGCGGAGATACAGACAGACAGAGAGAGAGAGAGAGAGAGAGAGAGAGAGGAAGATCAAAAGAGAGAGAGACAGAGACAGAGACACAGAGAGAGCGCGAGAGCGAGAGCGAGAGAGAGAGAGAGAGAGAGAGAGAGAGAGAGAGAGAGAAGAGAGAGAGAGAGAGTGAGAGAGAGAGAGGGGAGAGAGAGAGAGAAACAAACAAAAAAGTTTTTGAATATAAAAACTAGATTTCAAATAACCATATATGAGGTTGTAGCAACAGCATGGAGATATACGCTCATACATTCATTCGCACTTACATAAACTTGATTATACGTGACTACACGAAAAAGTTAAGCACAGTTATTTCTCATTGGGTATTACTTTGACGTGAAATATTTGAATACGTCTTCCTTGAAGGAATGGGTCAACCGTGTTTGTAATGCTCTGGGGAAGTGAGTTCCATGGGGACGCACCAAAGAATGGTAAACTACATTAGTACTGTCAGTTCTGGGACGGGCAATTTGTGTGACCTTGCCTTGAACTGGGATAGGGTGGCACCCTTTGGATGACAAAATTAAGAAGATAGTGGTGGACACTCTCATCTGTCACTTTGAACATTATGATTGTTTTATTCAATACGAAATGATTCTTTTATTAGATACGAAGAGGGAGGATAAAGGGAAGCTATTCAACTGTCGAAATTTGTTATCGGTTGTTAAAACGGTATATGGAAGAACAAGCTTCATCGTTCTTTGACATAAACAGTTCAGAATGTTAATATAAAAGTTAATTGAACTTTCACTACCGTGGAAGCGTAATGTATACGTGATTTCGTGTGAGCATTACGAAACATTAATTGGCGTGAATTCAAATGTCTTAAATGATTAAATTAAGAGAGCAGTGTCCAAAAGAGAGCAAACGTCCTTTTTGCAAAAAATTTAATTTCATGATAATAAACCTAACTGTTGTCTAAAGTAGTCAGAGAAATTAAACGTTAATATTTCCTGGGAAAAGGCATTTTTCAAATTTCATGAATTAAATGATGTCAGACTTAAAAAGGGGTGCAATTGAGAATAGTTCATCTATATAATTGCAACCAATATCCTTTAACTACAATGGGCGTAGCAACTGCGATAAATTGTACATGGTGTAATAATTCAAGAGACTCTGTTGAACATTTCCAGTTGAACTGCTACTGTGTTTGTAACTTTTGGAATTCTATAGAACATTTAATCGATGAAAAATGCGAAAACATTTTAAACGTCAAAATTACATGGAATCTTCTATTGTTCGATGTTGATCAAATTGTAAAAATAGATAGAATGTTTTTAATCTGATTATAATGCTGGCAAAATTATTCATCTACGAATGTAAGATTGACAAGTGTGTTCCGAATGTACCTACTTTCCAAACATTGCCAAATATAAAATTCAAAACTGACCAGAGTGATGCCAAAATAAACTTTCACTTGTCCACCTTCAATGCTCAGTGGAATAATCGTAAGCCGCTGTTTTCTCGACAGAGAAGACATTTATCTTGATGACATGGGTTTGAGTCTTCATGTTTATTTTAAAACCTCTAGTGTGTGAAATACTGTTTTTCTGTATCTTGTATGCTGTCACATGTCCACAATGCTCTTCCTATTTGTATAAGTTGATATCATTTTTCGTTATCACATTATATGTTGATGTCTATTTATTGTAAAACAAAAAATGAATAAAGGGGGTTTGTAATAATGAAGAGAGCGTACACACAAATCTACAGATAGTTTTGCATATAATTATGAAATCCAGAACAAGTGTGACTGCCCTCGTTCAAGCAAACAGGAACCAGAAAAAAAAAAAACACGAAAAAAGAATCAGAACGCGTATTTAATACAACCAGACAAGACAGGCGCAAAGTTTTGACCAACTGGCCTTTGTCAAGCGTAAGATCACAAACAAACAAACACCAAATACAAAGATTAGAAAAGAAAAGGCTGAAATTTCCTTCCCTGCTGCTTCATGTAATTATAAGTCAATGTCATCTTACTAGTGAGGAAGAAGAAGCACCTACCAACTAGGCAACTAATCACCCAGAAAATAAACACAGAATCTCAATTTTCGTGGTCAGGCACAACAGAGGGTCCATACTCTGCATTGTTATTGTGTCACTGCGTTGAATTGAACTGGAATGGACTGGACAGGGTAAGACTCACTTCTATTTCACAACAGAGTCATTCAGCGCGACATGTGGGCTGCTGTCTACAGTGAAAGCACGTCGCAACAGTATTGCGCCATCTATTTTTTCTGTATACGTACATTTTGTCTTCACCTGTGACAGCAGCTTTGACGGTGGCGATTTTTCTGCAATCCTAATTTTGTCAGAGACAAGGTGTTTATCGCTGTGGGGTTTGTTTACATGTGTTGGGTGGCGTTGTACAAAGTATGATCGCCCAAATCACCACTCAAGGTTTGGGGGGGCCTGGTGGAAGGGGGAGAAAACTCGCTGCCTGATCTGGACTGGACCCTGGGTTTCTCCCTTTCCAGGGAAATGTTTTATCCACTGAGACGTAAGGTCTGTTAGTTCGGTGGACATACTGGCTCTGCAATTTATTTTATATTGTTTTTTTTTTATTTTGTTTCATTTTGCTTTCTTATCATATTTCACTTTATTTTTTTCACTTTGTTTCATTTTATTTTGTTTCACCTTAATTCATTTTTTAAAGTCTTATTTCATTTTATTTTATTTAATTTTGTTTCATATAATTTATTTTACTTTACTTTATCTTATTTCATTTCATTGTACTTTATTTGATTTTGTTTCATTCTGTTTTATTCTTTTCTTTATTATTTTATTCTATTTCATTTCATTTCATTCTATTTTGTTTTGTTTTATTTTATTTTATTTCATTTATTTTATTTTATTTTATGTTGTTTCGTTCTATGTTATAATATTTTATTTCTTTTTACTTTATTTGTGTTTGTGTGTATATGTGAATGTGTGTGCGTGTGTGCGTGCGAGTATATGAGTGAACTGGAACAAGCGAGTGCGTGTGTGTGCGTGTGCGTGCGCGCTTGCGTGTATGTGTATATTTGTTGTGTGTGTGTGTGTTGTGTGTG
>JAPXFY010000021.1:30198424-30203424 GCA_030674185.1 Monoplex corrugatus
ATGGGGCTTGCCCTTAAGGGCTCCACCACAAACCTTCTGTCCTCCGGAATATGGGACAATCCTTCATTGTGACCAACAATCGGCGTGGTAAGTGGTTAACGTGACGGACCCGCAGCCTGTCCACCAGCATCCTGCATGGCCAACCACGCTAGCAAAGCATAAACTCAATGATAACCCTTTGATTCCATCACCCCATCCACAGCTTCCTGCAGAAAGCTGGTGGATAGGGTGAGGAAATCGAAGAGTGCATAGGGTGAGGGAACCACAGGGTTAAGTTTTTGCAGTTGGTGGATAGGTTGCGGGAGTCAAAGGGTTAAGAGGTGTGGGTTCGAACCCTGATCAGTCCAGAAAGAAAAACCATCGTTATGAGATATTTAGAGTTGAACCTACATTAGGCTAGTTGAAAACACAGGAACCACACATTCCAACTCTGTCCACTTAAGTGATGCCTCAATGATGGTGTTGCTCAAATTTTCTTACCAATACTGCAAGTGCCTCGTTTATCACCGTTAGAGCATTGTGAAAAAATGGTAACAGATTCTGTGGTCCTCCTGCCCAGCTCTAAAAGTGACACAAGGGAGGGAGAGAGAGAAAGAAAGAGACAGACAGACAGACAGACAGAGAGACAGAGACAAAGAGAGAGAGAGAGAGAAAGAAGAGAGAGAGAAGAGGATGAGAGAGAGAGAGTGAGAGAAAAGAGAGAGACAGAAACAGAGACAGAAACAGAGACAGACACAAAGACAGAAAGAGAAAGAAGAGAGAGAAGAGAGGGAGAGAACAGAGAGAGAGAAAGAGAGAGAGAGAGCTACAGACAGACAGACAGACAGACAGACAGACAGAAACAGAAACAGACACAGAGACAGAGACAAAGACAGAGAGAGAGAGAGAGAGAGAGAGAAAGGAGAGAGAGAAGAGAGTGAGAGAAGAGGGGTAGAAGAGAGAGGAGAGAGAGAGAGAGAGAGAGAGAGAGATGAGAGAGAGAGAGAGACGAGAAAGACAGAAAGAAAGACAAAAAGATAGACAGAAAGAAAAACAGACAGAGACAGAGAGACAGAGACAGAGAGACATAGACAGAGAGACGTTGAGACAGAGAGTGACAGACAGACACACAGAGAGAGAGAGAGAGAGAGAGGAAGACAGACACATACAGAGAGAGGGAGACAGACAAGACTACAGTATAATCTGCCTTTACACCAAACAGAGACAGACAAGACTACAGTATAATCTGCCTTTACACCAAACAGAGAAAGACAGACAAGACTACAGTATAATCTGTCTTTACACCAAACAGTGAAAGACAGACAAGACTCTAATCTGCTGTTGCACCAAGGCGCCTCATTTTCCATAGAGCCAAGTTTCCCCAGACTGTTGTGGTGGAACATCAAAGCCTGGCATGTTGGGGCCCTGAGGTTATGATTATGAAGGTGATGATGGCGATGGCTTTAACATTAATGCATCATTTATAGACAGCCGAGTTGCTGGCTCCACGTCAGGGCAGAATTAGTATATTCATACTGAATTTAGGCTAAATGTGAGAGAGAGAGAGAGACAAACAGAAAGAGAGAGAGAGAGAGAGGAAAAGAGAGAGAGAGACAGACAGAGACAGAGACAGAGAGACAGAGAGTGAGAGAGAAAGAGAGAGACAGAGGAAGAGAGAGAGAGGAAAAGAGAGAGAGAGGAAAAGAGAAAGAGAGAAGAAGAAGAGAGAGAGAGAGGAAAAGAGAGAGGGGGAAAGGAAGAGACAGAAGAAGAGAGAGTGGGAGAGGAAGAGAGAAAGAGAGATGGGTATGACCCTAATAATACTGGCCCCCCAAAGAAGTTGAGGTCTCATACCACCTCCCCGCCTTGACCTTACATGTAAAGTTTATGCAACAAACTTTTATTTTGCCCGAGGGAAGATTGGCGCATGCTAGCGCTATAGCACGTGCATGTATCATGTGCGTGTGTCTGTGTGTCTCTGCTTATGTAATCCTTGGTGTATTTGAAGTAAGTTCCCTCTTTTTCACTTTTCAAGAGAAAATTCTTTGGTGTATTTGAAGTAAGTTCCCTCTTTTTCACCTTTCAAGGGAAGAATCTTTGATGTATTTGAAGTGAGTTATCTTTTTTCATATTCAAAGAGAAGAATCTCTGGTGTATTTGAAGCAAGTTCCCTCTTTTTCATATTTAAAGAGAAGAATCTTCGGTGTATTTGAAGTAATTTTTTTCTTTTTCACCTTTAAAAAGAAGAATCTTTGCTGTATTTGAAGTAAGTTCCCTCTTTGTCATCTTTAAAAAGAACTTAAACGGATGTGTTCAATGGAGAAACAAAGATGGCACGAATAAATACTGAACGGCGTTTAGGTTCACCAACCCCAACCCCCTGAACAATATCAAAATCAATGTCAGGTCCATTCCAGCGTAAATCACGGCTCAGAATTCTTGAGGTTGAAGGTTGACCTTACAGAGCTGACAACCTTCTGCATAAAGGAACTTCTAAGAATCATTCAAATCTTCTGGCCTAACACCATCTCCGACCAACAACAGCTCGTCCAATGCAATCAAGAGAGTGTGGACAGCATTATCGTGTAAAACAATATGGGTACTGATTGGGCGTATCATCTGAAGAGAGCAGGGTATCATTACCTCGACTGCCCTTCACTGGGCACACACACAGACACACACACAGACACAGACAGACAGACAGACAGACAGACAGACACACACACACACACACACACACACACACACACACACACACACACACACACACACACACACACACACACACACACACACACACACACTAAACCGACGCAAGATAGGAAGACCCAGGAACAACTGGAGACGATCAGTGAACGAGAACTCGAACCACAAAAATGAAAACTGAATCAGAACGCGTGTTTAATACAGCCAGACAAGACGGGCGCAAATTTTCGAAAAGCTGGCTTTGGTCAAGCGGTAAAACGTAAGATCACAAACGAACAAATAACAAACATAAAAATAAGGAGAAAGAGACTGAAACTTCCCTGCTGCTTCGTCCAGTAGGAGAAAAGTACGAAAATGAAATCATAGCGTGTTTGTGAGTAATGGTAAGAACAGGGGAGAGGGGAGGTAAATATGATATCAAAGCCTTGAATAACACTTGGACCAGAACAGACGGGAATTGAGAATCTTCGTTGCTGCCCTACATACAATGAAATAACGGGCAGTATATAAGAAAGTAATTACAGATATTCTACATAATATCTCCGTGAGTCGAAACAAATATCATTTACAATGGGAGGACTTACATGTGAAAGACCTACAGTTTGATGAGCGTTATGAAAAGGATCTTTAACACCACGTTTTGTCTCTTTCTTCTTGCTTTTTTGTCTATTGTTTTGTATGCGGCCAGCTGATGGGTTTATGCGCAGGTTTAAGGCTTATGCCATGATCATCATGGCACCTTTGACGTTCGAGCATAAGGAATTCATTCCGAGCGTGGAGACGTCATCTTGAGAAACTGAAACTGAAATTGTATTGCACACTTCTGTAGTTTGTAACATACAAACATCTGTCTCCAAGGTCTGTTTAGTTTGGTTCCTTACAGCAGGGCACAGTCTGATTTGAACAATGCAGTAACAGCAGAAAATGGAACGGCAGTAGCAGAACCCAAGACTACAGGACTTCTCAGTATGCTGTGCCTGGGGAAGAACATGGGAGCCTCCAGAATTGGTCTTCTGTAACACCCAAATCGGATGCTGAAGAGGCTACTCATCTGTAGGGTTGACTGGAGAGTCTATTATCAATTCATTTTTTTTCTTATTTGCTCTTTTTCAATTTCATGTCCCTACATTAGCCCTGATATGGCTTTAGTAGTCGACTTGGCTATAAGCTGTATGAACTGCACAGTGTGTGTGTATGTGTGTGTGTGTGTGTGTGTGTGTGTGTGTGTGTGTATGTGTGTGTGTGTGTGTGTGTGTGTGTGTGTGTGTGTGTGTGTGTGTGTGTGTGTGTACATGTGATAGATTTGTAGTAGTTTTTAATGTGGTGTTAGCCCTGATATGGCTTTAGTAGTCGGCTGGGCTATAAGCAGTATGAACTGCACAGTGTGTGTGTGTGTGTGTGTGTGTGTGTGTGTGTGTGTGTGTGTGTGTGTGTGTGTGTGTGTGTGTGTGTGTGTGATAGATTTGTAGTAGTTTTTAATGTGGTGTTAGCCCTGATATGGCTTTAGTAGTCGGCTGGGCTATAAGCAGTATGAACTGCACTGTCCCTACGTCTGTTCTGTCTAAGTGGAGTTGATACAACGCCAATCATTCTGGCTCCACAAAACACCACCAACACCAGGTTCGTTCAGTAGTACATCCAGCGCTGGAAAGCCCACGAGAGTTAAATATGTCAATTCGCCGTGAGCTTACTCACCAGAGAAGACCCTAAACTGCTTCTGGGTCACTTCTGTGGAATTCAAGACTGCCTGTTCGTATCCAGCTTAATAAAACTTACCAACTAGGTCTCCTGCTAACGACCGTATTCACTAAGTCGCAAGGTCAGACACAGTAAGCGATCCCCCCCCCCCCCCCTCATCATCACATGTACGTCAAAGAAAAAGACAGACGATTACGGTTACAGTTCCACTTTTGTTGCTATGACTTCTAAACCCCTTGTACATTTTCCTACAGACAATGAAACATAACGAAGGTAGGGTTATGTTGATTGCCTCAATGAGTATTACTGAATCATCAAACAGCAAAATCTTTCTTTCTTGGACGGATTCTCTTTCGACACATATAAACGATGTATATATATTTGGACGTGTATGTAAGGACATTTTTCTTCTTCTTCTTCTGTGCCTTTTTCGCGACAGACCATCTCTCAGAGTGTGTGCCACTTCGATACAGTTTGAACGAAAATCGATTTCTTGGGACTGGTGGGTGAAGCTGTGCCTGTGCGCGTGCGCGCGCGCGCATGTGTGTGTGTGTGTGTGTGTGTGTGTGTGTGTGTGTGCGTGAGTGCGTGTGTGTATGAGAGTGTGTGAGAGAGAG
>JAPXFY010000021.1:30210924-30218424 GCA_030674185.1 Monoplex corrugatus
GAGGCATGGGTGCTGATTGTGTGGATGAAATCATAAACCAAAATAATCAACACAGCGGTAGTAAAGGATCTCTTGACAACGAACAAACTGACTCTCGCAATGGATTCTATAAAATAATCCATCTTCATAGACAATGAATGAATGAATGAATGAATGAATGAATAAATAAATAAACAAAGATATGCATAAATAATAAACAAAATAAAGAAATAAATAACATAGATGATTGAATGAATTAATGAATAAATAAATAAATAATCATAGACAATGAATGAATGAATGAATGAACGAATTAATAAATAAATCAACACACACACAACAAACAAACAAATACATAATCAAATAAACAAACAAACAAACAAATAAATAAATAAGTAAACAAATCAATAAATATATATACAAACAAATGATGAATATATAGATAAATAACATAAATGAATGAATAAATAAATAAATAAAAACTAGCATAATAAAACCACAAGTACACTCTGGTGGCACCTGTTTGCCCTGTGAGGGTGGGCGGAAATTCTACTATTACTACTATTACTACTACTACTATTACTACTATTACTACTACTACTACTACTACTACTACTACTACTGACATTTATACGGCCCCAACTTACATACAAATCAAATCAAAGCACGCACTCTCATCATGTACTAAAGCATCCACTTGCAAGGGCAAAAACTCAAGGGTACCAAAACACACAAACCGGGGTGGGGGTGGGGGCTGGAGGACAAGACGGGAGTGGGACAAAAGACTAGGCACATCATCTTCATCCTCCTCCTCCTCCTCCTCCTCCTCATCATCATCATCATGTACCCTGCCGCATGGCGTTGGTGATCATGGCCCTTCATACGAATCTATCCCCTGTCGCTGCAAGCACATCTTCTACCCTCTCTGTCCTCAGCCACCCTGCAAGTCCGTCCAATATTTTCTCCCTGGGTCTACCTAGTGTACTCTTTCTCTCCAGCTTTCCTGTTGTGACCAGGTGCTCTAATTCCCCCTTCCTTATAAAATGGCCTATACATTTTGTTAGTATTTTCCCATTCTTCTTTATCAATGATCTTCTTGTGTCTGCCCCCTTCAAGACTGTCTCGTTTGTTTGATTTGCTGTCCGTGGAATTCCCAACAACGAAAAACAAACAAACAAACAAAGAAACAAACAAACAAACAAACAAACGAATAAACAAACAAACAAAAACGCGTATTTCATCAGTAGAACAAGTCAAGTGCACATTTTCGGCACAACACACACACACACACACACACACACACACACACACACACACACACACACACACAACACACACACACACACACACACACACACACACACATAATAATATACACACAACACACACACATACATAAACACGATACACACATACACACACGCATGCACGCACGCGTGCACACACACACACCATCACACACACACACACACACACACACACACACACACACACACACAACCAACCAACAAACATGACAAATTCATAAATTTAAGCACAAAACCAGGAACAAGAGAATGACTGACTTCCTGAAGTTTCGTTCAGCTGGAGGTAGTGTCAATGTTTCATAGGTCACAGGATTTTTGTGCTGGCTCAAGGAGTCTGCCAAATAAACTGTGGCACGTTTAGGTGCAGCTTACAAAAACTGTCCGCGGGCGATGAGTCCTTGAACAAAATGGAAATCCTAAACTCTGCATACAATCCCAAACATCATACACAGAACTACACGACAGTGGACATGAAAGGTCTCACCTACATGTACAGTGACTCACACAATGCCTCATAAAAAAGGGAGACATTTTTGTGTGGCTTGATTGTTCTATTATATCCAATACGATCCTTCTTCAATTAATTTATTTTTTCTCTTTTTGATCTGCAGCAGTGCGAATAGGCAAGTCTTCAAAAAACAAAAAAAAACAAAAAAAAACAACTGAAAGTGGAAATGCGCTTTTAACTGGAAGATTAAAAGTAATTCCATTAAGTAGTGAGTGGTTATGTCTCACGTAACAGCACAGCACACACACACACAAAACGCCTTCGGCATGTTCGATAAAAGTAAGAAAAGAGATATGGAGGTAAAGTGGTTAAAACGTTCATGTGGGAAACGAGAGGTCTCAGGTTCCATTCTGGTAAAATACTTTATATTATTAAGGAGGAGTAGGTCTTTGTGTATGTCTGTTCGTATGTTACCAAAATGTGTTGGAAAGAAATTTTCAGCCTTTTTTTTGTTTTTTTTTTGTTGCTTTGTTTGTTTTGGATGGATCTTTACAAAATTTGGGTGTGTGAGAACTTGAGTTTGCTTGAGAAATTGCAGATTAATTTGTGAAGCTTTACATGAAATTATCAAGAAGCGCTTTCACTGAAATGGTGTGGTGGTGAAACGGGGTTATATCCAATTTCAGTGCTGGTTAATTCTGAAGTGAGTCATTTTTGGTGTAGTCTTTTGTCATATTACACCGCATAAAAAATATTGTTAGATTATACAAAGTTAAAAAAAACAGATATTGTTCAGACTGGATAGGTCATATTTAGAAAATATGGATTGACACAGATTTTGATTTTGCTTGGGAATCTCAAAGTTTTGGGGACAAACACATATTTTCTAAAAATGTTGCTTAATTTCTCCAGGCAAACTATCAGCAGTCTAGGAGAGAGCTTTGGAAACCAGTAATAAATACATATTACATCGAAATTTTAAAACCGAATTCGGAGTAGAGAAATATATAACTCAGTTGCCAGACATGCTTTTCTTTTGATTAAATTTCCATGCAGCTGTCGCAAGCTTGAAATTGTATTATGCAGATGCACAGAGGTAAGTGGACAATGCAGAATATGTCACAAGCTTGAAATTGTATCAAGCAGATGCACAGAGGTAAGTGGACAATGCAGAATATGTTACAAGCTTGAAATTGTATCAGGCAGATACAAAGGGGTAGATGGACAAAGCAGAATATGTCACAAGCTTGAAATTGTATTAGGCAGATACAAAGGGGTAGATGGACAAGCAGAATATGTTACAAGCTTGAAATTGTATCAGGCAGATACAAAGGGGTAGATGGACAAAGCAGAATATGTTACAAGCTTGAAATTGTATCAGGCAGATACAAAGGGGTAGATGGACAAAGCAGAATATGTACAAGCTTGAAATTGTATCAGGCAGATACAAAGGGGTAGATGGACAAAGCAGAATATGTCACAAGCTTGAAATTGTATCAGGCAGATACAAAGGGGTAGATGGACAAAGCAGAATATGTCAAAAGCTTGAAATTGTATCAGGCAGATACAAAGGGGTAGATGGACAAAGCAGAATATGTTACAAGCTTGAAATTGTATCAGGCAGATACAAAGGGGTAGATGGACAAAGCAGAATATGTTACAAAGCTTGAAATTGTATTAGGCAGATACAAAGGGGTAGATGGACAATGCAGAATATGTTACAAGCTTGAAATTGTATCAGGCAGATACAAAGGGGTAGATGGACAAAGCAGAATATGTTACAAGCTTGAAATTGTATCAGGCAGATACAAAGGGGTAGATGGACAAAGCAGAATATGTTACAAGCTTGAAATTGTATTAGGCAGATACAAAGGGGTAGATGGACAATGCAGAATATGTTACAAGCTTGAAATTGTATTAGGCAGATACAAAGGGGTAGATGGACAATGCAGAATATGTTACAAGCTTGAAATTGTATTAGGCAGATACAAAGGGGTAGATGGACAAAGCAGAATATGTAAGTCATGTGATGACAATGCCTTAGGCATTGAGATTCACTTTATTTTTGAATGTTGCGAATTTCGTGATAACAGACTTAAGCTTTTTCAACTAAAACATCTGTCGACCGAATCAATGTTGTTATTGCGTAACTTCATTTCTGGAAGGAAAAAAGATAAACTGAAATTAACAATATTTTTCTGTCAACTTTTTTTGTGATTGTATCATTATATTTTGAACATTTGATTATTCTACGGCAAGACAATTTCTAACGGGTTTTTTTTTCTGTTGAATTAATTTTTTTCTGTTTCATGTTATGTGATAATCCCATTGGATTTTCATTTATTTGCTGTTATTCTCCATGTCCCAGCTGGAATTAAGGGATCTATTACAAAATGTTCAATGTTCATTGTTGTGTGTGTGTGTGTGTGTGTGTGCGCGCGCGCGTATGTGTGTGTGTGTGTGTGTGTGTGTGTGTGTGTGTGTGTGTGTGTGTGTGAGTGAGTGAGTGTCTGTTTGTGTGTGTGTGTGTGTGTGTGTGTGCGTGTGTGTGTGTGTGTGTGAGTGTGCCTGCGTGTGTGTGCCTGTGTGTGTTTGTGCATGCATGCGTGTGTGTGCATACGTGTGTGTGTGTGCGTGTGTGCGCATACGTGTGTGTGTGTGCGTGTGTGTGTATGTATGCGTGTGCACGCGCGCGTGCGTGTGTGTGTGTGGATACGCATATGGGCGGCTGTGCATTCATACATGCTCTAGCACGTGAGCTTGCATAAGTACCCGGTACATGTACATCCTAAGCGTATTTGCCTGCTTACATAAATATTCTTTTTTTTTTTTTTTTACTTTTTTAAAACTTTTTTTTTACGCGTAGCCCAATGACAAACACATGCCACTAGGAAAGGGATTTCATGCTCATTGATATTTCTTACAAACATACGCTGATCGAAGAGATTTGCGAACTCAGTTCTGTTGACATATCATTTAATGTGATGAAGTTTTCTGAGACACGGCCAGAGCTAAATGATGATATCCCCATCAAAGAGTATGTTAGCCTACCGTGGGCAAACACGTTCAATATGTCAAATCCTTGCGTGCACGTTCATATCATCTGTGTAGTTAATTAAGAAACTGATGCCCCCCACGATCATAATGTCACTGGAGTACTTGAGAAGATAGGCTGGTAGAGGTCTAATAACGCTCGAATTCTGCTTTTTAAGGGCAGTGGTGGTCTGATTGGCGCAGAGATAAAACGCTTGCCTGTTAACGCCCTATCGGTATACTCAGCCGTATCGGTACACCCAACCCTATGGGTATACTCAGCCTTATCGGTACACTCAGCCCTATCGGTATACTACAGCCCTATCGGTATACTACAGCCCTATCGGTATACTACAGCCCTATCGGTATACTCAGCCCTATCGATACACTTACCCTTATAGGTACACTCGGCCCTATCGGTATACTTTGTCCTATTGGTATGGAAGCAGGCGTTTTCCATCCCACACATCCCGACTAACAACTCCTCCCCAGGAGCACTTAGCGCTGGGGACTGGGTCTGTTACATGAATCTCATAAGTGGAACTGGTGGTCAGCCAGAGTGCATAGTCATGCAAAAATTAATGCATTCCATTTTATATTTTATGTTCATTCCTTCCACTTTAGAAACATCACAAATTAAGTCATATAGAATGAATAAAAGAAAAATAGTACACATTACATCGAAATACGACTGTCTACAGAAATGATGAAATGACTTTGAATAATTTGTTGGATGTGCAAAAAAAATATCACCGTTCAAGTAAAAGCTGACGAAACCAAAAGTAGATCGGGATAGGGAAACCAAATTGTATCAAGGAATTTTTAACAAGTGCATTCTAACTTAAATGTGACCTTTTCATTTTCATTGTGTCATCATCATCATTATCATCAGGTGCCTTGCCGCATGGCGTTGGCGATTATGGACTTCCATCTGTCTCTATCTCTTGTTGCCTCAAGCATCTCTTCCACCTTCCCTGTCTTCAGCTACTCTGCAAGTCCGTCTAGTATCTTCTCCCTGGGTCTACCCGGTGCTCTCCTTCCCTCCAGCTTTCCCGTTGTGACCAGGTGTTCCAATTTCCCTTTCCTCATAAAATGGCCTATGAATGTTGCCTGCCTTTTCCTAATCTTCCTTATGAGTGATCTACTTGTGTCTGCCTCCATCAAGACTGTCTCGTTTGTTTTCTTTGCTGTCCATGGAACTCTCAACATCCTTCTTAGAAACCACATCTCGGCTGCCTCAATCTTGTTCTGCTTGTTGACTGTCCACGCCTCGCAACCGTACAACAGTATTGGTTGTATATAACATTCAAGAACTCTCTTCCTGATAGGCATTTGTTGGTAAGAATGCTTTCCATCTTCTTGAATGTTGTTTTGGCTTGGCCGATTCTGCTGGCTATTTCCGATGTCCATCTACCGTCTGGTGAAATGATCGTTCCCAGGATTTAATCTTATCAACCTGTCTCAAGGTTGTGCCATTTGCTGTTATTTTGCATGAGGGGATTTCATGTTTTTTACTTATCACCATGACTTCAGTCTTCCTGCTGTTTAGTTCATTGTGTACACATTTATAATCTTCCAAAGCAGTATGCTGAAACGTTAAGCTTTAGATTTTGTGGATATCGTTGGGTGTGCTGTTTTCTACGAAATATACCGATTGCCGATAGTGCTGAGTAAACAGATAAGGTGTTAAATCTCGTCTCGCAGTTTGCCTGTCCACACAATCTGTCTACTTTTTTCAGAAGTGATCTCCCATGTTGACCTCAGTGTCTATGGGGTCACTTGACGGTGTGATTAAAAAAAAGACTCAGTCACTTTACTGTCAGTATTTGGAAAGAAATTTCATCCACTTTATTTTTGCGTGTGTGTGTGTGTGTGTGTGTGTGTGTGTGTGTGTGTGTGTGTGTGTGTGTGTGTGTGTGTGTGTGTGTGTGTGTGTGTGGTGTGATGGAATGTGAATGTGCGCGCAAGCGCAAGAGTGTTTTTGTGCTCTCTCTCTCTCTCTCTCTCTCTCTCTCTCTCTCTCTCTCTCTCTCTCTCTCTCTCTCTCTCTCCCTTCTATTCCTTCTGTTCGTCTCCTGCCAGTGAGTGTGTGAGTTCGTGCGTGCGAGTGTGATGCGTAAGTGTGTGTTTCTGTTTGCGCGCACGCGCGCGTGTGTGTATCTGTGTGTGTATGTGTGTCCCCCCCTCCCTCCCTCTGTCTCGACCCTGCTGTCCGTCTCCATCATTTCAGACATGGGTGCAGTTCCAAGCACGTAGATCTGAAAGTCTTGAGGTGCGAGAGAAATTTACTCTCAGACTTCGAGACTTGTTCCAATCGACACAATGGCGGGCTTTGGAGGAGTAAAAGAAGCCACCATGCTCGGGATCGTTCCATTTCACGGCCGTAACGAGAATCTCGCGTGACAAACCTCGCCTTGTGCAGAGCTGGGCGTCCATTTGGGTCGGCAGTTTGCACGGAGTCTTTCCGAGATTTTTATCGCTGAACAAAAAAATATCGCTTGGTCCAAAGGTAATGTTTTTGTTTTGTCGCCTCCCACCAGCCCCCCACCTCTGCATCTCCGTCCCCCTATTCCCCTATCCCCCTTTCCTTTGTCCTCAAGATTTAGGACTTTCTGCCGTTTGTGAGGTTACAATGTGAGCTTGGTGACATTTCGCTGCTGTGTTCCGCTGTTCTTAGTAACGACACCTAATGTTTTTTTCTTCTTTTTTTTTTTTTTTTTTTTTTGATGGTTT
>JAPXFY010000021.1:30223424-30230924 GCA_030674185.1 Monoplex corrugatus
TAATTTTGTGTATATACATAGCATATGTGTGTGTGCGTCGTACGTGTGTGTGGTGTGTGTGTGTGTGTGTGTGTGTTGTGTGTGTGGTGTGTGTGGTGTGGTGTGTGTGTGTGTTGTGTTGTGTATGTGTATGTGTGTGTGTGTGGGTGTTGTGTGTGTGGTGTGTGTGTGTGTGTGTGTTTGTGTGTGGTTGTGGTGTGTGTGTGTGTGAGAGATCAGAAATCAGAACACAATTTATGTGCAATAAGCACACACATATATATATTGCACACAAATAAGTTGTAGTAAATTGACTTAAAACACAAAATTAACTATACACAGATTGGTTATGATGAATGGACGTAACATTGATTAATCTCTGTCGTTATTGATTTCACGTTAGCAGCAGCAGCAGAAGTGTGTGTGTGTATGTGTGTGTGTGGGGTGTGTGTGTGTGTGTGTGTGTGTGTGTGGGTGTGGGTGTGTGTGTGTGTGTTGTGTGTGTGTGTGTGTGTGTGTGTGTGTGTGTGTAGGTCGTTTTCGCTTTATGTTGACGATGATGACAAATGGATATCATACATGCATGCATAAAACAAACAAGGCTTGTTTACCCGTAGGGATTCCCATCCCCTGATATATTCAATAGTGAATGCTACCAAAACAAGTTTTAACAAGTATCTTCCACTGTGTCAAAGAATAGGCGACATGGGCTATCCATGTAAAATTACTGTGCTCATTGTGGGGTCGCTTGGCCACGTCAATCATCATTTCGCAAACGGATTTGAACTTGAAGGCTTGCCCCTTACCCGAGCCAAGGCATTTGGCACGTTACTGTTCAGTCATTGCTATGATAGACTCCCAGATAATATTAAGACAAAGACGCAGGGCCACTCTCCCTTTGTCCTTAACCATGTAGGACCCTTTATGATCTGTACTGTGGATATTATAATGTGTGACAAAGTGATTGACTGTGGTGTGTGTGTGTGTGTGTGGTGTGTGTGTGTGTGTGTGTGTGTGTGGTGTGTGTGTGTGTGTGTGTGTGTGTGTGTGGGTTGTGAGTTTTGTGTGTGTGTGTGTGTGTGTTTGTACTGTTTGTGTGTGTGGAGTGTGTGTGCGTTCCGCATATGTATGTGGATGAGACACTGAATGTAATGAGAGCAATATGTCAATACATAGATATGAGAGAGAGAGAGAGAGAGAGAAGAGAGAGAGAAAAGAGAAACAGACAGACAGACAGACAGAGAACAGACAGACAAACAGACAAAGAACGAAAGAGAAGAGAGAAAAAGAAGGAAAGAAAGAAAGAGAGAGAGACCGGAGAGAGAGAGACCGAGAGAGAGAGACCGAGTGTGTGTGTGTGGAGAGAGAGAGAGAGAGAGAGGAGAGAGAGAGAGGGGAGAGAGAGAGAGAGAAAGAGAGAGAGAGAGAAGAGAGAGAGAGAGAGAGAGAGAGAGAGAAAGAGAGAGAGACAGACAGACGACAGAGAGAGAGAGAGAGAGAGAGAGAGAGAGAGAGAGAGAGAGAGAGAGAGGGAGACTCAAGAGTCAAAATCACATAATGTAGGCTACATCAGCCATGACCCACAATATTATTGATGGGAGGGGCGTAGAGATGGGGATGGGACCGGGTTTTTAGGTGGATTTCATGCACTGCTGACAATTATTTTGTACAATCAGAATAACGAGAAATCATTTACATCTTTTTGACGGTGTCACACGTACACATTTACATAAATAACACATGAATGGAGCCCACACAAACGCAGTTCTGCTTTCCTTTACATCTGTTTCCTACAAAAAAAAAAATACTGATAATTTTACCACACCCTCAATGGATGATTCAACTACATGTAGTCAATCATATCATGTTTCCAACCAATTTTTTTTTAATTTAATATTGATAATAAGCCACTCCAGTTGAAGAACCAATAGCCACATCGTCTATCCAACCAATCAATGATCGAGTGTTCAATCAAACATATATATATATATACTGTTCGATAAGTCCATTAACAGAGTTTATTCTTTAACCCTTTGACTCCCGCACCCTACCTACCAACAGCAAAAACACAACCCTTTGATTCCCTCGTTCTGATCACCAACTTCCTGCAGGAAGCTGGTGGATGGGGTGAGGAAGTCAAAGGGTTAAGTTTTTGCTTTGCTAGCACAGTTGACAATGCAGGTTGCTGGTGGGCAGGATGCAAAAGTCAAAGGGTTAATTAATAAACTTGTCAGCCAATCAACTAATGAAATGTCAATCCTTCTATATTTCAGTTAGTTCGTTAGTTTCTTTCTTACTTTGTTAGTTAGTTGGTCAGTCGGTCAGTCAGTCAGTCAGTCAGTCAGTCAGTCAGTTAGTTAGTTAGTTAGTTAGTTACATTACTTACTTACTTACTTACTTACTTAAAGTTAGTTAGCATTCCATCAATCATACAATTAACAATCAGTGTTTTAATCAACCATTCACATCACATATCAGACAGTCTATAAAACAACTGATTCATTAAATCAGTTAACCAAAAATCAATCAACAAGCTTATAAACAATTGCTTATTTACTTCATTAAATGCTCAGTTAATAACTCAACCAAACGGTCAATTACTCAAATGAATCAGTTCATAATCAGATCAATTGATCAACTGGTTAATGTCCAACTGATCAATAATTACTTACATGCAATCATTTGTATGCTAGATTTTGTTGTTGTTAATTATTACCCTGCTCATGCAAAAATCATTTGACAAACGGCACACACTTGCAAAATAATGTACTTAGCACTGAAGGGGTTAAACATGAAATATGTTGTGATAAAATGTTAGGAAGAAAGAAAGCCGTGACACCACTGCAAATCATCATCCTTTTCCTTCTGTTGATTGTGTGGAAGACTTATCTAGATATGTTATGCTACACCGAGAGAGGGGGGGGGGGTAGGGAGAGAGAGATAGAGAGACAGAGAGAGAGACAGAGATAGAGAGAGAGGGGTAGGGAGGGAGAGAGAGATATACAGAGACAGAGAGAGAGACAGAGATAGAGAGAGAGACAGAGACAGAGACACAAGAGAGACACAGAAACAAAGACAGAGAGACAGAGACAAAGAGAGACAGACAGGGACACACACACACACACACACACACACACACACACACACAGAGAGAGAGAGAGAGAGAGAGAGAGAGAGAGAGAGAGAGAGAGAGAGAGAATACAAATGTTTTACTGTTTTAGGCTGTCAGCCCATTCACAGGGAACACAGGGGACACAGCGGTGGTCAGTGAAACACTGACACTGACAAACATGATCGACTTTTAACCTGGTAACCATGTCACTGTTATGTTAAAGTCATATATCACTCATCACCATTATATACAGTCACTGGTGGAAAAAAACACTTGTTCCAGTCAGTCAGTTAGGTGGGCGATAAATCTGTCCTGTTTCTGTTCTGTCCAGTTGGAAGGTCTGCACTTGTGACAGCCCCAGCACTGGAAATCTCTCCTTTTTCTTGGCTGGAACTACTGATAGGACTGTCCATTTTCTTTTTCCATTCATTGAGAACTGCCATGATATCACTTATTGTGACATTGGAGTTGTCAGTAGGCCTGTGTTGTTGGTGTGTATCACGGACATCAGTTACGCTGCTGACACTTGTCTTTCACTCTTTCCATCAAGTTTGATCGTCTGATTGAAGAACATCAACCACAGTACTGTCTTTTATTACTGAATGTTTCTCTTTACCATACACACTGTAGACATTTTCTGTGTCAACAATATCAGTATTCATTTCCTCGCCTTACCCGTTTTTGTCGTAAAAGTCTGTGTCTACTTGCGCGGTTATGTTTGGATACAAACAATCCTGTTCAGCCGGCCGTGTTTCTCGTGCTGATTCAGGTACACAGAAAGGGGTAGAGCTGTCGTACTGGAATGTGTCACACACCGTAATATTGTCAGTTGGCCTTGAATAAAACAAACTTGGTGGGGTGGGAAGAAACAAACCAGATGGAGAGTAAACATGACTTGCCTGATCTTTCTTAAGTGCACTTCTGTGAGCCTCAGCCCTTCGTCTGTCCCTATAAACCTGAGATGGACATTTTCTTCTGTACACAGCACTGTAGCCCTCTTCTTGTGTCACAGTGTGTTGACTGGCACATGTGTTCGTCAGGCGCAACACCACCACTGTCTGGTTGCCCTTACCATCAATTTTAAACGATGAGAGAACCTTTTCTTGCAGCACTGTGTTCAAAAAACTTTCTAACGATGCTGGAAGTCCTTCAACAGGCATGCTGGTCAACTTTAACACGAAAAAACAATGTTTTGGTACTCACTTTTGAGGTAATCTTGTAGAATAGAATACGAAAATAATTGGAGCTAAAATCACGCACTTATACGGGTGTTTTCGGTTCTGCTCGATGTAAAGAGACGTAAGACACCCTTACCTACTCACTTTGACCAGTCCTTCCCCACAAACATGCACAAAATATCCCTGAATGACTGGCGACCACAGCTCCAGCAGTCACCTGCACGCCATATTTATAGACAACTCCCCACTAGTGATGACGTTGTGCCCATGTGATCAGCAACCAAAATGGCGTGCAGGTGACTGCTGGAGCTGTGGTCGCCAGTCATTCAGGGATATTTTGTGCATGTTTGTGGGGAAGGACTGGTCAAAGTGAGTAGGTAAGGGTTGTCTTACGTCTCTTTACATCCAGCAGAACCGAAAACACCCGTATAAGTGCGTGAAATTAGCTCCAATTATTTTCGTATTCTATTCTACAAGATTACCCACTTTTGAACAAGCGTCTTGCCGGAAACCGAACAAGGAAGGCAACCAACACAGAGAGAGAGAGAGGTAGAGAGAGAGAGAGAGGGAGAGAGAGAGAGAAAGATGAGAGAGAGAGAGAGAGAGAGAGAGAGAGAGAGAGAGAGAGAGAGAGAGAGAGAAAGAAAGTGATTATGTCTTCGCGTGTATAATTGAAATTATATGCATAGGATAACGTGTGTGCTGTGTGTGTTTCTGTGTGTTTATGTATCTGTCTGCGTGTGTTGTGGTGTGTGTGTGTGTGTGTGTGTGTGTGTGTGTGTGTGTGTGTGTGTGTGTGTGTGTGTGTGTGTGTGAGTGCATGTGTGTGTTTGTGTAAGCACGCTTGTGCATGTGTGCTTGTGCGTGTGAATGGTGTGTGTGTGTGTGTGTGCATGTGTGTGTGTGTGTAAGCACGCTTGTGCGTGTGTGCTTGTGTGTGTGAATGAGTGTGTGTGTGTGTGTGCGTGCGTGCGTGCGTGTGTGTGTGTGTGTGTGTGTGTGTGTGTCTGTTTGTCTGTCTGTGTGTATGTGTGGGCTGTCTGAGACAAAAATATGTAGGCACAAGTTTCTCAGCTCTTTATGGTTGGATCTTTACCAAATTTGGATCAAAAGTTGAGAAATCGTAAAAGGATAAGTTGGAAAGGTAAGGTACCAAGCTCAAGGTCACATTACCCATAAAATTTGTCTAGAATCAGCATTTTTCGAGGCAGGTACGTGACAAGCGTTTTCTCAGGAACTTCGAACAATATCTAAACCCTGTTTCCGCAGTGGTGACAGTGTACCATTACCCTCCATACACATCAAGTGTAAGCTTATTTTCTATAAGATGCTCTTTCAAGGTCAGAGTGACTGCTATTCTCATATTCATATTCATATTCATATTCAAATATCCATATTTATTTCTTTTGTCACGGTGGATTTACCATGTGAATCTCGGGTTGCTCTCCCTTTTGAAAGCATGTCGCCGTAATGCAGCGCCACTGAATATTTTTACAAAGACTTTAGAAAGGCAAAGAGGCTAATTATCCTTTAAGTGAAAGGACCCGGGAAAAGACTTAGAAAAGCAGGGATCCGGCTCGTATTTCGTCCCATTCTGAAGGTCTAGACATTAAGTTCGGTTTTCTGCTCAAATTTAGTTATTGGGAGAGGAACGTCTGAACCATTCTGCCACTGTTTATCTTCACGTTTAAAACACTGTTTACAATAAAAATTGCCTATCATTCATGGGATCGACTTCTATATAAGCTTAAGAATAAATACTGTTTTCTGTAGTTGTATCTCTCAGGATTGATAATGGGGTATATCTATTAAGTGCATTTTATGCTCTAGGGAAAATGGATATGCGGAAGCAATATTAGGTAATTTAAACTTGTTTTTATATATGTTTTAGGGTCCTTAATTATGTTTAAATTTTGCATTCAGGTATGTTTTTTAAATCCCCTGTGCGATAAATTGGATGGAGTGATCAACGCCAGGGGCATCTTCTCAGATTATGTGACCGAATGTCATGACTTGTGAGTTTAATTTTCTGCTTTTTTTCCCGTGTTGAAGCACTTTGTGTATTTAAATTCTTATAGCCCCCGATATGGCTCTAAGCAGTCGGCTGGGTTTTAAGCAAAAATAAGAATAAGAATAAGAAAATAGCTTCTTCGAACATATCTATTAGAGTGCAACGGTTTTGGTCTCAACAGAGAAGAGATCACCACAGTACAACAATGTATTTCTAAAACTTTGTATTGTGCTTTTTGTCTAATACAACCACAGAAACTAAAATCATGCAGTTCTAGATCTGTTTTTCAGTTTCTCACCTACACGGGTATTTACATTGCCAAAAGCTTATGTTAGACACGAACATTTCTTTGGTATTATATCTTGCCAAACGTTTATGTTAGAAACAAATATTTCTTTTGGTATTGTTGTTTTTTGTATAAAAGAACGGTTTATAAATGGCCTGACTGTCTTGTTGTTTGTTGTTGTGTCTGTGGCAACATCTGTAACACATCACCTGTGACAAGGAGGGGATGGGGGGGGGGGGGGTGGGCGGTGATTAACACTTTGCTTCTGCTCCGTCAACTAAAACAAGAACAAAGAGACAGATAAAAAGACAGATATGTAGAGATAGACAAACAGACAGGCAGACCAGGCAGACAGGTAGACAAGCCAATCGACAGATGCCAACAGAGAAAAATATGGTTATTAATTTTTGTTTTGTTTTTATATTTTCCAGCGAAGGAGGAAAAAAAAGAGAGAAAGAGAGAGAGAAAGAGAGAAAGACAGACAGAGACAGAGAGAAGAGAGAGAGAAACAGAGATACAGACAGACAGACAGGCAGACAGAGAGAGAGAGAGAGAGAGAGAGAGAGACAGAGAGACAGAGACAGACAGAGACAGAGACAGAGACAGAGACAGAGACAGAAACAGAGACAGAGAGAATGCTTTATTGTACAGCGGTAACATTCTTTGACTAAAAACGAGATTTCAAAGGTACCAATCCAAGATTTGAAACAATCGTTTATTCTGCAATCACAAAACTGATTGCAAAAGAGGTAAAGGTTGTCCCATGATCACGAGGTCCTACCAGAGTGAGGTGGTAGAGGCCTCAACTTTTCTGGCGACCATCACTATGAGGGCGGTGCCCATGTCATCTCCCTCGCTGCTTTACCTTTCCCTGACTTTCACAAAGGAGAAAATACTGGGCGGACTTTCAGGGTGGTTGAGGGCAGAGAGGGTG
>JAPXFY010000021.1:30238424-30248424 GCA_030674185.1 Monoplex corrugatus
GTTTCAGCCAGAGGAATGGACGAAACGATCTGCCGTCTGTGTCACTTCTACACTGAGTGTGCTGCAGAATTGGAATTATTGATCGTGTCTGCTTGCCTTGCCTGTTCGTCGGTCTGTCTGTCTGTCTGCCTGTTGGTTTGTCTGTCTGTCTGTTGGTTTGTATGTCTCTCACGGCAGGGAAGTGTTGAGTGTAGTAGTGCACTTGAGGATGGAGTGAGGAAGTTGGGCTGGGACTGCAGCCTGTGCTGGTCAGACTGCTTTTAGTCGTTATGTTGCACACACTTGTGACTGCCAACAAACAGAAAGAATATTGAACAATGTATTTTCCTTCTCTTTCTTTCATTTCCGAGTTTTCCTTTTTTGTTCTACTCTTCATTTATAAAAAAAAAAAGGGAATGAAACAACAAAAACAAGAACAACAACACCAACAACAGCAACAACGTTGAATGTTACTGTCTTTGCTTTGGTATGTTTTAATGTTCTGTTTTATCTTTACTGAGATTTTGTTCATTCCAGTTCTCTTGTTTGGCTGAAATAACAATCATGCTAGAAATTTCTTATTTCTTTCTGTGCCAGAGGTGCGGGGATCTATTTGCCTGCCTCTGTCTCAGTTATTGTCCTAATTTAAGACAGACCGAGAATGAGAGAAAGTGAGAGAGAGAGAAAGAGAGAGAGAGAGAGAGTAAACAGAGAGAGGGTGAGACAGTAAATAAAAAATATAAGAGAGAGAGAGAAAAAGAGAGCAAGAGAGAGAGAGAGCGAGCGAGAGAGAGAGAGAGAGAGAGAGACAGAGACCGAGACAGAGAGATAGAGAGAGAGAATTTGCAATCAGATCTATAAATAGGACTGAAATTCAGAACTCATTCACTCATTCACACCTTAATCACTCAACAAATCAAACATTTAATCCGAAACATTTGCCTTTACTTTTTTTCTGTTCACTAACATCATTACCCCGGCTGACCTGAAAACTTGCAACCATTCCTTTAACTCTTTCCTTTTCACCTCCCCAAAGTCCTAATCCCTCTTTCTCCCTCCACTACTTCACTATTACTCCTTTTTCTCCCTACTTCACTTCTGCCTCTTAATGCATCCACCCACACACTGCAGAAAGCACAACAACACTCTACTGTTGAACCTGACCTGTGCCATATCACCCATCTGATCCGTTGAAAAAAATCGTGGCTCAAAGCCCTCCCCATTTCAAGAACTTGCCACGCATAGGTTTTAGCACAGACTGTCATCAGTTACTGACAGACTTGGGAGGAGCGCATATGGCATTTCCCAGTGCTTTGAATTCCTGCTGAACAAATTGTGAAGCGAACTCTTTAACATCACCCTTACATACGCTTTCTGGTTCAATATCATCTTTATCAGTTTCATACAAAGAAGCAGAGGTCATCTTCTTCCAGTCTGTTCCTCACCTTGTCTCTATGTCCATCAGGGAGACAGAAATAGCGCTGGTGGACTGCCCGAAATAGCTCATGTGTCAGTGTGGGTTTCAGCCAGAGAGATGGACGAAACGATCTGCCGTCTGTGTCACTTCTACACTGAATGTGCTGGAGAATTGGAATTATTGATCGTGTCTGCTTGCCTTGCCTGTTCGTCGGTCTGTCTGTTGGTTTGTCTGTTGTCGGTTTCTCGCTGCAGGGGGGGGGGGGGTGTTGGGTGAAGTAGTGCACTTGAGGATGGAGTGAGGAAATTGGACTGGGACTGCAACCTGTGCTGGTCAGCTTCCTTTAAAATCGTTGTTTTACACACTTGTGACCCCCAGTAAAGAGACAGAATATTGAACAATCTTCTTTTCCTTTTCTTTCTTTCATTTCCGTGCTTTCCTTCTTTGTTCTACTCTTCAATTATAAAAAAAGGAATGAAACAACAACAACAACAACAACAGCATTGAATGTTACTGTCTTTGCGTTTGCGTGTTTTAATGTTATATTTTATTTATACTAACACTTTGTTCATTCCATTTCTCTTGTTTGGCTGAAATTACAATTGTGCCAGAATTTTCTTATTTCTGCCAGCTTTAGAGGTGCGTCATATATCTGCCTGCCTCTCTCTCTCTCTCACTGTCCTAATTACAGACCGAATGTGTGAGAGGGAGAGAGAGAGAGAGCAATTGAAAGAGAGAGAGAAAGAGAGCAAGTGAAAGAGAGAGAGAGAGAGAGAGAGAGAGAGAGAGAGAGAGAGAGAGAGAGAGAGAGAGAGAGAGAGAGAGAGAGAGAGAGTAGAATTTAAAACCAAACATACAAATTGGACTGAAATCAAGTACTCACTCACTCACACATTTAATCACTCCACGAATCAATCATTTAATCTGAGCAAAAATAAAATTGCTTTTACAATAATCCATTTAATTAATATCATTACCCATGCCAACCTGAAAACTCCTTGGAACCATTCTTTTAACTCTTTTTTACCTCCCCGGAGCCTTAATCCTTCTTTCCCCCTACACGCCTTTACCACTAATCCTTTTCCTCCATAATTCGCTTCTGCCACTTTCTGCATCCACCCACACCCTGCAGAAAGCACCACACTCTACTGTTGAACCTGACCGTACCATATCACCCATCTGATCTGTTGATAAAATAGTGGCTCAAAGCTTTTCCCATTTCAAAAACTTGCCAGGCATAGGTTTTAGCACAGACTGCCATCAGTTACTGACAGACTTGGGAGGAGCGCATATGGAATTTCCCATTGATTTGAATTTCTGCTGAACAAATTGTGAAGTTGACTCTTAACGTCACCCTATACGTTTTCCGGTTCGATATCATCTTTATCAGTTTCATACAAAGAAGCAGAGGTCATCTTCTTCCAGTCTGTTCCTCACCTTGTCTATACGTCCATCAGGAAGACAGAAATAGCGCTGGTGGACTGCCCGAAATAGCCTATGTGTCAGTGTGGGTTTCAGCCAGAGGAATGGACGAAACGATCTGCCGTCTGTGTCACTTCCACACTGAGTGTGCTGGAGAATTGGAATTATTGATCGTGTCTGCTTGCCTTGCCTGTTCGTCGGTCTGTCTGTCTGTTGGTCTGTTGGTTTGTCTGTTGTCTGGTTTTGGTGGCAGGGAGGTGTTGAGTGTAGTAGTGCACTTCAGGATGGAGTGAGGAAATTGGGCTGGGATTGCAACCTGTGCTGGTCAGCTTGCTTTCAGTCGTAATGTTGCACACACTTGTGACTGCTAGTAAAGAGACAGAATATTGAACAATCTTTTTTTCTTTTTCTTTCATTCATTTTCACGTTTTCCTTCTTTGTTCTACTCTTCATTTATTGAAAAAGGGAGAATGAAACAAAAACAACAACAACAACAATAATAACAACAACAAAAACAACAACAACAACAATAATAGCAACACCAACAATAGCAACAACGTTGAATGTCACTGTCTTTGCTTTGGTATGTTTCAATGTTCTAATGTATCTATACTAAGACTTTGTTCATTGCAGTAAATAACAATCGTTCTAGAAATTTCTTATTTCTTTCTGTGCCAGAGGTGTGTAGATCTCTGTGTGTGCCTCTCTCTCTCTCTGTTATTGTCATAATTACAGAGAGAGAGAGAGAGTGTGTGTGTGTGTGTGTATGTGAGAGAGAGAGAGACAGAGACAGAGAGACAGACAGAGAGACAGAAAGACAGAGAGAAAGAGAGAGAGAGAGAGAGCGAGTGAGAGAGAGACAGAGAGACAGAGAGACAGACAGAGAGAGACAAAGACAGAGAGAGAGACAGAGACAGCGAGACAGAGAGACAGAAAGAGGCTTATTCATGAGGCCATTGGCTCATACTCAACTGGGAGCCTGGGGAAGAGAGTGACAACAAACACGACAAGAAAGACGTTTCACAAGTAATTGATTTAGTAAACGAAAAATCAGAATTAGGTGGGGGTTTTCGTTTTTTTTTTCTGTTTTGTTGTTTTTGTTTTTTAGTTTTTGTTTCTTTTTTTTTTTTCAAATTTGCACTGTTAAAGTGAACTATTTCACAACATCCGTTTACATTTTAAAATTTAAGATTTCTTTTTTTCTCTCAATTTTCAGGCATAGAAAATGTGAGTATGCGCGCGCGCGTGCGCGCGCGCGCGCGCGTGTGTGTGTGTATGTGTGTGTGTATGTGACAGAGAGAGAGAGAGAGAGAGAGAGAGACACACACACAGAGACACAGAGACACAGAGACACAGAGACACAGAGACACAGAGAGAGAGACATAGAGAGAGAAACAGAGAGACAGACAGACAGACACACAGACAGAAGCAGAGAGAGAGAGAGAGAGAGAGAGAGACAGAGAGAGACAGAGACAGAGACAGAGCGAGAGAGAGAGAGTGAGAGAGAGAGAGAGAGAGTGAGATTCAGAGCATTAGGCAGGCAGACTGACAGACAGACAGCTAGCTAGCTAGATAGGTAACTGATAACTGGGTCTGAATGGGTCATGCAGCACATGGACAGCCTCTCCCCTCCCCTTTGCTTAATAAAATGGTATCGTGTTGCGTCAGGAGCTTGGGAGGTGATTGTTCAGAGAGTGGTGAGGCATTGATGCTCTGGATCCCATCCAGCACCCTTGCATGTTTATTTTTTGCTAAAATAGATAGATAGACAGAAGAACAGATAGACAGACAGACATATGGATGGTTAGACAGATCATCCAGTTTATCAATTCTAGCACCACAAGACAGTTATTACTTATGGCAAATCACGTTGTGGTCAGTTTCTTCTCAGTCTTCACCTCTTCACGTCCGTCACTTTTCCTTGATGTTTAGTTTTGTTCATAATGTCTATTACCCTAACCCTAACCCATACCTTCCATGCCTTCCACCCCTCAAAAACATAAACGGTCACAAGTGTTATTCAAAAATTACCCTTCCTCCCTTATCATTTTGATTTCTACGCCAGTACCATTTTCATCATTTTTATACAAACAAGTTGAGCTCATCTCTATCCAGTCTGGTCTTCACCTGCTCACAATGTCCAACAGAAGGACAGAAATAGCCCTGTGAGCTAACCAAAAATAGCCAGTGTCTCAGTGTGGGTTTCAGCCAGAGGAATGGAGAAAACAATCTGCCGTCTATGTCACTTCCACAACCTTGTGCTGGAAGACTGGAATTATTGATCGTGTCTGCTTTGCCTGTCCTGCCTGTGTCTCTGTTTGTTGGTCTGTCTCTCTGTCTGTCTGTCTCTCTGTCTGTCTGTCTGTCCGGGTGGGGTTGTAGGCATCGTTGGGGTGTGGAGAAGTCGTTCCTGATCTGCTGACTTCATGTTCAGCTTGCCGTGGAGAGTAATGTCACTCATGCTTGAGAACTAAAACAGGAAAATGAAATCTGTATTGTATATTTTCCCCTGTTTTTTGTTGTTGTTGTTGTTCTTCTTCTTCAAAACGTATTCCCCCTCACCTTAAAAAGCAAAAGCAAATCACAACACAAAGAACCCCCTAGAAATTAAAGGAAGAAAAGAAAAAGAAAGAGTTAAGAAAATGAAACAACAAACAAAAATCATAAACCAATCAACTAACTAACCAAAGAAGAAAGCAACAAAAACAAACAAACAAAAAATCCCAAGCTAACCAGCTAACCAAAGAAGAAAACATCAAAAACTAAGATGCCAGCATCTTTCGTTTTGTGTCGCATATGCCAGTAACAGAGACACTCACCCAGTCACGCTTTGTACAGTCACTAAGTACACATTCACTCGATCAATCAATTAGTGAAAATAAGACGAACATATCAGTTCATCACATTCCTCAGTGCAGTTGTCCTTCCCTTTCTCTCCATCTCCAAATAACTTGTAGTCTCTTTGACCTTTATTACCCTCCACCCTCTCCCCACTCATAATCCTTCTTCCCCTTCCCCCCATCTCCTAAACACACACAAAAACAGACAATCGAATACCCCCTACCCCCACCCCATCCCTTCTCCTAATTTTTGCTTGGTTGATATCACTGTCATCATTACCATACAAACAAGCCAAACTCCTCTCCTTTCAGTCTGTTCTTTACCTCCTCACTCCGTCCACCAGGGAACAAAAATAGCCTGTGGGCTACCCAAAATAGCCTGTGAGTTAGTATGGATTTTGGCCAGAGGAACGGAGAAAGCGATCTGATAGAGAATTGGAATTATCGATTATGTCCACTTCGCTTTGCTTGTTTGCCTGTCTGTCTGTCTGTCTGTCAGGATATGGGTGTTGGGGTGTAGCAGAAGAAATTGCTTTTGACCCGCCAACTGTGATGGTCAGGTTGTTGCAAGCGAGTCGATTTGCGTGCACTTGTGGCTGCTGGTAAACTAAATGAGAAAGAGAATCCAACAAGTTCTTTCAATTTCAGCAAGGGAGAAGAGTGGCAGAATGGTTCAGACATTCGCCTACCAATAACTTAAACTCGAGTTTCCAGGGTTCGCTCCCTGTAGAGGCCTCGACTTTTCTCCTCAGTTTGACCGGAAAATCGAACTGAACGTCCAGTCCTTCGGAAGGGGACTAAAAACGAGTCGGACCCGTTGTGCTTTCTGGCTGTGCACGGTAAAGATCCCACGGCAGTTGAAAATCGTGAAGAGAAGGGTATTGCCCAGCTGCCTTGGTGTAAAACATCGGAGCGGTAGGTTGATTTCCCAGGTCCCACCCCTTGAAGATCAATTAGCTTTCTTGCATTTCTGAAGTCTTGGTTAAAAATAATTAGTGAATATGAATATGAATTTGAAGCGAGGGAGAGGGGATGGGTGTAAGACCTCAGGACCTGGCCGGCTCACGGGTTTATGTGCAGGCTTAAGGCTTGCGCCGTAGTCATTCTGGGTCTTTTCCATCACATGGCACCTGTGACGTGACTGCATATGGAATTCATTCCGAGCGCGGAAACGTCATCTTGAGAAACTGAAACTGAAACTGAAACTCAGCCAGAGGACTCGAGCTACAGTGATCTGTCTTGCATGTCACTTCAACACCGTTTGTGGTGGAAGGTCGTGGATGTTATTGATCATGTCTGCTCTCTTCTTTGCTGGATAGTCTCTTTGTCTTTCTGGTTGTGTGGCTATCAGTCTTGTGGTCTGCAAGCCGTGTGAGTGTGGGTACAGAGTAATTGGTCCAGAAAATGATAGAGAGAAATGAAAAATACGTTTTATTTTGTGTCAGTCAGATTGCCCTTTGGTGAGTAGCGTGACTTGAAGTGGGTAGATAAAGGAAAGGATGAAAAACATATTCCTCTCTGTTTTCATTTAGTACTGTTATAATTTTTCTTTCTAAAAGAAAAAAAAAGGGAAAAATAACAGATGATTGAAAGTGAGCAATGATGTCTTTTGTTTCGTTTTGTAAAATGGGCTGATAGATACTCACTCTTTCACTTGTTGACTGATTGACTGAATCATTCACTTACTGACTGATTGACTGTGTCATTCACTTACTGACTGATTGACTGTGTCATTCACTTACTGACTGATTGACTGTGTCATTCACTTACTGACTGATTGACTGTGTCATTCACTTACTGACTGATTGACTGTATCATTCACTTACTGACTGGTTGACTGTGTCATTCACTTACTGACTGATTGACTGTATCATTCACTTACTGACTGATTGACTGTATCATTTACTTACTGCTGATTGACTGTATCATTCACTTACTGCTGATTGACTGTATCATTCACTTACTGCTGATTGACTGTATCATTCATTTATGACTGATTGACTGTATCATTCACTTACTGACTGATTGACTGTATCATTCACTTACTGACTGATTGACTGTATCATTCACTTACTGACTGATTGACTGAATCATTCATTACTGACTGATTGACTGTATCATTCACTTACTGACTGATTGACTGTATCATTCATTACTGACTGATTGACTGTATCATTCACTTACTGACTGATTGACTGTATCATTCACTTACTGACTGATTGACTGTGTCATTCACTTACTGACTGATTGACTGTATCATTCATTACTGACTGATTGACTGTATCATTCATTACTGACTGACTGACTGTATCATTCATTACTGACTGATTGACTGTATCATTCACTTACTGACTGATTGACTGAATCATTCACTTACTGACTGATTGACTGTATCATTCACTTACTGACTGATTGACTGTGTCATTCACTTACTGACTGATTGACTGTATCATTCACTTACTGACTGATTGACTGTATCATTCACTTACTGACTGATTGACTGTATCATTCACTACTGACTGATTGACTGTATTATTCATTACTGACTGATTGACTGTATCATTCACTACTGACTGATTGACTGTATCATTCACTACTGACTGATTGACTGTATCATTCACTTACTGACTGATTGACTGTATCATTCACTTACTGACTGATTGACTGTATCATTCACTACTGACTGATTGACTGTATTATTCATTACTGACTGATTGACTGTATCATTCACTACTGACTGATTGACTGAATCATTCACTTACTGACTGATTGACTGTATCATTCATTACTGACTGACTGACTGTATCATTCATTACTGACTGATTGACTGTATCATTCACTTACTGACTGATTGACTGAATCATTCATTACTGACTGATTGACTGTATCATTCACTTACTGACTGATTGACTGTATCATTCATTACTGACTGATTGACTGTATCATTCACTTACTGACTGATTGACTGTATCATTCACTTACTGACTGATTGACTGTATCATTCACTTACTGACTGACTGACTGTATCATTCACTTACTGACAGATTGACTGTATCATTCACTTACTGACTGATTGACTGTATCATTCACTTACTGCTGATTGACTGAATCATTCACTTGACGAATGTTTGAATCATTCATTTGCTGCCTGATTGACTGATTGAATCATTCATTTGCTGACTGATTGACTGAATCATCTCTTACTGACAGATGGTCTGAATCATTCATTTGCTGACTGATTGAATCATTCACTTACTGACTGAGTGACTGTATTCATTCACTCACTCAGCCACTCTTTCATTTCTTTATTCGTTCACTCAATGGAATAAAACTTCTTTTTCATTTCTATCCATCATTTTAAGACCATTGCACTCTACAATGAGAGCAAAACTTTCTGCGGTTGAAAGACAAGTCTACCTCTTCCTTTCATAAAGTCCCCCACATCTCCCAGAATTTATTTCTTCAGCACCCTGCTTATAATCCCTTTCACCCTAACCCCCCATTTACCACCTTCCCCACATACCACAAACACAAGTACACACATTTACCTCCATACGACGTCCCCATTGAAAGATTTATATTTCTGGGTCAGTCTCTTGTTTATCAGTTTCTTACAAACGAGAAGAGCTTCAATCCTTCCTGTGTGCTCTTCACCTTCTCACCATGCCCATCAGGGGCACAGAAATAGCCCAGTGGGCTGCCAAAAATAGCCTATGTGTCAGTGTGGATTTCAACTAGAGGAATGAAAAAAAAATGGGGATAAAAGGATCTGCTCTCCAAGTCAGTTCTACACTGACTGTGTTAGAAAATTGGAATTATCGATTGTGTCTGCTTTGCCTTGCCTTGCTCGGGGAGTCTGTTTGTCTGCCAGGATGTTGTGTGTGTGTGTGTGTGTGTGTGTGTGTGTGTGTGTGTGTGTGTGTGTGTGTGTGTGTGTGTGTGTGTGTGTGTGTGTGTGTGTGTGTGTGTGTGTGTGGTGGGGCTGGTGTAGTAGGGTGTGCTTTGAGGGTGGAATGAGGAAATTGCTTTCAACCTGCCATCTCTGATGGTCTGTTTGTCTGGAACGAGTAGCACCATGCACAGCTGGACTTGGAAAAATAAAAAATAAAAAATAAAAACAACAACAACAGGTAAACCTCTTTGCTGCTATCTTTTTATCCTTTCACTATTCTTCCATAACTCCCTCCCCCCCCCCCCCCCCCCCGACCACCATCTCAACTCTTTCTGCTTTCGACTTTCTTCGGCTCAGCATTTCCAGAGCCTCTGTCTCTGATACATCCTCCACCTCCCCCTTCGCTCAAATACACGCCAACACCACGTCACTTTAGGTTTACCTATCCTT
>JAPXFY010000021.1:30260924-30263424 GCA_030674185.1 Monoplex corrugatus
GATGCGATGCGATGCGATGCGATGCGATACGATACGATACGATGCGATCATGCGATACGATACGATACGATACGATACAATACAATACAATCAATACAATGCAATGCAATACAATACAATGCAATGCAATGCAATGCAATACAATACAATACAATGCAATCAATACAATACAATACAATGCAATAAATACAATACAATACAATATAATGAAATACAATGCAATGCAATTCAATACAATACACAATGCAATACAATACAACGCAACACGATAACATACACTGATCAAACGGCTCCTTCTCGTTGTTGGGCGTGCTATGGGCTCATTGGGAAGACTGGGACCACACAATCGAGTCTCATCCACTCCACGGATGCGACGTTGAGGGTGTTGCTGAAATCATCTGACCAGCACCGCAGGTGTCTGTACCTTTTGGGCCTGGTTGACGCCAGGATATATTATGATAGTAAGCGTAGAGCATTATGATAGTAGCGTAGAAAATGGGACGAAAAGATATACGATGGACAATGATGTTTTTACACAGAATATAAATCTCTTTAATTATGACAATGATGTTTTTACACAGAATATAAATCTCTTTAATCATGCAACTTAAGACCTCACTGGCTTTAACAAAATTAGCATGGGCTTTAGAACTGCGGTGTACCGTTCATTCTTAACATCTAAAACAAAACAAAGCAAACAAAACAAAGCAAAACAAAACAAAACAAATTGAAGCAAAACAAAACAAAACAAAACAAAAACAAAATAAACAAAACAAAGTAAAAATCATCCTTGGCCACAGCACAATATGTAAATGCCCAAGTTCCTGTCAGAAAAAAGTTGACAGATGCCAGTAAAACGCCAATTTAACATTTAATTATGAACGGGAACAGTGTATCTCGACAGCCTTCTGTATAAAGCTGGGACATTGAACACATCTGTTTGGGCCAGTGCAGAGTGCAGACTTGCAGATTAGATACCAGATCACTTCCTTGAAGAAAGGAGAGAGCAATAAGAGAGGAGTGATGGTGGTGGTTGAGGATGGGAGGGATTACTGGCCGGAATATGTAGATCTCTCATTGCATGATTTCAGCTTCAAACAGAAGAATAATCTTGCCAAACTGTGGGATACAGCAGTCTTTCATAGCATCCAGTTCAACGGCAATCGCTGCATCGACAGACGATACACACTGCCACGCCAATCGCAGAAGAAGAAGAAGAAGAAGATGATGATGATATGATAGTCTTGAAGAAGAAGAAAATGAGGGAGAACAAAGAAGAAGACATCGACGACTACGATGACGACGACAAAGACGACGACAATCTTGACGATGATACACACTGACAAATCGATCGCAGAAGAAGAAGACGATGATATGATAGTCATGAAGAAGAAGAAAATGAGGGAGAACAAAGAAGAAGAAGACATCGACGACTGCTATGACGACGACGAAGACGACGACAATGATGTCGACGATACACACTGACAAGCTGATCGCAGAAGAAGAAGATGATGATATGATAGTCATGAGGAAGGAATGACGGAAGACAGAAGAAGAAGAAGAAGAAATCGACGACCACTATAACGATGATGAAGACGACGACGACGACAACGACGATGATGATGACGACGACGAAGACGACAACAACGACGACGACGACAACGACGATGACGACTACAACGATGACGACAATAATTATGAAACAAAGTTCAAGTAACATGTTGCATTATTAACAAAACATTTGTGGAGTTCATACGGACAAAGCAAAGTGCGAGGAATCCCCCGAGTACAGAATACTGAATTTCAAATTCGATCCTAGAGATGAGCGTCTGTCGCTTGTTCAAGTAATCTGTCACCCCTCGTCTGTCTCCCAGGACTCATCATTGTGATGGAATGTCTGGTAAGAATGGTAAGAGTGTCCCTACTACTGATTTCCCACTGGGTCTCTCTGTCTTTCCTTCTCACTGCCTCTCCCTCTTCTTCTGTCTGTCTGTCTGTCTGTCTGTCTTCTGTCTGTCTCTGTCTGTCTCTGTCCGTCTGTCTCTCGGTCTCTCTTCTTTCTCAGTCTGTCTCTTCCTCTCTGTCTCTTTCTGTCTCTGTCCCCTACCCCCCTCTGTCTCTCTGTGTCTCTATCTCTCTGTCTTTCTCTGTCTGTCTGTCTGTCTATCTCTCTTTCTCTCTCTTTCTCTCTGTCTCTGTCTGTCTGTCTGTCTCTTTTCTCTTTTCTCTCTCCCTCTTTCTCTTTCTCTATCTTTCTCTTTTTTTCTTTTCTGTCTTTCTTTCTTTCCTTCCTTCTCTCTCGCTCTCTCTTTCTGTTTGTCTCACTCTCTCACTCTTTCACTCACTGACTCACTGACTGACTGACTGACTCACTCACTCACTCCTCTGTCTGTCTGTCTCTCTATCTCCCTGTCTCTGTCTCTCTGTCTCTGTCTCTGTCTCTCTCTCTCTCTCTCTCCACACACACACACACACACACACACACACACACACACACACT
>JAPXFY010000021.1:30268424-30298424 GCA_030674185.1 Monoplex corrugatus
TCCTATAGAACAACATGTGCCTCCAGGATCGAATCTAGTATCCAACTTGAAGACCCACACTAGGCGATAAAGGACCGTTAGCACTACTCATCCGTCGGGTCCAGGTGAAGATCCATTACATATCAAACGAGAAAGGCAGCTTTCCATGACGCACGCGAACTTGGCAATTAGCATGCATAATTATCAGGCTGTGACCTGTGTTTATTAAGCGCAAGTAACAGTCTGACAGCTGAAATGACAGTCACTCACATCTATACTCGGACAAAGAAAATCACAATCTTTTCATGATTAGTCTTCAAAGTATGCGTGTGGCCATTGTCGTCAAGTATACTGGTGATGTTACTTATGGAATGGAACAGAAGATAGGCAGTGAAGATTATAGGTCTGGTATTCAAAGTGGTGGCAAAGTTTGCATGTACAAGAAATAGGTTACAGTGTTTGTATCTGTGAAGAATAGGCGAAAGGTCATTATTCATTACAAAATGTATGTATTTAGGTCTTTATATATCTGTCATATGAATGTGTGTGTGTGTGTGTGTGTGTGTGTGTATGTGTGTGTGTGTGTGTGTGTGTTTGTGTGTGTGTATTTGTGTGTGAGAGAGAGAGAGAGGGAGAGGGGGAGAAGGATGGAGGGAGAGAGTCACAGAGAGACAGAGACAGCTAGGCAGACAGACAGACACACAGTCAGACAGACAGACAGACAGTCAGACAGACAGACAGACAGACAGACAGACAGACAGACAGACAGGCAGAGAGAGATGGGGAAACTGGTAAACTGATAAAACTAATGTTTACAAGCATGCTTGTGCTCACGAAATCAAGGTAAGAAAGTTTGAATCTACACATAATATGCTGTAAGTTCTGTTGTAGGAAACATACGTGGCCAAACAGAAATGTGACGAAGTGGACGTCTGTGAAAGAGCAGAGACCGAAATGTGTATTTACAAAGTTAGATTATAGTATTCATATACAATTTACATAATAAATGATTCATTTTGTATGGCTTAGAAAAGAAGCGGGTTTGGCATTTATAAAAAGTAGATGCCAACATCGCAAATTTATGAAAACAGTATTGCATAATTTGAATTTATGAAAAGAGAGGTTACAAAAATCGTAGTCACAAACGGTAGATGACCCATTTTGAAGAAGTTTAAGAAAAAAAGTGGTCGAGCCTTTCTTAAATCTCCTTTTTATATAAAAATCATTACAGAAAATCCAGATTCTTTATTTCGTTAGGTCACACTAATATGACGTATCAGACAACATACTTGAAATGAAGCATGACAATGGTTGACTGTCACAGCAGTAAAAACAGACTGTAAACAGCGTCACAAGTTCTTGACAAAAATGATGTTCACATTTAGATCCTATTGATTTTATTCGCTTTATACTTTTTTTTTTTATCTATGTGTGACCTTAACCTTGGCGCCATGACTTTCAAATTCATTGCTTTCGCGACTTCTCCACGGTGTACACTTTGACCCAAATTTGATAGAGATCCGTTGAGAAACAGCAGAGAAATCTCGCTAAAACATTTTTGGTTACACGGACAGACATGTTTCTCCGATCGACAGAACCCAATATCTTTTTTATTTCATAAGAAAAGGAGAGATTAAAAAACGTAATGTCTTTTTGTTTTGTTTTTTGTTTTTTGTCTAATCCAATGCTATGATAACCCAGGGGTTAGAATCCATCTATAAATAGCCAGCGTGAAATGAGGTTTGCAACCTCGTAATGGGATTAAATGAATGATATAGAGACAGGAGTCCCCCTCCCCTCTCCACGTCCTCCGCTCCTTTCAGTCTAATTGCATGGAATCGAGCAAACCTGTTTTATTTTATTGTGCTGGTCCATCTCCGCACCGCTTCTGCGTCAATAACCCCCCACTCCCACCCACCCCACATACACGCACACACACATACACACACACACACACACACACACTCACACACACACACACGCACACTCACACACACACACACGCACACTCACACACACACACATACACACTCACACACACACACACACACACACACACACACACACACACACACACACACACACACACACACACACACACACACTGCTTATTTCGGCTCTCCAACATACACTGGAAACCACCGAAACGGGTCAGCCTCAGATCAGGGCACGAAGGGTCACATTATCTGGGCAGTTTTTCATGAAGCTATGATGATGAAATAGGAACAATAGCGATGATGTTAGGGGGGGGGGGGGGGGGGAGGGGAGTCCTTTTCGAACTGAAACAGTTTATGAACAACAATTATACAAAGTTAACACACACACAAAAATCAAGAAGCAGCCATGCTGCACTGCATGCTTATTTGAATAATTTCATATCTTGGAGCCAACAGCATCAGGGAGATACAGACAACTGCAGTGTGGGTAAAAATAATATGAGCAACATCCTCAATGAAGCATCACTGAAGTGAATGAGACTTGACAGTGTGATCCCAGGCTTCCCAGTGAGCCTATGGCATCTTCAACTCTGCACAAAAAACTGTTCAGCGTTGAAAGGACTCTTACATTAGTTTTTTGTTGTTGTTGGACTGATGGGGATTCGAATCCACAATTTCGAAGCCAGCTTTCGTTGCACTAACTACTTTGCCACGGTCGTTGGTTAAATCGAGCAAAATGTTCTGACAATATTTTTGTGAGTGTGGTTTCCAGTTCATCAGTATGCGAATGGTGCCTGACTCTGAGGGGGATGAGGAGGTGAAACACAGGAATGACCTGGGCTTTGTCCTCTGATATGACAAATGGTAGTTTTCCATGATCTCAAAATCCAATGACTTTAATACTTATAGGTAAAACTGCCGTTTGCTTTATTCATTTAGGTGCGCATTTCAGTCATCAGTTTCTTTGTAAAGTTGGCCGATACAAGGTACATTATCACCAAACAAATGACAGTGAGAAAAAGAAAGAAAGAAGACATTTTTTTTCATAATTACATTTCTATGATTTGATTAACATGATTCAGAACACTTTCACTACAATGGTTTGAAGTATGTGACCCAGCCTCTCCCCCTCCACCTCCCAATCCTCTTACTGGACGAGCAGATTATCAAAATCTGGTGATGATGCACCTACGAATTTTGTTAAAAGTGTGAGCAGGTCAGCTGACGTTTATAAACAAACCCATTCACAAATAAGCCCGTTTTGGAAACAGATATGTTGACACCCATATGAGAAATCCCTGCTGACGATTTCAATTTTGCATAGAAATATCGGTTTTCATATGCTTATGCATGATGGTGAAGATTATGATGATGTGGATGATGTGGATGATGATGATGATAATAATGATGATGTTACACTGTTAATATCATCTCTCTCTCTCTCTCTCTCTCTCTCTCTCTCTCTTCTCTCTCTCTCTCTCTCTTCTCTGTCTCTGTCTCTGTCTCTGTATATGAAAGAATCCCTGACATATTGACCAACACACAGACAAGTTAACTTGACCTGCAGCGTTCTCCCTCTTTGCTTGTCAAAGGAAAGCTGTTGAAAATCTAATCAGCAAAAACGTTCTTGATTGAGAAATCTGGACGGTTTCCATCTTCTTTTATTCCTACAACAGTGCCACCGCGCATCGAAAACAAGGGTGACAACCCCGGAATCCCAAAGGGACAAGCTGTCTTCTTGCCTGATGGCCAAATGGCCTTGGTCTCCCAAATTACTTCCCTTGAGCACAAGCCTAAAGAGAGAGAGAGAGAGAGAGAGAGAGAGAGAGAGAGAGAGAGAGAGAGAGAGAGAGAGAGAGAGAGAGAGAATTTGAATTTCAGCAAATCTGGCAGACACTGGCTCCAGTCCACAGCTTATCTGGTGCAAAGCTTGAACTGTTTATTTCATACTTCTTCCCTCCGACAGCTCAGAGCACAATGATCATTGTCTCCATTGTTGTTAAACTGATCACTCCCCTCCGACAGCTCACAGGACAATGATCATTTGTGTCTGTTGTAGTTAACTGAATGTCCAGTACGAATAGAAATAATGAGTGTTAAAATGATGTTTTTTTAAAGTAATCAATGACATCTAATATGTCTTGTATCCGACGTATACTTTGCCCTCCAGAATAGTCTTTCAATGGGACATAAGAAACAGATGTATTTCTCTCTCTCTCTCTCTCTCTCTCTCTCTCTCTCTCTCTCTCTCTCTCTCTGTCCTCTCTCTCTCTGTCCTCTCTCTCTGTCCTCTCTCTCTCTGTCCTCTCTCTCTCTCTTACTTACTCTCTGTGTGTGCCTTATTTGCTATGCTGAAAATTAACCAAGAATACTGCTGTCCACATTTTCATCTAAATTCTGTAATTCATTTTGAAGTCCGCCACTCGTTACCCTTACCAGCGGAGCAGTTCTTAGCCACAGTGTTCAGTGACTGTAGCAGTGGAAAAGCTCTAAGTTCTAATGCTGTTCCAGAGGCTAGTTTAATTCATATTGCTTACAGCCCTGCCGACTACGAGAGCCATATCAGAGCTAACACCAGGTCAAAAACGACAACCCTTCCTGAGTCTGGGGCAAAGTCGGGTCGAGGATCTTTGATGGCGGTGTTTCGTGGGATCTGCTGTTTGGGTGACGTGGTGGCATTATCCTTAGTGAATGGTCATTCACTCAGTCTGGTTCTGACCGAGCAACCACTATCGTTAGTGCTTAACCCTTTGACTTCCCCCACCCTGTCCACCAGCTTCCTGCAGGAAGCTGGTGGATAGGGTGAGGGAATCAAAGGGTTAAGTTTTTGCTTTGCTGGCACTGTTGACAATGCAGGATGTTGGTGGGGACAGGGTGCGGGAGTCAAAGGGTTAAGTAAGCTGAGTCAGAACAGGCATTGTTAAATTCCACTGAAATATCCAGTTACCGTGGTGCAGTAGTCAGCGCAACGATCTGTCGACTGGAAGGTTGTACAATGTAGGTTCGAAGCTTCATCAGTCCCTTCAAAAATCATCGTGGGATGTTTCGCCTCCAACCAGATTCTACCCCGTGTTGAGCATGCTTTGGGCTCATTGGGAAGACTGGGAGCAAGCAGCCGAGTTTCATCCACTTCACGGACGCGCCATTGAAGGTGTTGTTTTAATGTTCTGACCAACACCGTAGGTGTAGGTGTCTGTATCTCTTGGGCCTGGTTGACATCATAACATCATGGTTACCATCCTCATTGTCATCATCATCACCGCCTTGTAAAATTGTGCCAGCTTTTGTAACCATTAAGGTAGTGTAGAGAGAGAGAGAGAGAGGGAGAGAGAGAGAGAGAGAGAGAGAGGGAGAGCGGGGGGGGAGAGACAGAGACAGAGAGACAGAGAAAGACAAGCACAAAGGTAATCTTCCAAAGTGCTATGATCCTAAAAATATCAACTAAATAGCCCAGCAGCAGTGCAGTCTTTTTTATAAGTGGCCCACTGATGGCTTGACATCGTTGGCTCCCATGGACCCTCTGACCCTGGGATTCTGACAAAATAAACGTGGGGTTGATGGTGTGCTGATGAGCCAAAATCAACCGCGTGGGATCAATTTCATTGAAGCATCACAGAAGACGAACATGAAAAAGCTTTAGAGTAAAAAAATAAATTGTGACAATTTAAGATGAAATGAAAAGTTCCACTACAGCAAATGAAACGTCACGGAAAGAGCTGATCAGCAGACTGAAAAGGACCAGTGTCCACGAATGTTTTACCCCTGTGTCTGGTGACACAAGAACGACCAGTCTATGATTGTTTTTACCCCTGTGTCTGGTGACACAAGAAGGACCAGTCTATGATTGTTTTTACCCCTGTGTCTGGTGATGCAAGAAGGACCAGTCTATGATTGTTTTTACCCCTGTGTCTGGTGATACAAGAAGGACCAGTCTATGATTGTTTTTACCCTGTGTCTGGTGATACAAGAAGGACCAGTCTATGATTGTTTTTACCCCTGTGTCTGGTGACACAAGAAGGACCAGTCTATGATTGTTTTTACCCCTGTGTCTGGTGACACAAGAACGACCAGTCTATGATTGTTTTTACCACTGTGTTTGGTGACACAAGAACGACCAGTCTATGATTGTTTTTACCCCTGTGTCTGGTGATACAAGAAGGACCAGTCTATGATTGTTTTACCCCTGTGTCTGGTGACACAAGGACGACCAGTGTCTATGATTGTTTTTACCCCTGTATCTGGTGATACAAGAACGACTAGTGTCTATGATTGATTTTATCTTGTGTCTGGTAATACAAGAACGACCAGTGTCTATGATTGTTTTTACCCCTGTGTCTGGTGATACAAGAACGACTAGTGTCTATGATTGATTTTATCTTGTGTCTGGTAATACAAGAACGACCAGTGTCTATGATTGTTTTTACTCTGTGTCTGGTGATACAAGAAGGACCAGTCTATGATTGTTTTACCCCTGTGTCTGGTGACACAAGAAGATCAGTCTATGATTGTTTTACCCCTGTGTCCGGTGATACAAGAACGACCAGTGTCTATGATTGATTTTACCTTGTGTCTGGTAATGCAAGAAGGACCAGTGTCTATGATTGTTTTACTCCTGTGTCTGGTGATACAAGAAGGACCAGTGTCTATTATTGATTTTACCTTGTGTCTGGTAATACAAGAAGGACCAGTGTCTATGATTGATTTTACCCCTGTGTCTGGTGATACAAGAAGGACCAGTGTCTATTATTGATTTTACCCCTGTGTCTGGTGATACAAGAAGGACCAGTGTCTATGATTGATTTTACCTTGTGTCTGGTTATACAAGAAGGACCAGTGTCTATTATTGATTTTACCCCTGTGTCTGGTGATACAAGAAGGACCAGTGTCTATTATTGATTTTACCCCTGGGTCTGGTGATACAAGAAGGACCAGTGTCTATGATTGATTTTATCTTGTGTCTGGTAATACAAGAAGGACCAGTGTCTATGATTGATTTTATCTTGTGTCTGGTAATACAAGAAGGACCAGTGTCTATGATTGATTTTACCCCTGTGTCTGGTAATACAAGAAGGACCAGTGTCTATGATTGATTTTACCCCTGTGTCTGGTGATACAAGAAGGACCAGTGTCTATTATTGATTTTACCCCTGTGTCTGGTGATACAAGAAGGACCAGTGTCTATGATTGATTTTACCCTGTGTCTGGTGATACAAGAAGAACCAGTGTCTATTATTGATTTTACCTTGTGTGTGGTAATACAAGAAGGACCAGTGTCTATGATTGATTTTACCCCTGTGTCTGGTGATACAAGAAGGACCAGTGTCTATTATTGATTTTACCTTGTGTCTGGTAATACAAGAAGGACCAGTGTCTATGATTGATTTTACCTTGTGTCTGGTAATACAAGAAGGACCAGTGTCTATAATTGTTTTTACCCCTGTGTCTGTTGATACAAGAAGGACCAGTCTATTATTGTTTTTACCCCTGTGCCTGTTGATACAAGAAGGACCAGTCTATGATTGATTTTACCTTGTGTCTGGTTATACAAGAAGGACCAGTGTCTATTATTGATTTTACCCCTGTGTCTGGTGATACAAGAAGGATTAGTGTCTATTATTGATTTTACCCCTGGGTCTGGTGATACAAGAAGGACCAGTGTCTATGATTGATTTTATCTTGTGTCTGGTAATACAAGAAGGACCAGTGTCTATGATTGATTTTATCTTGTGTCTGGTAATACAAGAAGGACCAGTGTCTATGATTGATTTTACCCCTGTGTCTGGTAATACAAGAAGGACCAGTGTCTATTATTGATTTTACCCCTGTGTCTGGTGATACAAGAAGGACCAGTGTCTATGATTGATTTTACCCTGTGTCTGGTGATACAAGAAGAACCAGTGTCTATTATTGATTTTACCTTGTGTCTGGTAATACAAGAAGGACCAGTGTCTATGATTGATTTTACCCCTGTGTCTGGTGATACAAGAAGGACCAGTGTCTATTATTGATTTTACCTTGTGTCTGGTAATACAAGAAGGACCAGTGTCTATGATTGATTTTACCCCTGTGTCTGGTAATACAAGAAGGACCAGTGTCTATAATTGTTTTTACCCCTGTGTCTGTTGATACAAGAAGGACCAGTGTCTATAATTGTTTTTACCCCTGTGTCTGTTGATACAAGAAGGATCAGTCTATTATTGTGTTTACCCCTGTGCTTGTTGATACAAGAAGGACCAGTCTATTATTGTTTTTACCCCTGTGTCTGTTGATACAAGAAGGACCAGTCTATTATTGTTTTTACCCCTGGGTCTGGTGATACAAGAAGGATCAGTGTCTATAATTGTTTTTACCCCTGTGTCTGTTGATACAAGAAGGACCAGTCTATTATTGTTTTTACCCCTGTGTCTGTTGATACAAGAAGGACCAGTCTATTATTGTTTTTACCCCTGTGTCTGTTGATACAAGAAGGACCAGTCTATTATTGTTTTTACCCCTGTGTCTGTTGATACAAGAAGGACCAGTCTATTATTGTTTTTACCCCTGTGTCTGTTGATACAAGAAGGACCAGTCTATTATTGTTTTTACCCCTGTGTCTGTTGATACAAGAAGGACCAGCCTATTATTGTTTTTACCCTGTGTCTGTTGATACAAGAAGGACCAGTCTATTATTGTTTTTACCCCTGTGTCTGTTAATACAAGAAGAACCAGTTCATGTGCAGTAAGTTTTCTGTTGAGCCAAATTTGAAACATTGACTGTTAGGGAACAACAGCTTGAAACAGACAAACCGTTTTCTTTAATTTGCAATCTGACCCAGCAGAAGTTGCAAATACTGGCCGGTTGCTTCCATCGTTAAACTCTATCTAAACTGGTCATTTGTACAGGTTACACAAACATTTAGGAAAAGAATGCAAGCACATGCATCCTCATCATGTGCTCTGCCCCATGGCGTTGGCGATCATGGCCCACCATGCGAATCTATCCCTTGTCGCTCCAAGTGCATCTCCCACCTTCTCTGTCCTCGGTCACTCTGCAAGTCCGTCCAATATTTTCTCCCTGGTTTACCTGGTGTTCTCTTTCCCTCCAGCTTTCCTGTTGTGACTAGGTGCCCCAATCCCTCTCGCCTCAGAAAACATCCCACAAATGTCGCTTGTCACACATGCATACAGACTTGAAATGTTGTGGTATTTTGAAATGTTGTGGTATTCTGGACAACGGTTTGAATGCACTCACTTCATTACTGACTGATTTATCACTTAAAACATCTCTGACACAAAAGAGGTAACGTATTCTCATATAACAATATTTGTTTTAGTGAGGTCTTTTCTATCCATGAACACTCCCAAGTTGTAGAAATGGAATGAGCCAAATGTGTACGCACAGTAAATATTAACTATATAATTAGTATCAACGTCACAAGGGCCACTAATAAATAATCTGACATGCCGACACACACACTCACACTTACGCACACGCTGTACTGCCTATAAGTGTAACATTACGCACGTAATACTCCAAGAAAGACATTCACAGCCAGTCTAAGGGTGCATTTGCACTTTAAGATAATTGTCGAACCGTTTAGTTTTGCACACAACCTTTGACCCAGGCAACAGGATTTTTTTTAATTCGAAATACGATATAGCTCATTTCACTAACAAACAGATGTGCAAATGAGGTACGCTGTAGCATATCTTAGGAAAGAAAAAAATCAAAGTGATAAGCTGCTGTTATTTCTAATATCTCTGCTAGTTTAGGTCACCTTGACATATCTCCATCAGTTGCCACGGATGGAGCCCTACCAGTTTTTTTCAGTAATGCATTAAAGACTGTACATTTGAAGCAGTCATCTTTAATTACATGCATTTACCAGTCAGCATAAAATTCACATATTCTATCATTGAGTGCAGAATGCATAAAATCTGCATAAATCAGCGACTTCGCATTATTTCTATCGAACATAGAATGTATAAAATTTGCATACATTATCGACCGTTGCCAAGGAAACCCAGTAGTTTCACAGAAAATCCATTCTGATTAACAAATTTGTTGAGTGTGGCCAAGAATTTAGAGGGTGGCGGTGAAGGTTTAAATTAATGCAAGCAAATGATTTCATTTCATCTGACTGAGGATGGGGGATGGGGGTGTGGCGGATGATTATGCGGATGGAATCAATAGATGTTTTTGTTTGTTGTTTGTTTGTTTTTTCATCTTGAGGAGACTTGAACAGTATGGTATTGTTGTTACTGGTGTCATGAACATTATCTCGTATTGGGGTGATGAGGATGACTGAGACAGAAAATCATGAAACAATCAAAAACATGGTGTCTTTTAACTTTTGTAAGTGTGTCTGCAATGGCAGTGAGAAAAAACAAACTGAACGACAGACATTGGATATGTTTGTTATTTAGTTATTGTTGCTGATGTTGTAAGGAGGGGGTGGAGAGAGGGGGAGAGACAATTGATGATACCAGAATAGAACATTCTGATATCTTATCATTTCTTTATTTATCTATCTTATTACTTAAGCAATCATTTATTCTATTTTGGTGATGTCTCAATAACTCTGTAATTTATGTTTCCAGAATTCTGGTGGTGTCAGCTTAGTGTTTCATAAATCCCTCTGCCCCCTTTCCCACTTCAAGCCTTGCCAGCAAACGGGGTTTTGCACTGGCGCAGGCGGTCTGCCTGAAAATTGCTGGCAGATAATGGGTGGAGTGCATACGGAATTGCCCAAGTTCATGAATCTTTCTTAAACAAAACCCATACTGGAAACACCAAGAACAATGTGATATCTTGTAGTTTTGTAAAAATTGTGACGCAGAATCAATGACTGATGTTATGTGTGCCTGTCTGTGAAGAGTCAGTGTTGCGGTAAGATACGACTGCTAGCTTAAATAACACACATCGTTCTTGCAGATTCCCTGGTATCGATACTAAGATTCAGTTATCAAAGCTGGGTGTTTATTAAGGTGTTGAAGATGAAACGAGTGGAGAGAGAATACTGGCACAGACTGGCGCGGTTCAAGAGAGAGGAGAGAGAAACAGAGAGAAGGGGGAGGGAGGGAGAGAGAGAGAGACAGACAGATAGACAGACAGAAAGAGACGGGGAACGAGAGAGAGAGAGAGAGAGAGAAAGAGAGAGAGAGAGAGAGACAGAGAGACAGATAAACAGACAGAAAGAAACAGAGACAGAGAAAGAGAGAGAGAGAGAGAGAGAAAGAGACAGAGAGACAGAGAGACAGAGAAACACAGAGACAGAGACAGAGAGACAGACAGAGACAGAGAAAGACAGACATAGAGACAGACAGAGAGAAGACAGAGACAGAGAGACACTGAGAGAGACAGACAGACAGACAGAGAGAGGGAGACAGAGAGACAGACAGACAGACAGACAGACACAGACAGAGAGACAAAGATATTTTGTTTGAAAACGAAGAACCTTCTTTGGTAAAACTTCTTCACGACGAATGAAAGAAAGCCCTGAAATGAGCAGCTGGACAATTTCGTTTTTCGTGATCTTGGAAGGGCTAGACAATGGGGGACAGAACTAAAACACAGCAGTACAGTACCCTGAGGGTATCACACCCACTTTGCCAAGTCAAAACCAGTACACCCCAACCAACTAACCAGCACCAAGCACAGTCAGTGTTTTGTGTGTGGCCAAAGGACAAAAGGTCGACTGTCCTCAGCAAGGAGAATGAAGGGTGATATTGGCAAGTAATGGTGGTTGAGGTTGTGGTGTGGGACAGTGGTGGTGACCCTGATTGAAGGAGAACAGTGGGGGGGGGGGACTGTAAAGATGAGTCAGAGAAGGTGGCGGTGGGGGGGGGGGAGGAGGAGTTGGAAATGCAGAGCTGTAATACGGATGCATGTTAGAGGATGTGCTTTAGCGTAACTAAATTTCTTCTGCTGACTGACTGACTGCCTCCTGATTTTGGGAGATGTAAGGCAAAAGAGTTGTTGTATTCAAGTTTGGGAGAGAAAAACGATGGATTTAACCCATTGATTCCCATACCCTATCCACCAACTGCAAAATCTTAACCCTTTGATTCCCTCACCCTGTCCACCAGCTTCCTACAGGAAGCTGGTGGATAGGGTGAGGGAATCAAAGAGTTAAGCTTTTGCTTTGCTAGCATGCTTGACAGTGCAGGATGCTGGTAGACAGGGTGCAGGATTCAAAGAGTTAAGGGGACTGGTTGGAACTGGGAGGGAGTGGAGAGGGTGAGGGTTAGGGGACAGTCTGCGAGAGAGAGGGGAGAAGGAGAAGATAGAGGAGAGAGACAGAGGATGATGAAGATTCAGAAGGATAATTGGATTGCCGGTAAAAGACAGGGAGGTAACCCCTATGTCATGGACCTGCTACACGTCCAAGACCTGCTATGATGATGACCCATCCCTCAGTCCTCTGTGTTTGTTTCTTTATTACTTTGATTATTGTTCGTTTTGTTATAGTTTTAATGTTATTTATGTATTTGTTCATTTACCTGTTTATCGATTTGTTTATTTTTTCTTTTATCTTACTGTATTTTCTTTTATGTTATTAATGCTATTTGTGTGCATGAACCATTCTTTTAATAATGGTGTGGTGTTAAATGAAAAGAGAATGAGACTGACAAAGTTCAGTGACTGGTTTTTGGATATGACTACTCAAAATGAACTGACTAAAGTTCAGTGACTGGTTTTTGGATATGATTACTCAAAATGAGACACAAAGTTCAATGACTGGTTTTTGGATATGACTACTCAAAATGAGACTGACAAAAGTTCAGTGATTGTGTTGGGATATGACTACTCAAAATGAGACTGACAAAGTTCAGTGACTGGTTTTTGGTTTTGAGTACTCAAAATGAGACTGACAAAGTTCAGTGATTGGTTTTTGGTTTTGAGTACTCAAAATGAGACTGACAAAAGTCCAGTGATTGGTTTTTGGTTTTGAGTATTCAAAATGAGACCGACAAAAGTTCAGTGATTGGTTTTTGGTTTTGAGTACTCAAAATGAGACTGACAAAAGTCCAGTGACTGGTTTTTGGTTTTGAGTACTCAAAATGAGACTGACAAAAGTCCAGTGATTGGTTTTTGGTTTTGAGTACTCAAAATGAGACTGACAAAAGTCCAGTGATTGTGTTGGGATATAACCACTCAGAATCATAAAGATTCTGTTGGCTGTCCAGAATTGGATGCACGTATGGAACTGTCCACGTCACTATCTGACAGCCTTGGAGATACCAACGTACACAAATCTTCCGCCTACGAGTGGGACACTGCAGTCTGAACGCCCACCGACATACAACTTGTGTATTGCACACATATCCCCTGTGAGGGCAGACATGCTGATTAGACACGACGTCTCATCCTTCAAGACTGTCCTAGACTTGCAGACCAATGACAGGAAAGGGTAATGAAGGGGAAGGGGAGAAGGGAGAGGAGGAGGAGGGTATAAGAGGGACTCTGTGTGTGTGTGTGTGGGGGGGGGGGGGCTCTAATATGCAGGTATAGCCAGCCACAGACTTGTTTGCCTTATATAGAAAGATACCGCTTGCAAAAATATGGAGAACTTCAATCAGTTATGCAGCATCTTTGCATTGACAGATCTTGCACATAACCAGGTCGATTACAGTAAATGATAAAAAAGGAGAGAAAAGATGATGTGAAGGATGAGAAGAGAGAAGAAGAAGATGAAGGAAGATGAAGACAGAGAGAGAAGAAGAATGAAAAAGAAGGAAGAAGAAGAAGAATGCAAGAAGAAGAAGAATGCGAAGAAGAAATGCGAAGAAAAAGAATGCGAAGAAGAATGCAAGAAGAAGAATGCGAAGAAGAAGAATGCGAAGAAGAAGAAGAAGAAGGAAGAAGAAGAAGAATGCGAAGAAAGAAGAATGCAGAAGAAGAAGAAGAAGAAGAAGAAGAAGAAGAAGAAGAAGAAGAAGAAGAAGAAGAAGAAGAAGAAGAAGAAGAAGAAGAAGAAGAAGAAGAAGAAGAAGAAGAAGAAGAAGAAGAAGAAGAAGAAGAAGAAGAAGAAGAAGAAGAAGAGAAGAAGAAGAAGAAGAAGAAGAAGAAGAAGAAGAAGAGAAGAGAAGAAGAAGGGAGAAGAAGGAAAAGGGAGAAGAAGGAGAAAAGAAGAAGAAGAAGAAGAAGAAGAAGAAGAAAAGAAGAAGAAGAAGAAGAAGAAAGGGAAGAAAGAACAATATCAAAACAAGAAGTGTAGGAAGATGGTGAGGAAGACGAGACGAAGCGCAAAAAGAAGATGATTTCCAATTCAAGCGATACTTCTTACCACTGGAAAACCTGCACTGGCTTCGAATCCCTAAGGTACACATTCCTGGATGTAAAATTCTATCCTGTAGATTAGTGTCACCTCTTGTCTGTCCATGGGGACTCATCATAGTGAACAGAGACCGAGTAGGAATGGTATGATGTTCCTACATTTGATTTCCCCCTGGATATCTCTCTCTCTCTCTCTCTCGCTCTTTTTTTCTCTCTCTCTCTCTCCTTCTCTCTCTCCTTCTGTCTCCCTCTTCTTCTTTCCCCATCTCTCTCTCTCTCTCTCGCTCTTTTTTTTTCTCTCTCTCTCCTTCTCACTCTCCTTCTCTCTGTCCTTCTGTCTCCCTCTTCTTCTTTCCCCATTTCTCTCTCTCTCTCTCTCTCTCTCTCCCCTTCCTTCTTTCTCCCCTCTCTCTCTTTCTCTCTTTTCTTCTATTTAACCTTGTACATTGTATGTAAGGTGTAATGAGACATCTGGGTGATGTAGCATGACAACTGTCACGTTCCAGCCTGAGTGCAAGCGTTCAAACCTGGATCACAAAGATCTGTACGCGAGCTGCACCATCCCACCCTAGCTGCGATGGGCTACATCACTCTGTTCTGGGCCAATAAAAGTAAAGCAGAAAGGGAATGAGAAGAGAAAGGAGAGACAGAAGAGAGAGAGAGAGAGAGAGAGAGAGGAGAGAAGAGAGAAGAGAGAAGAGAAGAAGAAGAAGAAGAAGAGAGAAGAGAGAGAGAGATAGGGAGAGAGAGAAGAAAAAAAAGAGAAAGGAAAGAAGAAAAGAAGAAGAGAAGAAGGAAAAAGAGAGGAGAAAGAGAGAGAAGAAGAAGAAGAGAGAGAGAGAAGAGAGGGGAGAGAGAGAGAAGAGAAGAAGAAGAAGAAGAGAAGAAGAGAGAAGAGAGAGCAGAGAGAGAGGAGAGAGAGAAGAGAGAAAGAGAGAGAGAAGAGAAAAAGAAGAGAGGGAAGAAGAGAGAGAAGAAGAGAGAGAAGAAGAGAAAAGAGAGAGAGAGAGAGAGAGAAGGAGAGAGAGAACAATATCAAAGACGTAAATAGCATTGTGATATGAAGTAAGAAGAGAGAGAAGGAAAGAGAAGGAGAAATGAGAGGTTGTATCACATGTATCCTCTCGTGAAGAAGATTGAGAGAAAGAGAGAAGAGAGAGAAAGAGAGAGACAGACAGACAGACAGAAGATAGAGAAGACAGAGAGAGAGAGACAGACAGACAGACAGTGAGAGAGAAGAGAGAGAAATAGAAGAAGGAAAGAGAGAGACAGAGAGAGATAGAGAAAGAGAAGAGAGAGCGAGAGAGGAGAAAGGAGAGAAGAAGAGAGAGAGAAAGAGAGAGAAGAGAGAGAGAAGAGAGAAGACAGAGAAGAGAGAGAAGAGAGAGACAGAAGAAGGAGAGAGAAAGAGAGGAAGAGAGAAATAGAGAGAGAAAGAGAGAGACAGAAGAAGCAGAGAGAAGAGAAGAGAGAGAAATAGAAGAGAGAAGAGAGAGAAAAAGAGAGAGAAAGAGAGAGAGAAAGAGAGAGAAAGAGAGAGAAAGAGGAGAGAAAGAGAGAGAGAGAGAGAGGAGACAGACAGAGAGAGAGAGAGAGATGTTCAGTTTCAGTTTCTCAAGATGAAGACTCGGCAACACTACGCTCGGAATGAATTCCGTATACACTGATGCTACTGGTGCCACGTGATGGAGAAGGTCCAGAATGATCATAGCACAAGCCTAAAGCCTGACCATAAACCCCATGAGCTATCCACGTGTATCTGTCTGTCTGTCTGTCTGTCTGTCTGTTTGTCGATCTATCTATCTATCTATCTATCTATCTATCTATCTATCTATCCATCTATCTATCTGTCTGTCTTCTATCTATCTATCTGTCTACCTGTCTATCTATCTATCTGTCTGTCTGTCTATCTATCTATCTGTTGTCTATCCATCTATTTATCTATCTGTTCTGTCTGTCTCTCTGTCTCTGTCTTTCTATCTTTCTATATATCTATCTATCTGTCTGTCTATCAATCATCTATTTTTCATTATCTATCTATTCGTTGTATCTATCTATCTAGTCTGTTTTTCTATTCATAGTCTATCTATCTATCTATCTATCTATCTATCTATTATCTGTCTATATTCTATCTATTTTGTATCTACATGTCGTCTGTCTATTAGTTCATATCTGTCTTTGTCTATCTGTCGTCTGTCTGTCTGTCTGTCTGTCCGCCTGTCTGTCTGACTGTCTGTCTCTGTCTCTCTCACTCGCTCTCTTTCTCTCTCTCTCTTGATAGCTAGATAGACAGACAGACAAACAGACGGACGGATGGACGGATGGACAGAGAGAAGACAGACACACGGACAAACGGACGGACAGACAGACATATAGATAGCCAGATAGATAGATAGATAGACAGATTGACAGATAGACAGACTGACAGACAGACAGAATATCTAAGCCCGCCGCGTTTTTGATTCTCAAAGCTCCTCCACTCAGTTTGATTCATACGACTGTCACGCAGTTCCCAAAAAGGTGGTCCAATTTCTACGTTAACGCTGGCTCTGCAATGGCCAATCAGATTACTTCTAGTTTGGGTGGGATTCAACGCCTTCTTGTAATGATGTCGTAGTTTCAGCGGGAGAACATTGCGTTATCTCCCTTCAACAGTTCACAACGGAACAGGAAATACAAATTAAAAAGAAGGACAATTCAATGAAGGAAATTTACTGAAACAGCGTTAGAAATAGAGGTAGAGAGACAGAGAAAGGCAAAGAAACAGCACAGGACGAGGGAAATGGAAGAACAGAGAAGAAACAGAAAGGGAGCGACACGATGAATGAATGAACGAACAAGTTAATCAATAAATGAATGATTGTTGATAGCTTCAACGTCATCTTAGGAAAAAAAACTTGTGACAGAAGGGGAGTGCGAATGAATGAACGAACAAATTAATCAATAAATGAATGATTGTTGAGAGCTTCAGTGTCACTTTAGGAATACACGTGAGACAGAAAGCAAATGGAAGAGACAGAGATTGATCAGGAGAATTCCTGTCAATATTTGTATCCTTCCCCTCTCTCCCAGCCCCCTTCTGTCTTCCTCTGTCTGTCTATATGTCTCTCTGTCTCTCTCTGTCTGTCTGTCTCTCTCTCTGTCTTTCTCTTCTGTCTATCAGTCTATTTCTGTCTGTCTGTCTCTGTCTGTCTCTGTCTGTCTGTCTCGTTGTCTCTGTCTGTTTGTCTCTCTTTCTCTGTCTGTCTGTCTCTTTCTCTGTCTCTCTGTCTCTCTTTCTCTGTCTGTCTGTCTGTCTGTCTCTCTGTCTCTGTCTGTCTCTTTCTCTGTCTGTCTGTCTGTCTCTGTCTGTCTCTTTGTCTCTGTCTGTCTGTCTCTCTTTCTGTCTCTCTCTGTCTAACTCTCTGTCTGTCTCTGTGTGCGTGTCTCGCTCTCGCTCTCTCTCTCTCTCTCTCTCTCTCTTCTCTCTCTCTCTCTCTCTCTCTCTTTCTCTCTCTGTGACAGGAAAGAAAATAAAACAGAGTCAACAACTGGAATTATAGTGAATGAAGGATTCGAGTCGACGTGCCAGCACATTTAATTTGCGCGTGAGAATAGAATCCCTGTTGAAATTATTATGGCCGTTTCGTTGACAGAGAGGAATCGCGTGAATCTGAATCAAGAGATCTGTGATCTGAACAGCAAATCGAAGATAAAGACAAAATGTAAAAGGAAGACAATTGTATCTTTTGTAGACTGGGAAGCGGGGTTAGGGGGTAGGGGGTGGGTGTAGGGGTATACGAAGACACGAAAAGCATGTCGTGTTGTGTTGAAATAGAAGAAAACGATTTGTAAAAAAAATATGATAAGGTTGCACTCGTGGTGACCAAAACTGCACAGGGTGTGATGATGGTAATTATCTAATGACAGTAACAAAGCACATTTACATATTCATTTATTTACATAAAGGGCATCCATTTATCTATCTATCTATCTATCTATCTATCTATCTATCTATCTATCTATCTATCTATCTACTGTCTGTCTATCTATTCTATTCTGTCTATCTATCTGTCTATCTATCTATCTTCTATCTATCTATCTATCTATCTATCTGTCTATCTATCTGTCTGTCTATATGTTTGTTTGTTTGGTTGGTTGGTTTGTTTGTTTGTTCGTTCGTTCGTTCTTTCGTTCGTTCATTCATTTATTTATTTATTATTATTTTTATTGATTGATTGATTGTTTGTTTGTTCTTAATTAATCAATCAATTCATTCATTCATTCATTCATTCATTCATTCATTCATTCATTCATCTATTCATTCATTCATTCATTCATGTTGGCTGCCCCGTCATCTGCACCATTTTGTCGCGTTGTTCCCATGTCTCTCTTACTCGGTGTCCTCAACACAGTACCAGACATAAGCGAGTTCCGTCGAAGTCTCAATGCCTGAAAGTCCACAGGAGCCAGTTGTGTCAAGCCACAAGCTCAGGAGACTTCACCGCTGCCAAGTCACTTCAATGGAGTTTCACAAGTGATTGTTCTGATTCAGCATACGCAGACTATTGCTCACTGAATTCCCTGGTGGTGGCGGCAATCACTCAATTGGAAAACCTGCTCAACGAGCCTCAAGGCTGACAAAAAGGATCAATTTGCTCGCTTAATTTATTGTATGAGTTTGGTTATTCAAGCCTTAGTGCGCTTTCACGTGTGTATTGATATTCGGGTTTAGTTTGCTTTTAACCCTTTGACTCCCGCATCCTATACACTAACTGTAAAAACTTAACCCTTTGACTCCCTCACCCTATCTTCCAGCTTCTTGCAGGAGACTGGTGGAAAGGGTGATGGAATCAAAAGGTTAAGATTTTGCTTTGCAAGCATGGTTGGCAATGCAGGATGCTGGTAGACAGGGTGCGGGAGTCAAATGGTTAATAAGCGATAACGGTTTCAGACAGCAAGTAACCCTTATTATAAAACAAAAACTATGGTAGTTTGGTTATCTAACCAAAATGCAACGTCACCAGCTGAATCATCAAACAGAAATGTAACAAAGGGATATCGAGGTTTAAAGAGAGAGGCAGACAAAGGAGGACCTAGATCGATGGCGTGAAAGAGACGTCGATGTTACATTTTAGCTTTAGGCTGTCCAGCTCATGACCATAAGCTCATTTTCCATGACACATCCATCACGGTACAAAAAAAGAAAAACTGCTGCAGGAATTCCTGGTAATGTGTTTAGGCAATAAAAATGATTGCATGGGTTCGATTTTTGCTCTAGGGAGCAGAAGGGAAAATGCCCGTTCTCCAATTCCTTTAGCTGTAACTGGGCGCTCCTATCTGTTCATAGTTGTGATCAGACAAGAGAAAAGTGGAACCTACCATCAGACACTTCTCAATATCGTTTGAGATGATATGCAGCCTTTACTTTCTTTAAAAAAAAAACACAGTCAAGAGACTGGTCATCTTGTTTTTTGTGTATAGGAGAGGGTGGGAAGACATGTGGACAGAGACAGAGACAGAGGGGAGAGAGACAGACAGACAGACAGACAGACAGGTAGAGACAGAGAGAGAGAGAGAGAGAGAGAGAGAGAGAGATGCGGAAGACAGGCAGACAGACAGACAGACAGACAGAGACAGAGACAGACAGTCATAGTGAACAGACGTTAAATCAAGGAACGAACAACGAACAGAGACAGACAGACAGACAGACAGGCCGACAGACAGACAGGCCGAAAGACAGAAGAGAGAGAGAGAGAGAGAGAGAGAGAGAGAGAGAGAGAGAGAGAGAGAGAGACGGGTGAGGAGGAGGAATCATTTGCTGGTGGGAATCATTCTTGTGGGAGAAAAGACAGACCCTCGCCCTTTCAGATGCCTTGGCAAAATATTTTACTAGTGCAATTCCCAAAGCGGAAAACAGAAGTTCACATTCTTCCTAGCTCAGCTGAAATAATATTTTGAAAACTCCATTCGATTGTTGACTTATAAAAACTTTGGATCTCCCACGCACGAGGGTCTATTCACGTGAAAGTTAAAGGTTGTTTCAGTAAGGGAGGTCATTAGAAAGTGAGTTGACAGTGACGTCATTACTCTCATTTCAGCTTTACAGGGCAGGCCCAACTTCATTCCATGTAACACACTTTATATTTAACATATTTCTATTAAACCTGTCAATCACTTGTAGATTGACAGCTGTACCAATGATGATAGTGCTCGAAGCATAACTGTTTTCCTGACAGGAACTAAAATAATTTTTTTTTAAAAACACGAAAAAAGAATCAGAACGCGTATTCAATACAACCAGACAAGACAGGTGCAATTTTTCGGCCAACTGGCCTTTGTCAAGAGTAGACCTAAGATCAAAAATGAACCTAAGATCACAAATGAACAAACACCAAATACAAAAATGTGGAGAAAAAGACAGAAACTTCCCTGCTGCTTCGTCCAGTATGAGAAGAGGACTAAAAATGGCCTTTGTCAAGAGTAGACCTAAGATCACAAACGAACAAACACCAAATACAAAAATGAAGAGAAAAGGACTGAAACTTCCCTGCTGCTTCGTCCAGTGAGAGAAAATGTCCTTTTCTGGTTCCTGTTTGCTTGAACGTGGGCAGTCACGCTTATTTTGGAGTTGTTTTCCCGACAGTTTTTGTCGGACACGGAGAACTGATTGGTGTAGAGGTACAGTTCTTACCTTCCAGTCTGACTGCACGGGTTGGCATGGGCGTAAACCTCGCTTGGGGAAATAAAGCAAGTTGTGCGCGCAGCCTCCAGTCAACCCAGCTGTGAATGGGTACTTTACTTCTAAGGTAAGGGAAGATACAAAGCAGCAACGGAGAGAAGATGGTCACCTCTGACCCAGAGAGAATTTGAGATCTCTTCCCATATCATTTTCCAACAACCTTAAATGTTAAGGGACAATTTTACCTTTTTCATTGAGACATTTTCTGTCATGTCAGATTTTAAAGGAAAACGTTCGTTTGAGTTCATCACGTGTTTCTGTACTTGCTGTCCTTATGGCGGACGTTTGAATGACATTGTTATCCTGTCAGTTTCTTTAATTAACCCTTTGACTCCTGCACCCTGTCCACCAGCATCCTGCATCGTCAACTATGCAAGCAAAGGAAAAACTTAACTCTTTGACTTCCTCATCCTATCCACCAGCTTCCTGCAGGAAGCTGGTGGATAGGGTGAAGGAATCAAAGAGTTAAGTTTTTGCAGTTGGTGGAAAGAGTGCGGGAGTCGAAGGGTTAAATCATACGCACTGTGACATTTTCTATTATGTCCAGTTAACCCAGTCCAGATTAGATTTGTATGATTTTTATGGCTCCATGACAGTGTCTAATGTGAAGTGCTATTTCTGTTCTGTAAGTTTTTCTTAGTCGATATCTCATTATCATCATCATCATCATCAGGTGCCTTGCCGCATGACGTTGGCGATTATGGACTTCCATCTGTCTCTATCACTTGTTGCCTCAAGCATCTCTTCCACCCTCTTTGTCTTCAGCCACTCTGCAAGTCCGTCTAGTATCTTCTCCCAGGGTCTACCCGGTGCTTTCCCTCCAGCTTTCCCGTTGTGACCAGGTGCTCCAATTCCCCTTTCCTCATAAAATGACCTATAAATGTTCCCTGTTTTTTTCCCCCTAATATTCCTTATGAATGATCTACTTGTGTCTGCCTCCATCAAGACTGTCTCGTTTGTTTTCTTTGCTGTCCATGAAACTCTCAGACTTCTTAGAAACCACATCTCGGCTGCCTCAATCTTGTTCTGGCTTTGCTTGTTGACTGCCCACTGCCAGTCCATATCTATTACAGTGAAATGTCTTTTTTGTGTTAAAAGCAGTCTTGCCAGTCCATCACTATGTCAGTTAAACGTTGCACATAGTCAATGTTTACCTTCTATGTTATTGCTGTCTTGTGAGTTGGTTTAGTTTGTACTTATTCTTGTGATATCTCTTTAAATGATGAGTAAAGAAAGAAGTTTGACATAAAGCATTTATGGTAAAGTGCAAAGATTGTGTGGTATTCGTCGTTTCTAAAGACGAGGAATTAGGGACACATAGACAGACAGAGAAATTTACAACAAACAGTCGAGTTCCTTGGTCCTGGAAATTTCAGATTATTTTTAAAAAAATAAAGAGCATGAATTATGTCTTGACCATGTTTTTCCTCTTGTATGAATTGCTATTAATTTCTTGCCCGTGTGTCTCTTTCATCTCCATAAAAGATCAATATTTTTGCTGTTGTTCTTTGATTTCGTATCGTTGTTTTGTCTTATACCATTGATTTATCGAAATATTTCCTCTCCCGTAGTTTTTCTGTTTTTAGTTTCTTGTACATATGTAGATTAGCAATGGCAAGTTTGAAAAATGGCTTGAAGCTAATAGCTTCTACCATTGGAAAATAAAACCTTGCCAGTATGTAGGTTTTATGTGCGGGCGCATGGCTTCTGCCGTGATCATTTCAGATCTTCTCCGTTGCATGCCATCGGTGGAGTCAGTCCATATAGATTGTTTTTAGACAGAGGGGATGCTCTGTTGAGAAACTGAATCTGAAATGGGAAAATAAAGTGTCACTGCCATTGTCATTTGTCTTTCTTATCTTCACATTCTTTCAAAAAAAGTCCATTCACCTGTCCTGTTAACTCTTCATTCTGAAATCCAAAACAAGTGCGACCACCCACGTTCAAGCAAACAGGAACCAGAAAAACACGAAAATAGAATCAGAACACGAATTTGATACAACCAGCAAGACAGGCGCAATTTTTTGGCTAACTGGCCTTTGTCAAGAATACAAGTAAGATGACAAACGAGCAAAGAACAAATCAAAAATATAGGAGAAAAAAGCTAAAACCTGCCTGCAGTTCTGATTCTTTTTTTTTTTTTTTTCTGGTCTTCACTTTGAGTCTGACGCCATCTTTACTTGTACTTGAAACGTTAAACCACCAATGACAAAACAACCAGTCTGCATCAAACACCCTCCTCCCCTTATCCGTGCCATTTGCCAACAGAAAAGACGATAAGACACAGACGAACGTGAACTCGGTTCGCTCAAGACGCTCATCAACAGTAGTGTCCCGCACAGCTGTCCAGCAGGGGGCGCTGTGACAGACAGGGAAAGATGGAAGTGATGGAGCGCCAACTGGTGGTTTGGAGGGCGAAGCTGGAACGGTTAATGGACTGGGTCTGTTTGTGGGTCTGTCTGTCTGTCTGTTTCAGTGTCAGCTTTTTTGTTTGTTTTGTTTTCATTTTTGTTACTGTCTGGCTTTTTTCTTCTCTCTACCTGTTTTTTTTCTTTCTTTGTGTCTGTGGACTCTCGCAGTCCATTGCTGTCTTTCTCTTATATCTGTCTGTCTGTCTGTCTGTTTCTGTCTGTCTGTTTCTGTCTCTCTCTTTCTGTCTCTGTCTCCGTATCTGTCTCTGTCTGTCTGTCTCTGTCTCTCTCTCTCCTCATTGTCTGTCTGTCTATCTCTCTCTCTCTCTCTCTTAATTTAAATAAAAAAATTCTGCCAGTGTATGTGTGTGTGTGTGTGTGTGTGTGTGTGTGTGTGTGTGTGTGTGTGTGTGTGTGTGTGTGTGTGTGTGTGTGTGTGTGTGTGTGAACGCGCGCGCACGCGCACTTACGTGCTTATATCCATTATTAAACTTTTTTCAGCTTTTTAAGGATGGATCGTTACCAAAAATTGGTCAAAAGCGAAAATCAGAGGAGGAGTCACGAATGGAAATATTTGTAGGACAAAGCATCAAGTTCAAGGGGGATTCAAAAAAAAAAGAAAAGAAATAAGCAGTGAACTAAATCAACAGTGTCTGGGGAAGGTGTGTCGGACAATACTTTTTCACAGGAATTTCTCACAACATTTGAAATATGTTTTCACTATTGTAACATAGTCTACCATCGTATTTGATATAGATCTATGTCTGATTTCATTGGAAGGTCACAGTTCCGTGTAGATTAAAAAAAAAGAGAGGTTTTGTTGGAAATGCTTGACTATCTTGGTTTTTATCTGTCTGTCTGTATATTTATATAATTATTTTCCATTTTTCCCTGTTTCATCTCTCCCTCTCTTCCTTTCTTCCTTCTGTGTGTCTTTCCTCTCTATCTCTCCGATAGTCCCCTCCTCTCCTCTCTCCTCTCCTCTCTCTCTCCTCGTCTCTCCCTCTCTGTGTGTCTCTTCCTCTCTATCTCTCTGACAGTCACCCTCTCCTCTCTGCTCTGTCTCTCTGTCTCCTCTTGTCGTGCCTCTCTGTCTTTCCTTCTCTTCTCTCTGCATGTTTCCATCCACCTCTCTAACAAGTCCCTTCTGTCTTTGTCTTTTTGTTATGTTTCTCTATTTTCCTGCCTCTCTTACCCTAAGTGGATTGATAAGGAATGTTGGTTTCTTTTTGCTCTGTCTGTCCTTTTAATGTGAGTTTTTTTTGTTGTGCTCTTTCTCTTGATCTTTAAATTTTTTGTAGCTCTTCTCCTGCTCTTCCTCTCTCTCTCTCTTTTCTCTCTCCTCCCTCTCTCTGTCTCTCTCTGTCTTCTCTCTCTGCCATCTCTCCCCTCTCTCCTCTCAGTCTCATAGACGGACAGACAGACAGACAGACAGACAGACAGAAGACAGACAGACAGATAGATAGATGGATAGACAGATAGATAGATAGATAAATAAATAGATAGATAAATAAATAGATAGATAGATAGATAGATAGATAGATAGATAGATAGATAGATAGATAGATAGATAGAGAGAGAGATAGATAACACTGGTCAGTATGGAAACAAAGAGAAAAAATGTCAAATAATAATGTCAAGAAATTTAAGAACTGTCCGTAACCAATTAATATTTCAAGTCAGATAGATGTTGTACAGACATGTTAAAATACGCATAAAGAGACACACGATAATAACGATCATAATATATCCATTTGTGTAGCGCAAGCAATCAATGTCAATGCATGCTTGTCACACTTTACATAGCAACAGATCATTAAGAAGAAAAAAAAAATGGGGAGAGGTCACTGGGTTTATTAATACAGTACGAGCTATAAACATATCTCATCAACAATGACGATGATGGATTATCCCATCGATCCGATCGATAAATAGGTATACTGGTCTTTAATCGCCTGGTATGTGTCTTCTTCAGCAAGAACGCAGACCTTATGGCAACCATCTTTCAAGGAAAAACAGTGGCAAAAAGGAAGAAAGGCAGACCTCCAATCTCGTACATTGAGAGAACATAACCAACACCAATGGCCTAAATATTCAAGAAAGTAAGAAAGGCAGACCTCCAATCTCATACATCGAGGAGACATCCAACATCAGTGGCCAAAATATTCAAGACATTATCCACAAAAGTCAAGACAAAGCGGCCTGGAGGGTGATGGTGGTGTCCAGGTGTGCAGCGGCCAACACCGAACCCGGTGACGCCGACAGGTGAGACAGGTGAGACAGGTTAGGTGAGATGCGTCTTCTTGTCAGGTACAAAACTAACACTGGAGGTACATGTTCTTGCACAGGCGCTGCATGGGAATGGTTCTGCGGCTTTGGGTCTGCTTCCTCCAGTCCCTCTTTTGTTAAATAACTCTTGTTCTAAGCTGCTTGATTTATCACCGTATCCTGCGTACGCTGCTGTCGTCAGCTTAATCTGTTGCATGCAGTAGCTTCCCTTGCTGGCGATGTTGATGTCGCAGCTCATGAGGCTGGCCTTCAGAGTATTCTTTTGTGAATGTGTGTGTGTGTGTGTGTGTGTCTGTGTGTGTGTGTGTCTGTCTGTCTGTCTGTGTCTGTGTGTGTCTGTGTCTGTGTGTCTCAGTGTGTGTCTGTGTGTGTCTGTGTGTGTATGTATGTGTGTGTGTGTCTGTGTCTGTGTGTGTCTGTGTGTGTGTCTCTGTGTGTGTGTCTGTGTGTGTCTGTGTGTTTGTCTGTGTGTGTGTGTGTGTGTGTTGTGTGTGTGTGTGTGTGTGTGTGTGTGTGTGTGTGTGTGTGTGTGTGTGTGTGTGTGTGTATGTTCTAGTGTCGGTATCTCGAAACAAGTGTGACTGCCCGCGTTCAAGCAAACAGGAACCAGAAGAAAAACACGAAAAAAGAATAAGAACGCGTAGTTAATACAACAAGACAAAAGAAGAAAGACAAGACTTTGTATTAGATACTGTCTTGTTGTATCTAATACGCGTTCTTATTCTTATTTCATGTTGTTTTTTTCTCTGGTTCCTTCTCGGTATCTTTGCTTCAGTTCTCACACAAGGAATCATCTTTGGGATTTGGTTGTCTTCCAAACAGACAGCATACACGTGAAACGAAGCTGGCGGCAGATGAGCAGAAAGTCTGTACATGGCTAGCCATGCTTCTTCTTCAGAACTGGAAATTTGGACACTGGATCTTGCCACGTGATTTTGTAAATCTTACGCAGAAGTCTTTTGGTGGGACCTACCAATCGCCGTGGTGTTGTGGTTAACGCAACGGACTACCGACTGGAAGATTGTGGGTTCGAATCCCCCATCAGTCCTTTCAAAAATAGTTGTGGGATTTTTCGGGCTCTAACCGGCTTATACCCAAAGTTGGGCGTGCCATGGGCTCACTTGGAAGACTGGGACCACACAGTCGAGTCTCATCCACTTTACGGATGCGTCATTGAGGGTGTTGCTCAAATCTTCTGACCAGCACCACTCTCGGGCCTGGTTGACACCAGGATATATTATGATACAAAGCGTAGAGTACAGCCCTGTCACGCTGTCTCAATCCTAGATGTAACTCCATAGCATCATGATTATCGTCCTTATCGACATTATCATCATCATCGCAACTCAGGGAACATGTATACACTGTACATAGACAACAAATATAGAATAAAAATCATTTGATGAGTACAGTCTTGTATACATACATGCACATTAAAACTCATCCACACTCACACACACACACACACACATACACACACACACACACACACACACACACACACACACATACACACACACACACATACACACACATACACATACACACACACATACATACACACACACACACAACACACACAACATGCACATGGACCAATTGCAATATGACACATGAAGACAAAAGTACAGAGATATAGGGACAGAGATATATGCTACATAGAGGTGATGGAAAACTAAATACTGGTGAAGTACGAAGACAGGGACACGTAATCATAAAGATGGAAACACACAGTGGTGCCATTTACCAAAAGCAGGATGACCAAAGCCATCGATTTGTTCCTGAAACACTGTCTGCTTCTCATCACTAGCTATTTATCCTGCTGTATCTATACATCAAATTGCAAAATAATCAAAGCCTTTTTGTTTAAACATGTATGTCAAATACCAAAGGTAGCATTAATGACGGGATTTCAAGAACAGAACAAACAGACCAGAGACAAATCTAGCCTGTGTTTTCCATGCACAAATAAGAGCTTGACAGCTGAAATGACAGGGATTTACCAGCTTACTCAGACAAAGGGAGTCACAGTCTTGTGAGAGACAGTCGCAGTTTGTGCACAGATATTGAAATTATACTTCTAGCCTTTGACGTCAAGAACTGTGATGTTGTCATTACTGGATTGGTGGAAAAGATGGGGGTACAATACTTGCATTTGTAAACAAGTTCTCCAAAGCACACGCACACGGAAAGTCACCTGCAGCAACCAAAATATTGTGCTGGTTAAATGCTGTATCATAAACCATGTACATTGATAAAAAGGGACAAGTACACACGAAGAAAAACAGAAGGACAAGAGCGTAACACCACATGTAAACAAAGCATAATGTACACGCATACGCACACGTATACAAACACCTTGTGATCACACGCATTAAGAAGAAATCAGACTATCACATTTGGAATATTCTTACTTTAAAAATGCCACCTAGTCATTTAGTGATAAGTATTTCTTGTTAGGCAGTATGCATGATTTAAATATAGTGAATAACTTATCCACAAGTAGCCGCTGAAATTTTCCGATTCTTGCCACAAAAGTAGGTCTTTGATTTAAAATCTGTATAATTCATAAAAGTAACCATTTAAATGACAAGCATATCAAATCATAAAGAGATTCTTTCTTTAAACAAAAACATTTGTCAGCGTCCTCATTCACGATCAGATTCATTTAAAAACAAAATCATATACAGTTGAGAGATCCTTGCTGATAATTTCACAGATAGTTTGAGATTGAAATCAATGGCTACACTGTATAGTGATGACGACGACGACGACGACGACGATGATGATGATGATGATGACAACGACGACGACAACGACGATGATGGCAACTAACCTTTTCCGTTAAGGAGGCTATTGGAAATTGACACAATATAGCTTAACTCAGCTTCATCATTTCCCTCTTGAATTACTCAAACATAAAATGTTGAAAGCCCAATCAAACAAGAATTATTAACAGAGAAATATGGGCAGTTTCCTTCGTCTGTTATCCTTACAGCTGCGCCATTGCAATTCGAAAACAGGGGTGACAACTCCGGAATCCCGAAGGGACAAGTTGTCTTCATGCTTGATGGCCAAATGACCTTGGTTCTCCCAAATTACTTCCCTTGAGCACAAACCTTTCAGAGAGAGAGAGAGAGATAGAGAGAGAGAGAGAGAGAGAGAGAGAGAGCGAGAGAGAGAGAGAGAGAGACAGACAGACAGACAGAATGACAGACAGACAGACAGAGACATACAGATCGAGAGAGGCAAATAGAAACAGACAGTCAGACGGAGAGACAGAGATAAAAAGACACACAGAAGGAGACAAAAAGAGAATTTAGAACTCAGAATTTTCATGAATGTAGACCAAAATCCCCTTTCATTGAGGAAAATCAGTGCATATATACCAGTCAAAAACACAATGGAAGCAGCACAATCCAACACTGATGACCTTGAACAACTATATGAAAATTTACATGTAATCGTTGTTATCTCAATTCTTGTAGAAAACAGTCACGTAATACTTCACGTTACTACAATTGCAATACCGTTTTCTCGCGTCTCGAAGGTAGTGACGAGAAATTTAGCAATATTAACTACATTTCCTGTGGAATCGTTGGTCAGTGTACCAATGAGCATTTCTTCTAAATCATTATCTTCAGAGGTAACAGAAATTTGGAGCTGTCTAATTTGAATGTACAGTGGGCATTTAAACAGAAAATGTATTTCTTTTTCTTCTGTATTAGGACACACTATACAGGAGGTGTTTTCAGTCGTTGGTGAAAAGCGGTATCAATGAACGTTTAACTGAGACACGCCAGTCCTGAATCGAGTCAGGACATTTCTGTAAGCTTCCACATACAAACACCTGTACATACTTTTCTTTTACTAATAGCGATAACCATTTCACCACTCTGTTGGTTATGGTTAGTTTTCTGTTGATTTACAACTTTTCAAAGCTGACTGCTTCGAGCAGCAGTTCTGAATAATCTGGTAATCACGGTAACACACTAAACAGAAAACCTATTTTCCTTCTATCGTACTTAATTAATTTAATCAAACGCTTCTGTTCTTTCGGAATACCTATGCTAGCTCAGGTCAACTTGACATATCACAATTAATTGCCGTCAGGTGCAAGCCTACGAGCACATCACGGTGACGCACTAAAGACTGCAAATATTACAATCACGGGGACACACTAAAGACTGCAAATATTACTATCACTGTAAGACACTAAAGACTGCAAATATTACAATCACGGTAACGCACTAAAGACTGCAAATATTACAATCACGGTAACGCACTAAAGACTGCAAATATTACAATCACGGTAACGCACTAAAGACCGCAAATTTTACAATCACGGTAACGCACTAAAGACTGCAAATATTACAATCACGGTAACGCACTAAAGACTGCAAA
>JAPXFY010000021.1:30315924-30323424 GCA_030674185.1 Monoplex corrugatus
CCCAACCACCTGTGACCTCACCAGTTCATACCACACATCCAACGTAGGGACCATCATCATCACACTTTTGGTTTGGCGAGCAAGGAACTCGGTTAGCAAGTTACCAGACACCGTGGCGTAGTGGTTAACGCAACGGACTACCGACTGGGAGGTTGTGGGTTCGAATCCCCCATCAGTCCTTTCAAAACTGTATCATTGTGGGATTTTTCGGCTCTAACCGGCTCCTTGGCAGAGTTGGGTGTGCTATGGGCTCATTGGAAGACTGGGACCATACAGTCGAGTATCATCCACTTCACGGATGCGTCATTGAGGGTGTTGCTCAAATCTTCTGACCAGCACCGCAGGTGTCTGTATCTCTCTGACCTGGTTGACGCCAGGATATATTATGATAGTAAGCGTAGAGTATAGCCCTGTCACGCAGTCTCAATCCTAGATGGAACTCTAAAACAGCATGATTATCATCCTCATCGACATCATCATCATCGCATTGTTAAAAAAAAAAAAAAAAGAACGAAAAAAAGCAAAAACCTGTGCCACCTTCTGTGGCCATTAATGATGGCGTAGAAAATGAGACGGGAAAAAAGGTGAGCAGAGGTAACCCCCATAAGTGCGATAATCCTAAAAAAAAAAAAGAAAGAAAAAAGAAAAACCCTCAGCTAGCTAATTGATGAGCCAGGTTTGCACAGAAACAAGTTAACTTTCCAAGACAGAAAGTCGGCCAAGAAAGTTAGAAGTCAACAGGTCCATTTGTAAGGTAACAACTCAGAAATATTACTGTGTCCCTAAGTTTGAGGAACTTAACAGAAAAAACTAATCAACGCAAAATGTGAAAATACCTTCAACGTTAAAACTGCACGAAAGCTAGTGTTGTTCTGTGTTCATCAAAATGTAATAACAGAGTATTTGATCTTATAACTATGTTTGCAAACTCATTTATATATAAAATGCAAAGTAGACAAATATGTTCGAAAATACATACTTTCCAAAGATGCTAAATCAGAGATTCAAAATTGAACAATGTGATACCGAAATACACTTTCACTTGTCCATTTTGATGCACAGTGGATCAACTATATGCCAGTGTTCTTCCCGTAGAAAACAGATTTTCTTCATGACATGTTCTTGAATATCGATGTACATAATAAAACCATTATTGATTAGAATATTGTCTTATATGTTGTGTAAGTTATAGGCTGATTATATGTGAACATGTCTGTCTTACATGTATAAACTGTCATTTCTGTTATCACATTGTTGTTGATGCTTAATTATCGTTCAGCAAAGGGATGTGGTTTGTGAAAGGGTTCATAGGGGAATTGTTGACATGTACTAAGTACTCCCTCCAATTGCATCAGCCTTGTTGTGGCGGGGGAGCTTGTGTGTCCTTACGATCCCAGGAGCTATGCCGGCGGGGACTTCGTGGGCCCTGGCAGCTTCAAGCAAGCCGGACAGGTCGCTGGGGGAGGGGCCAGACTAAGGGGTGCATACAAACAAGTCCTGGCAGCAGGGGAATGTACAGACTATGTTAGAATTAGGAAAGCTCTACCTACTAGTCAAAGAATTAGAAAGGAGCAAGATGAACATAACAGGGCTCTGTGAGGTTAGATGGAGTGGGCAGGGACTTTTTACTGTAGGAGAGCATACAGTTGTATATAGTGGAAATGAAAAAGGTGGCTCAAGAGGAGTAGCAATTGTGCTGGACAAAAAGCATGCTGGAGCTCTGAAAAGCTATAATCCAATTAATGACAGATTTCTCACTGTCAAAATAAATACCAAATATGCTGTTTTGAACATAGTTCAAGCTTATGCTCCAACATCCACTAGCTCAGAAGAAGAAATAGAAAATTTTTACAATGACCTCCAAACTATCAGAGACAAAATTCCCAAAAAGGAAATATGCATTGTGATGGGTGACTTCAACGCTAAAGTTGGAGAGGGGGCTGACACAGAATGTGGAATAGGACCATATGGTTTAGGAGAACGAAATGAGAGAGGTGACATGCTGGCTCTGTTTTGTCAGGCAAATGAGATGAACATCACAAATACTTTCTTCCATCAACCACTGCGCAGAAGATACACACATGGATCTCTCCAGGAGACAGGTGTCGTAATCAGATTGATTATATTATCATTGACAGATCCTGGAAATCAACTGTCCTCAATGCAAAAACAAAGCCTGGAACAGACTGCGACACGGATCACATTCTTGTGACAACCAAATTAAGAATGAAAATATTGAAGAAGCCTAAAACCAAATCGACGCCAAAGTTCGACATATCAAAATTAGAAAACCCTGAGCTGGCGTTAGAATTTAGTATAGAAACAAGTAATCGTTTCTTAAAGTTACTTGAAGTTTGGGATGAAAATGACTCATATCCTGATGAAATCTGGACAGACATAAAAAACACACTGACCAAAATCTCTGAAGAAAAACTAGGAAAAGAAGAGAAAAGGAAAAAAGCTAAGCCCTACATAAGTCAGGAAGTGATAGATCTGGCAGAAAAGAAAAGTCAAGCTCGAAAGCAGGGAGAGCGGGAAAAATACTCAGCACTGAAAAGGGAAATAAAAAGTAAAGTCAGAAGAGACAAAGCAAATTGGCTGGCACAAGAATGCAGTAAAATCAATGAACACAACGAAAACAGGAAGTCGAGGGAGCTCTTCAAACAAATAAAAAAAGTGAAAAAAACAAATTTCAAAGCAACAAACCAATGCATCAACAACAAGGATGGTCACACTCTGACTGAACCAGATGATGTCTTGGATAGGTGGAACGAATATGGCACATCACTTTTTGGCAAGCCTGACAGCCATGAAAATAATTTAGAGCCAAATTTGGAATTGACCCCTGGAGATACGGAACCTGAACCTCTGCTCATCGAAGTTGAATCTGCCATTAAAGATCTAAAATGCAGAAAGTCTCCTGGTCTTGACAATATTCCTGGAGAGTTGTTGAAACACTCAGGTGATGGTGGACTCAAAGTAATGCATCACTTATGCTGCAAGATATGGAAGACTTGTCAGTGGCCTACAGACTGGAAGCTCCAAGAATTTGTCATGTTACATAAGAGTGGAAATGTCAAAGACTGCAACAATTATAGAACAATTGCACTGATCAGTCATGCCAGTAAAATACTGCTGATAATAATTTTAAACAGGTTAAAGCCAAAAGTAGAGGAAGAGCTATCCGACTGTCAGGCAGGCTATAGGAAAAACAGGGGAACAATAGATATGCTGTTTGTACTCCAGATATTGATAGAAAAGATTAGAAACACAGACCAAGAGATGTTCATCGTTTTCATTGACTACAGCAAAGCGTTTGATAGCGTGATTCGCCAAAGTCTTTTCCACTTCATGATCAAAATGGGTTTTCCAAGACATCTGGTTTCCCTCATAGCTTCATTATATAATGATCAAAAAGCAACAATCAGATGGAATAATCAAAACTGCAAATTTTTTAACATCACTAAAGGGGTAAGGCAAGGTTTCATCCTGTCTCCACATCTCTTCAGCATATACACTGAACATATCATGAGAGAAGCAGACATAGAAGACATGGGAGTAAATATTGGTGGTAGAAACCTGTCAAATTTACGCTACGCAGATGACACAGGATTACTGGCAGACAACATTACAGGCTCTAGGAGGATCCTGTACAAGGTAGACCGGGTTGGAAAGGCAGCTGGGCTGGACTTAAATTCAAAGAAGACAAAGGTTATGCATGTTGCAGGCAAATATAACACTAGACAGGACCAGATCATGCTAAACCAAGTCCCTCTAGAAAATGTCAAGGACTTTAGATATTTAGGTTCAGTCAAGACACACGATGGAACATGCTCAAAAGACATAAAGATGAGAATTGGAATGGCCAAGAACAGTATGGTTCAATTGAACAATATTTGGAAAGACCACAGCATAACAGCAGACCTTAAGATAAAACTCTTAAAATGTCTTGTCTGGCCAGTGATGTTATACGGCTGCGAGGCATGGACAATGAAGAAAGAGGATGAAAGACGAGTGGAAGCAGCAGAGCTGTGGTTTTACCGAAGACTGCTGAGGGTCAAATGGACGGATAGGCGCTCAAATGAAAGCATACTGAATGAGTTGGGTACTACACGCAAGCTTCTAGTACTCATACAACGGAGGAAACTGAAATATGTTGGACACGCAATCCGTAATGAGAGAACAGACTTGATGTCCACTGTCCTCCAAGGTAAAGTGGAAGGAAAGAGAAACAGAGGACGGCCACCTGCATCACTTGCTAGAAACATCACAAACATCAGTGGCAAGAAACTCCAGGAGGTGGTCAGACTTAGCCAAGATCGAGAGTGCTGGAGGCAACTTGTGAGGACATCATGTGCAGCGGCCAACACTGTTCCCGGTGACGCCGACAGGTGAGACAGGTGAGACTAAGTCTTAGTGTTCATTACTAAACTGCCAATGTATAAAACATCATTATGTATATTCTGTATACTATGTGAAGTTCATGTGTCAACGTTGTCTTTTCATATATGTAAATTTTGTTGTTGTTGTCATATTTCGTTGCTACATTGACATTGTGTGGTAGATGTCCGTTTGTTGTGAAACAAAAGATGTATGAAAAGAAAGTTTAGAAAAAAAGATAACAAGTCAGACAGAAAGTCAGCTAGCAAGATTGTGTGTCAGTTCGTAAACTAGCAACTCAACTGGTAATCGATAAGCCAGCTAGGAAGGAAGCAAGTTAACTGTCAAGACAGCAAGTATGCCAACAGAGTAAGAGTCAACAAGCCCGTTGGTAAGGTAACAAGTCAGCTAGAAAGTCAGTTAGCATGGTTGTGTGTCAGTCGCCAAACGAGCAAGTCAGCTAGCAGGTCAGCTAGCAAGACAACAAGTTAGAAAGAAAGACATCATAAAGGATACAAAGTTAACTGGCAAAGTAACAAGGCAGCTAGAATGTTAAAAAGTCAGTTAGTCAGGGAGAAAGTAAGCTAGCAAAGTATAAAAATCAATTAGCAAGGTAGAAAAACTGCTGGCAAGACAGAAAGTCGATTGGCAAGGTAGCAGCCTAGCGTGACAGAAAGCTAACTAGCAAGACAATTGTTATTGTTATTGTTGCTTAAAACCCAGCATACAAACTTCAACAGGAAAAAAGAAAAGAAAATTAAGTACACATAGCAATGCATTAGTGCACATAATCTAAGGAGATGCCCCTGGCGTTGACCACTCCGTCCAACTTATCAAACAGGGGATTTAAAAAACACACCTGAACACAAAATTGAAGCATACCTAAGGACATTAAAACATATGTTAAAACGGGTATAAATTACCTAAAATTGCTTCTGCACATCTCACTTCCCTAGAGCCAAAACTGCCCACAATACATGTACCCAAATTATCAATCCTGGAAAAAAGTACGTAAGACTTTATCAAACACACACTCAGGTGAATGGACCGGCAAGGCAGACAATGATAGGAAGAAATGACAGAAAGCAAAGGAACGAGGCAGAAACAAAGAGATTGACAGAAAAGAGGAAATTTCTAGCACAGAAGTTTGGCAACACAAAAATTCACCTTGCAGGAGAGGAAGTTAACTTGCAAGGTAGGGTGTCGACTAGCAAGGTAGCATGTCGACTAGCAAGGTAACATGTCGACTAGCAAGGTAACCTGTCGACTAGCAAGGTAGCATGTCGACTAGCAAGGTAACATGTCGACTAGCAAGGTAACATGTCGACTAGCAAGGTAACATGTCGACTAGCAAGGTAGCATGTCGACTAGCAAGGTAGGGTGTCGACTAGCAATGTAGCATGTCGACTAGCAAGGTAACATGTCGACTAGCAAGGTAGCATGACGACTAGCAAGGTAGCATGTCGACTAGCAAGGTAGCATGTGGACTAGCAAGGTAACATGTCGACTAGCAAGGTAGCATATCGACTAACAAGGTAGCATGTCGACTAGCAAGGTAGAGTGTCGACTAGCAAGGTAACATGTCGACTAGCAAGGTAGCATGTCGACTAGCAAGGTAGCATGTCGACTAGCAAGGTAACATGTCGACTAGCAAGGTAGGGTGTCGCTAGCAAGGTAACATGTCGACTAGCAAGGTAGCATATCGACTAGCAAGGTAGCATATCGACTAGCAAGGTAACATGTCGACTAGCAAGGTAGCATGTCGACTAGCAAGGTAGCATGTCGACTAGCAAGGTAACATGTCGACTAGCAAGGTAGCATGTCGACTAGCAAGGTAGCATGTCGACTAGCAAGGTAACATGTCGACTAGAAGGTAGGGTGTCGACTAGCAAGGTAGCATGTCGATTAGCAAGGTAGCAGGTCAGCTGGCCAGGTAAAAAGTTGCTAACCAATCAGCTGGTAAATCAGTTGAGTAGCACATCATCTTGCAAGAGTGCAAGTAAGCCAGCAATCAGCTGGAAAGATAGCAAGTCAGCTAGCAGATCAGCTATTAAGGTATCGATTCAGTCAGCAATTTAAGTGGCAAGGTAGCGAGATATTTAGCTAGGTAGCAAGCCAGTCAGCAAGGTGGCAAAGAGTTAAGAGGTGGAGGTACATGCAAGCCTTGCAGGTCCCAATCAATATCATGCATGACCCAACTTCCAGTGTGACAAGTTGGAATACACACCCTAAGTCATTTCATAACCCAGGGAGAGAAATGGCATAAGTGAAACTGTTTATTCTGGGTTTAAAATGAAGGGGACAATTTAAAAAAAACTCTCGGACAAACGTGCACATATCTATAACATACATGTTGTCAAGACTGTCTCCTTTTGTTTTCTTGAAGGAGGCAGACACAAAAAAGACATCAATGAAGAAGATATAAGAAAAGACAAACATTTATAGGACATTTTATGAGACAAGAGAAATTAGAGCTGGAGGGAAAAACAGCACCAGGTAGACCCAGGGAGAAAACATTGGACGGACTTGCAGATTGGCTGAAGACAGAGAGGGTGGGTGAAGTACTTGCAGCGACAAAGTATAGATTCATATGGAGGGCCATGATCGCCAACACCATGCGACAGGGCACACGATGATGACATGTTGTCAATACAAGTTCGCAGTGTATATCTCGTGTGTGTGTGTTGTGTGCGCACACTCGTGTGCCTGTAAGTATATGTGTGTGCGTAGGCGCTCACGAATGTTTGTGTGTGTGTCTGTGTGTGTCTGTGTTTAAAATGTTGTCATGGTTTCTACGAACGTGTATTCATTAATGTTGTAGGCACAATTTGATGTTCTTTTTGAAACGAATTAAAAGTTCAACGCTTCCACCAGCTTAAAATTTGCTGTGAAAAAGTACGGAGAGGTCTGCTTCAGTTTGCCCACTTTTCTCTCCTCTTCGCTGTTCCACTCAGTTACGTGCACATTTTAAAACGGTCGAGAAGTTCTGAAGGGACAAGCCTACATGAAACAAAAAATATCCCAGGTTAGCGTATATACAAGTATTATTTGCACAGGCTATGCATGTAAGATCCCCCCCCCCCCTTCCCTGTGGAGATGCCGGGGCCTTTTCAGTATAAA
>JAPXFY010000021.1:30328424-30335924 GCA_030674185.1 Monoplex corrugatus
AAAGATTTGAGCAACACCCTCAATGATGCATCCGCGAATGGATGAAATTCGACTGTGTGGTCCCAGTCTTCTCAATGAGCCCATATGCATAGCACGCCCAACTCTGGGTAGGAGATGGTTAGAGCTGAAAAATCCCACTATGATTTTTGAAGGGACTGATGAGGATTCGAACCCAGAACCTTCCAGTCGGTAGTCCGTTGCGCTAACCACTACACCATGGCAATTGGTATTTGTTCAGAAAGTTGACTCAAGAGTAGTGAGGTCTCTACCACTTCACACCCCTATGACCTTAAGATAAAAGGACAACCCATTTTGTTTCACTAATATTGGATTGTGCTGAATGTTTTGTTTATATACCCACTTTGTACACATCAGCTACGAAAAGGCATTTAGCTATCACTGGCAGTCATGATGGAATAATGAAAGCAATGCATTCTCATGGATGCAAATTCATCAGCTGAGCGTAGTTGTTGGCAGTCTGAAGGCTTTGTGCAAATGCACAAAAAGGCTTCTGCTTCTCAGTACTTTTCACTGTCAGACAGACACAGAGAGAGAGAGAAACAGATAGACAGACAGACAGACAGACAGATAGACAGAGACAGAGACAGAGAGAGACAGAGACAGAGAAAGAAAGCAAGAGAGAAAGAGAGAGAAAGAAAGAGAGAGAGAGAGAAAGTGAGAAAGAGAGAGAGAGAGAGAGAGAGAAGGGGAGGGGGGGGGGAGCAGAAGACAGGCAAGACAGCCAGCTGTCAGACCTATCACTCAATTGACAGAACACATCTCCTTTTCCGTCCCCTCACCGAATCTTTTGTCTCTCCCATCCCCCTCCTTTCCCTCTCTCCACTGCCTCTTCCAGATCGCATTATCAGCAGCACCACAAACGATGGCCGCTGAATATTCATAGACGCACGTGGACATCCATTTCCCAAGAGAAGAGAAGAGAGACTGTAGACCGCAGACCTGTCCAAGGATTCAGCAGTAACTGCTTATTATGGCGCACTATCAGAACGCAGAAGAGAAAATGAAACTGCATATGGATAGTTTAAATCATCTAGGGATAGATAGAGGCAGTTTTACTGTTCCAGGTGAGTATCCCATGCATGGCATACTGCAGTCCAAAACGATAAACCAGACTATACAGAATCGTGAAAAAGACGCTAGCTTAAAAGAAAACTAACTTTTTTTTTTTGCTGAGAAAATCTAAGGATAACTGTAAATGTACTCTTTTCACCAACCCCCCCCCCCCCCCCCCAAAAAAAAAAAAAAAAAAAAACCACAAAAAACAAAACAAAACAAAAAACACAAAACAAACAAACAAAAAACAAAAAACAAAGCCTAAAACAAACAACAACAAAAAAACAACCACACACTCACAAAAGTGTCTCACTTGCATCAACATGATGAATTATGTTACCAAGAAGCTCAGCCATTATATAGGACAAAGCAGGATAAGACTTACGCTGATACTAAGATCAAAGTAAAGCTAACTTTAATTACGAGGAAAACCCATAAAAATCAAGGATCAAATAATGTTTACCATTGTCACTAGAATGGGTTGCTTGTATATTCCTTATATTCTCTTATTTTCTATTCTTTTTCTTCCTTCCTATACGAGCAATTTGTCGTTAAGTCAGATCTAACAGTCCACAGATACTGTAATACTGACTTGCCACGCTAATTTTATGCAGTTCCCCAGGGTTTGGTGGCCATATCTTCCAGCCACATGTCCAGGCATTTGGTTGTGAAGATGGGGCAGGCCTGAAGAATGTGGACTAGTGTCTGGTCAACAACCCTGTGTTCACATGGGGATATGTCCTGTACGCTACTTCTATGCTAATGGGCGTCAGTGTCGTCTGATTTAGTATAACAATGTCTTGTAAGTAGATGGTTCACCAGCATATCTCCAGCATCAAGAAGCGGTACCAACTGGAGGCTCAGCCATTCTTATGACTGGCTATCGCTTCCAAAAGGAAGCAATTCAAAAACGTGACAACAACAAAAGTAAAACGATTAAAGCTGTTTAACTAATTGGTACTAATACACCTCTAAAGACTTATTCAGAATGAGCAAGTTGGTACTATCTCAGCAAACAGGAACTAAAAAAAAAAGGCAAAAAAAAAAAAAAAAAAAAAGAAAGAATCAGAACGCGTATTTAATACAAACGAACAAACACCAAATATTTTGTATTTGGTGTTTGTTCGTTTGTGATCTTACGCTTGACAAAGGCCAGTTGGCCGAAAATTTGCACCTGTCTTGTCTGGTTGTATTAAATACGCGTTCTTATTCTTATTCGTGTTTTTTCTGGTTCCTGTTTGCTTGGACGCGGGCAGTCACACTTGTTTTGGATTTTGTATTTTTTTCAATAAACTTTGACTGAACGTACCCTGAAGCCTTGATAAATTCAGCTGCTACAGGTGAAAATTTGGTCAATGGATGATAATATTTCTGCCGTCTATCTCTTCTCATGCATACTGGCCCTTGTCCTGTCCTTCAACAAGTAAGTGCACAGATTGTATGTCGCCAGCTTTCTCGATCTGCAGATTGTATTGCCCCATGATGGAGGCCAATATGACAGGCAATAAATGGATTATTCAAGGAGTCTTCATACATTTTCCATGATGCCTCTGCATTATGGTAGCTTATGGACAGTTTTCCATATAGAACGATAATTTGACAGGAACTAATCCTCTGACCTAGAAACGAATCCTGACCAGTACAGCTAGATTTGATCTTGAGACTCCTGATACTTCAAGAATCTGTGTCGGTATCATAGTCACTCCAGTGAATACTGAAAATGGTGCTCAGATAACGTAGATAGACAAGTTGGAAAAGGGGCAAGTGATTTCAAGTTGCCTGTAACAATAACGATCGCCATTCGTTTGAAACTTGCAGACTGTCATAGTTACTCCACCGTTTAATAGACAGTGAAATGGCCGACGTACAAGCCATTGTGTCCTGACTCCACAGCACTGACTCTCCTCAAAATGGAAGACAGGAAGAGGAAAGACAGATACGGACATGCGCAGAGACACGGACAAGATGGAGTGAGTGAAATAGCGAATCTGCATAAGAGGGGTGGTGGTGGTGGTGGTTGGGAAGTAGTAACGGTGGTGGTGGTGTCAGGAGATTGCAGTTTGGGAGAGATCTATTGTTTCTATTTCTGTGACTTGCTGATAAAGGTCTGATGTGACTCTGGGTGGTGGAGATACTTGGTTTGCCGGGAGATTTAATGTCATGCCAAAGAAACTGGTTGCCTCTGGGCGAACAGCAACGAGATCATAAAAAAACAAATGGGTAGGCAGTGAGACTGAGAAAGGCAAAAGAAAATGTGATGCAGTAAGACACTTTAAGGTGAAGTTAAGCATTTTACTTTTTCCCCCTGAAACTTCTAAATTCTGATTAATCTTTTTAAACAGTAATTAAGGATACAGAAACACAGAAAACAGCTAACAAGATGATTACACGCCAAACGGAAACAGATGTGGTTTTGTGATGATGACCATTAAATAATCACATCTAATGGTTATTCAGAGGATAGCAAAAAGTGTAAAACGTTACTTAGGTAAAAAAAAAACAACAACAACACACACACACAAAAAACACTACCACCAATAGAGAAATCTACACCAAAACGAAGCAGCAACAACAACGACAAACTAACAAACCAAACCAAAACAAAACAAAGCAAAACTCCGCTCTGTATCCTTTACTTAAAACCAGGAGCATTCTATACCTCCCTCCCTGTTCCTTTCTTCTTTAACATGTCATCATCATCAGGTGCCCTGCCGCATGGCGTTGGCGACCATGGACTTCCAACCATCTCTATCTCTCGTTGCCCCCAGCATCTCCCCCACCCTCCTCAACCCCAGCCACTCTGCAAGTCCGTCCAGCATTCTCTCCCTGGGTCTACCTGGTGCTCTCTTTCCCTCCAGCTTTCCCGTTGTGACCAGGTGCTCCAAATCCCCCTTCCTCATAAAATGGCCTATAAATGTTGCTTGTCTTTTCCTAATCTTCCTTATGAGTGATCTACTTGTGTCTGCCTCCATCAAGACTGTCTCCTTTGATGGAGGCAGACACAAAGGGATCACTTTAACATGTAAAAAAACAAAAAAACAAAAAACACACACACACATACACACGAAGGCGACAAATATCATTAAACTCGAAATATGAGGTAAACAGTCACTGAAAATTCGTCCTCTGAAATATGAGATGTCTACCCTCCCATTTTACAGTACACAGTATCTCAACAGGTACCAGTGTGATTCACTTTCCACAGCGGGTCAGTTGATCCAGTTAACAAAGTGGCGGATTCAGGATCTGATATTTAGCGTTAAAGCACAGCTGTCAACATAGCAAATTGTCCTGCATCATTGATAGCCAGTGCTAATTATTCTGATAGTATGAGACCGGTGTCAAGTTTATAATTTTCATCAACATAGTAGTAGTTATCATGAGCATCATCATCATCAGCGGCAGCAACATCATCATCAAACATCATCATCATCATCATCATCATCATCATCATTCGTTGTCGTCGTCGTCGTCATCATCATCATCGTCGTCGTTGTTGTTGTTTTAGTCGACGTCGTCGTCGTCGTCGTCGTTGTCGTCGTCATCATCATCATCATCATTATTATTATTGCTATTATTTCTATCAATATTATTTCTATTGTTAATTTGATCATTATTATCATCATTATTGTCATCATCATCACCATTGTTAATAGTAATTGCAGTGGTTATAGCTGTAATAGAAGCGGTAGTACTAGTAGCAATGTTGTCATTATTAATAGTATCAGTATTCTCAGCAGCAGCATCAATAGTAGTAGCAGTAGTAGTACAAGTAAAAGTAGTAGTAGTCGTAGCAGTGGTGGTATTTATTTATTTATTCATTTATTTACTCATTTATTTATTTATTTATTTATTTATTTATTTTTATTTATTTATTTATTTATATATTTATATATTTATCTATTTATCTATTTTCTATTTACTTACGTATTTATTTGTTTATTTATCATTAATGTGACACTTTAAGAACTCGACCTATAAAGTTGTGTATAGGCTAGTATACTCTCCAAGAGAAGAGCTGATAGGCTTGGGATGAAAAATATGAAATTGTCCATCAGGGAGAAATGCTCTTTGAAAACAAAATCTAGGAATAGTTGCTTCTCTCGGTCAGTTATGTGTATTACTTCGTCTTCTCCCCTTCCTTATGCCTTCAGAATAATACATGTATTATCCCTTTGACAAACACTTCAGTCAACATCGACTTCAGAGCAGTAGCACCTCTTACATTTGTCTGATGTTTCTTTTTTAAGTTTTGAAAAAAGTTACAGATATTAAGAAATGACAACCTCAGCTTTCGATATCAGAGTTCCTGTTTCAAAAACATTCAATCGCCGTTTCATGTTTATTTTTCTGAAATAGTTTTAGTTTTCTGATAGCTATGTTCACGATGGATAACATTTTCGTATTTAGGATATTAGATTGTGTGACCTCAGGTTATAATATGCTTGTGCAATTTCTCAGCATTATGCAACCGTATATTGTTTTAAAATGAATGTAATCTTCCTGGACATATAATCGAATGATACAGGAGTAATACCCCTTCTCCTTCCCCACCACTCTTCCCCCAAAATGTGTGTAAAGATCTACAGAAATGACCTTAAGCAAAATATTCCATCCAAATTAGCACATCATGTTACTTTAAGGAGAAAATATTTTCCATAGACGGCACCGTTACTGAAATTCACCGGCACAGGAAGATGTTATAGGAACTCCAAACAGAGACACGCGCAGAGAGCAATCAGAGCAAGTGTACTGGAACAGCCTGTGGCCACTGTTTCTATTTTGAACACCAGAGCTGACTGGATGTGATCTAACTTTGGCTGCTGGTGGAGACGAGGAAAGCCACAGTTCAGGAAAGGCCTGAGGCGGTCAGAGCCTATGAGGCTGATGGTTGATAGCTCTGTAAACGTATCGATTAAGCTATATAAACATTTGCTATTTTCAGATATTATAGTATGTTCGTGGCTATTGGTTGAAAGCTTTGTAAACACAACGGTTAAGCGACACACACAGCGATAACTTTCAGATACTTGGTTTAGCCACAAACACAACGATTACTTTCAGATACTGTATCTTTGAATTATGAGACAGACACAGCGTTTTGTGTTGTGAACTGGAACTGCTGCATAAATACACAGATAACAGGAAAGACCACATAAGTGGAACATTATTTGAATGCTATAGTCGTTGATAGCCACAAACACAACTTCAAACAGTTCACACACTGACTATCTTAATATGACGTACTCAGTAAATATACTGTTTTGTCTGTAGCTACTATGCTGCTGTCTGACAAGTAAACAAAATGTTCGCGTTACATGTACAAATGTTAAATTAGGCCATTGCATCATTGAAAAAATAAATAAACGCATATTGTTTTCAGTTGTGACACTGGTCTCTTAACACATATCTACTGTTTGATGGCGTTGCGTCTCTAGAAAACCATTATTATTACAAACGACATTTAACTTATAAATAATTGATATTTTGATTGTTCATTTAAATAGACACCACATGAGCAGTGATCGTTTTAAGGGCTGTAGCTTTTGAATACCATTTAAAATTCAGTATTCTATATTACTGTCTTTGAAACACCGACTGAGAGGCTGCCATACAAAGAGATGAAGGCCCACAGTAAGGCAAAGGAGCGGCTCTTTCATTCTGTCTTGGTCTGGTGACTAGGCTGGACCTGGCTTGCTGGTGCGCATTGTGTGGCGGTGTCCCGGGATTTGTCATCCCCCCCCCCCCTCCTTGCCATTCGGCTTGTAAATGAAGTAACTGATTACTGGGTCTGAATTGGTCATTGCAGCGCATTGACAGCCCCCCCCCCGAAATGGTTACCTTGTGGCTTTGGGAGCTGGGAGGTGATTGTCCGGTCAGGTGATTGTTGCTCTGGATCCCATCCAGCACTTTCAGGTGTTTTTTGTTTTGTTGTTGTTGTTTTTAAAGATTCAGTTTTGTTTTTATTTAAAATCATGCCCTGTATGCTCAAATTCTTTTCATGTGTTTTAACTTAAAACCATGACATAAATATTTAACATTCTAGGTTGCTGTGAGTTTATATCGTCATCAAAATTGCGAATTTTAAGTGCATAAAACAGCGTTTATTGTAAATCAGTAAAGTATCGTAATCTGCTTAAAAGTAATTTTGTATCTACCAAAAATAAATCTCTTAAACCTGCTCGTTGGTAATTTAAAACTACCGGGCACACTTAGACTTGCTCTTTGCATACACTGATTAATAGTTTACAACACATGTTTTCTTGTTATACTGAGATGAGTAAAGCTGCAGGGGTTGTTTTCCAAGGAAGGGAGATAATCATATGAGGTATATGCTGTAATGTTCAGTTCGTGAGCTATAAAAGATATTCAGACATATGTGCAAATATTTTCCAGAGCGTCTTATTTGCTGAACAAATTAAAAAA
>JAPXFY010000021.1:30348424-30370924 GCA_030674185.1 Monoplex corrugatus
AGACAGAGAGAGACAGAGAGAGACAGAGAGAGACAGAGGACATAAACGCCGTGTCAGTTTCTATGGAGGATTTTCTTGAGAACGGCTGAGAAAGAAAAATGGACAGCTTCTTATAAAGAAGAGTGGCAGAAAAAAATGGTAAAAGGAGATTTAAAAAAAAACAACTAAAAATTCAATTTGCCACACTATTCTTTTTTGTCTTTTCTTTTCACAATGGACGATTTATTTTGATAATTGATTTTTTTTTATAATGAGAAAGAGAGAGACAACAGAGCTATGGAGAAACAGACAGAGGGACAAAGAGAATAAAGAAAGACATACAAGCAGAATAAGACAGATACAAACAGAGACGTTTATCTACAGAATAAGACAGATACAGACAGACACGTATATCTACAGAATAGGACAGATACAGACAGAGACGTTTATATACAGAATAAGACAGATACAGACAGAGACGTTTATCTACACAATAAGACAGACACAGACAGACGTTTATCTACACAATAAGACAGGCACAGACACGTTTATCTACAGAAAAAGACAGATAGAGACAGAGACGTATATCTACAGAATAAGACAAATACATACAGAGGCGTTTATCTACAGAATAAGACAGATATAGATACAGACAGACACGTTTATCTACAGAATTAGACAGATATAGATACAGACAGAGACGTTTATCTACAGAATAAGACAGGCACAGACACGTTTATCTACAGAAAAAGACAGATACAGACAGAGACGTATATCTACAGAATAAGACAAATACATACAGAGGCGTTTATCTACAGAATAAGACAGATATAGATACAGACAGACACGTTTATCTACAGAATTAGACAGATATAGATACAGACAGAGACGTTTATCTACAGAATTAGACAGATATAGATACAGACAGACACGTTTATCTACAGAATAAGACAGATATAGATACAGACAGGGACGTTTATCTACAGAATTAGACAGATATAGATACAGACAGAGACGTTTATCTACAGAATAAGACAGATATAGATACAGACAGGGACGTTTATCTACAGAATAAGACAGAAACAGACAGAGACGTTTATCTACAGAATTAGACAGATATAGATACAGACAGAGACGTTTATCTACAGAATAAGACAGATATAGATACAGACAGGGACGTTTATCGACAGAATTAGACAGATAGAGATACAGACAGAGACGTTTATCTACAGAATAAGACAGATATAGATACAGACAGAGACGTTTATCTACAGAATAAGACAGATATAGATACAGACAGAGACGTTTATCTACAGAATAAGACAGATATAGATACAGACAGACACGTTTATCTACAGAATTAGACAGATATAGATACAGACAGAGACGTTTATCTACAGAATAAGACAGATATAGATACAGACAGAGACGTTTATCTACAGAATAAGACAGATATAGATACAGACAGAGACGTTTATCTACAGAATAAGACAAATAAAGGGACGTTTATCTACAGAATAAGACAGATACAGACAGACACGTTCATCTACAGAATAAGACAGATACAGACAGAGACGTTTATCTACAGAATAAGACAGATACAGACAGACACGTTTATCTACAGAATAAGACAAATAAAGAGACGTTTATCTACAGAATAGGACAGATACAGACAGACAGACACGTTTATCTACAGAATAAGACAAATACAGAGACGTTTATCTACAGAATAGGACAGATACAGACAGACACGTATATCTACAGAATAAGACAGATACAGACAGACACGTTTATCTACGGAATAAGACATATACAGACAGACACGTATATCTACAGAATAAGACAGATACAGACAGACACGTTTATCTACAGAATAAGACAGAATACAGACAGACACGTTTATCTACAGAATAAGACAGATACAGACAGACACGTTTATCTACAGAATAAGACAGATACAGACAGAGACGTTTATCTACAGAATAGGACAGATACAGACAGACACGTATATCTACAGAATAAGACAGATAAAGACAGACACGTTTATCTACACAATAAGACAAATACAGACAGACACGTTTATTACAGAATAAGACAGATACAGACAGACACGTTTACCTACAGAATAAGACAGATACAGACAGACACGTTTATCTACAGAATAAGACAGATACAGACAGATACGTTTATCTACAGAATAAGACAGATATAGACAGACGTTTATCTACAGAATAAGGCAGATATAGACAGACGTTTATCTACGGAATAAGACAGATATAGACAGACGTTTATCTACAGAATAAGACAGATATAGACAGACGTTTATCTACAGAATAAGACAGATACAGAAAGAGACGTTTATCTACAGAATAAGACAGATAGAGACAGATACATTTATCTACAGAATAAGACAGATACAGACAAAGACGTTTATCTACAAAATATGACAGATACAGATACAGACGTTTTCTACAGAATAAGACAGATACAGACACGTTTATCTACAGAATAAGACAGATACAGATACAGACGTTTTCTACAGAATAAGAAAGATATAGACAGAGACGTTTATCTACAGAATAAGACAGGTAGAGACAGACAGAAACGTTTATCTACAGAATAAGACAGGTAGAGACAGACAGAAACGTTTATCTACAGAATAAGACAGGTAGAGACAGACAGAAACGTTTATCTACTGAATAAGACAGGTAGAGACAGACAGAAACGTTTGTCTACAGAATAAGACAGGTAGAGACAGACAGAAACGTTTGTCTACTGAATAAGACAGGTAGAGACAGACAGAAACGTTTGTCTACTGAATAAGACAAGTAGAGACAGACAGAAACATTTGTCTACTGAATAAGACAGATACAGATACAGACGTTTTCTACAGAATAAGAAAGATATAGACAGAGACGTTTATCTACAGAATAAGACAGGTAGAGACAGACAGAAACGTTTATCTACTGAATAAGACAGGTAGAGACAGACAGAAACGTTTGTCTACAGAATAAGACGGGTAGAGACAGACAGAAACGTTTATCTACTGAATAAGACAGGTAGAGACAGACAGAAACGTTTGTCTACAGAATAAGACAGATACAGACAGACAGAAACGTTTATCTACTGAATAAGACAGGTAGAGACAGACAGAAACGTTTGTCTACTGAATAAGACAGGTAGAGACAGAGACATTTATCTACAGAATAAGACAGATACATACAGACATGTTTTTCTATAGAATAAGAGACACAGAGAGAGAACGTTTGTCTACAGAATAAGACAGACACAGACTGAGACAGACAGAGAGAGACGTTTGTCTACAGAATAAGACAGACACAGACTGAGACAGACAGAGAGAGACGTTTGTCTACAGAATAAGACAGACACAGACTGAGACAGACAGAGAGAGACGTTTGTCTACAGAATAACACAGACAGATGTTTATCTTTAGAAATAGACAGATACAGACAGAGACATTGATATAAAAAAAACAAGAGAATGACCAGCAAATTATAAACTCTGAAGCCTATTTCCCCCTTTATGTACCAGTCATTTAGATTTTTAAGCCCTGGACATGTTTGGTTTTACCAATGGTTGATGAGTCCCTCTGAACATAACTAACAAGATTTGGCTGGAGTGTGTAACTACATAACTGTCTGTTTGTAAAGACTCTTTAAAAGAAATTGCTTCATGTCCTCTTAATCTCTAAATTGTATTACATTATGCAGGTTTCAAAAATGGGCAAGTTTGATTACCACAAAGGAAATCCTAAATATCCAGAGGTAAATGTGTTTTTTGTTGTGTGTGTGTGTGTGTGTGTGTGTTTGTTTGTGTGTGTGTGTGTGTGTGGTGTGTGTGTGTGTGTGTGTGTGTGTGTGTGTGTGTGTGTGGGTGTGCGTGTGTATGTGTGTGTGTGTGCTGTGTTTGTATGATGTTTGTGTGTGTCGTGTTTGCACTGTGTGTGTTTGTGTAGACGTTGGTGTGTGTGTGTTGTGTGTGTGTGTTGTGTGTAAGTGTGTGTGTGTTTGTGTGTGTTGTGTGTGTGTGTGTTGTTGTGTGTGTATAGTTTCTTTTTTTTTTTCATTTTATCCTTTTGTGGAAAAATAGTCTACTTGTGATTACTAGCTCCAAAAGTGATAAACTGACATCAATAGCGCCTGCCACCTGTCACAGTCACTGCTCAACTTTTGAACCATGCACTTGTACGATTATTCATACACACAAACACACACACACACACACACACACACACACACACACACACACACACACACACACACAACACACACACACACATGCACACATGCTCTTTCTCGCTCTCTTTCTATCTCTGTGTGTGTGTATGTGTCTCTCTCTCTCTCTCTCTCTCTCTCTCTCTCTCTCTCTCAAAAATCCCTCGCTAAATTTATCGCCCTTGCTTGGGAAAGTCGGAGAAAGAAAACAACACAGCAATAAATTAATGTAAGTTTATCTCCAGTGAAGGTATCACTTTATACTGTTTTTATGTTTATTTGCTGGATTTGGGTCTTCCTCTTACTTATATGACTAATTACGTCGGTTGGTCAACTGTTTCTTCAACTTTTTGTTCAACTTTTTGTTCAACTGTTTTCCTTCAATTTTTTCTTTATCATTAGGAAAAAAAAAAAAAATGGATGTAATGTCAGCCATGACTATATTTGTAAATCTTTATTTCGCGAAAACATCGCTGTAAAATTTAATGACTTTGATTTATGCTCCTTGCCACAAGGACAAAAATGTCAAAGGCAATAAACCATTTTCAGTTTCAGTTTCTCTCTGTGTGTCCCCCCCCCCCTCTCTCTCTCTCTCTCTCTCTCTCTCTCTCTCTCTCTCTCTCTCTCTTTCCGTCTCTTTCTCTTGTTCACTCACTCACTCACTCTCTCTCTCTATCTATCTATCTATCTATCTGTCTATCTCGCTCGCATGCTTGTTCTCTCTTTCGCTGTCTCTCTCTCTGTGTCTCTCTCTGTCTTTCCCTTTCTCTCTTTCTCTCTTCTCTCTCTCTCTCTCTCTCTCCCCTCTTCTCCTCCTCAGTATTTCTCTCAGAGTTTCAACAGTCACCAGTACAACCTTCCTCTCCATCAACCCAAACTAATAAACTTTTACTTTCACAGTAGCAGCAACGTCACCCCGAGGAACGTAGTCAGAACCCAGCTTCAGCCCTTTAAATACGTCACCCATGACGTATAGCTTTGACGTTATTACTTTCCAATTATCGCTCTGGCCATGCCCAGGGGACAGAACCGGCAGAAGGTCCAAAGCCTGAAAGTGACATAAATACTGCAACCTGGGAAATACGCGCGGCCATTGATTGGTCCTCGGGGGTCCTTTGTCCTCTTGGCCACGTGAAGCAGTGTGGTTGTCGTGCTTATAGTGACAGTCACTATGGGTATGGAGATTGACAATGGTGACATGCTTCTCGGTTGCAGGGATTGAGAATGGTGAAATGGGAACTGGGGGGCGGGAGATGATAAGGGAAGCATAGAAAGGGTGAAGGGGCGTATGATAGATTAGAATTAAGGAGGTATGAGAATGACGAGAGAGGGGAGAGGCATAGTAATTTTTTGTCCATGCTGAAAAAGACTAAACACACTGTCTGTGTCTCTGTCTCTCTCTGTGTCTCTTGTCTCTCTGTCTCTCTCTCTCTCTCTCTTCACACACACAGACACACACACATACTCTCTCTCTCTTTTTTTTCCACACACACACACACACACACACTCACCTCTCTTCTCTCTGTCTGTTGTCTGTCTGTCTTTCTCTCTCTCTTTCTCTCTCTCTCTCAGAGTTTCCACAATCACACATTCCCCCCCCCCCCCATCAACCCCAAACAATAAACTTTTACTTTCACAACAGCAGCAACGTCACCCTGAGGATCGCAACCCAGCTTCAACCCCTTAAATACGTCACCCATGACGTATAGCTTTGACGTTATTACTTTCCATTATCGCTCTGGCCATGCCCAGGGGACAGAACCGGCAGAAGGTCCAAAGCCTGAAAGTGACATAAATACTGCAACCTGGGAAATACGCGCGGCCATTGATTGGTCCTCGGGGGTCCTTTGTCCTCTTGGCCATGTGAAGCAGTGTGGTTGTCGTGCTTATAGTGACAGTCACTATGGGTATGGAGATTGACAATGGTGACATGTTCTCGGTTGCAGGGATTGAGAATGGTGAAATGGGAACTGGGGGGGGGGGGGGGGATGGTAAGAGAAGCACAAGAACGATGAAGGGGCGTATGATAGGGTAGTGTTGAGAATGACAAAGAGGCGAGAGGCGCAGTAATTTTTTGTCCATGCTTGAAAAAGACTAAATTCTCTCTCTCTCCTCTTCTCTCCCCCTCTCTCTCTTCCATCCTCTCTCTTCTCTCTCTTCTCTTCCTCTTCTTTTCTCTCTCTTCCTCTCTCTCTCTCTCCTCTCCTCTCTCCTTTCCTCTCTCTCTCTCTTTTCTCTCTCCTCTCTCCTCTTCTCTCTTCTCTCTCTCTTTTCCTCTCTCTCTTCCCTCCTTTCCTCCCCTTCTCCCTTTCCTCCCCCCTCTCCCCCTCTCCTTTCCCCTCTCTTCTTTCTCCTCTCTAGGAAGGTTGAAGGGCGTATGATGGGGTAGAATCGAGGAGGCATGAGAGTGACGAGAGAAGCATGGTCATCTTTTTTGTCCATGCTGAAAATTGGGTTGTGAATGCACTCACATACATTGAAAGTTACCCTCCTTTCTTGGCTTGGAGCTTGACACTGGAGAGAGGGAAGAGAAGGAGGGGACTAGGGAGAAAAAAAAAAAAAAAGGGGGGGGGGGGGAGGAAAAGGAAATGGATAAGCTTTTCACATGAAATAGTGGAATGCCAAGTACACAATGACGACCATTGCGGTAGTTACAGGTTAAGTGCTCGATAATGGCAAACTGGGAAGTGGGCTGAGAGAAGGGGTTGTTGAGTGTAGTGTGGGCAGTCTTATATGTAGGTATGGACAAGGTGAAGGGTGAACAATGACTCTCTCTGTTAAAGAAACACCAAAAATAACAATTCCTTTGAGGATTTTTTCATTTGATTACTTCCCTGTTCCCCACCCTGTATCGAAGTTTTATAAACCACTGCCTTTCGAAAGATAACCTTAACTTTTTAAGCGTAAAACCATATTTTCTGAATCTGAGAAATATGCAGTTTTACTTTTCTGGCGCAGATATGTCATTGGTAATGTACTGCCCTTGAACTAATGATAATAATGATAATAATAATGATAGTAATAATAATAATAACAATAATGGTGATAATTGAAATAATAACAATAACAATATTACTACTACTACTACTACTACTCTACTACTAACTACTACTACTACTACTACTACTACTACTACTACTACTACTACTACTACTAATAATAATAATAATAATGATAATAACAATGACATTCATAAGGCGCTGAATTTTGATTCAAATATCAAACCAAGGAACACATTCTCATTATTTGATAAGAGATTGGTATTATCTGTATAGAACTTTTTTCACTGCTTTTTTGTTGACTTCCTTTTGAAACACAATGTGTATTAGTCCTTTCACACACACACACACACACACACACACACACACACACACACACACACACACACACACACACACACACAAATACACACATGCACGCACGCACACACATACACACACATACACACACGCAGACACACACACATAAATATATATATGTATATATATACATATACAGAATATATATATATATATATATATATATATAAATTATGTGTGTGTGTGTGCGTGTATGTATATATGCATATATATATCTATATATACATATATAGATACAGATATCTATAGATATATGTATACATATATATATTATATATATATATATATATGGAGAGAGAGAGAAAGAGAGAGAGAGAGAAGACAGACAGACAGACAGACAAATAGACAGACAGACAGATAGATAGATAGATAGATGGATAGATAGATAGATAGATAGATATAGATAGATAGGTAGATAGATAGATAGATAGATAGATAGATAGATAGATAGATAGATAGATAGATAGATAGATAGATAGATAGATAGATAGATAGATAGATAGATAGATAGATAGATAGTAATCACAATTTTTTTCCGTGTAATGCGTAACCAGCATGTTTAGACTATTGGCGCAAAAGAGACGGAATAATATCATCTTTAAATCTTCAACCCACTGCACCTCATAACCTTACTTTCTTCCCAAACATTATGAACGTCACTTTTACAGCAGCAGCATCACTCAGGACAGCTGACAGTCGAAAGCCCACTTCTGTCCCCTTAATGACGTCACTGATGACGTAAAACTCTGACGTTATTACTTTGTTGTTAGTTCTCTTGGCCATGCCCAGGGGACAGAACAGGCGGAAGGTCCGAAGCCTGGAAGTGACATAAATATTGCAACCTGGGAATATGTGGCGGTTATTGATTACTCTTCTGAGGTCCAGGTCGTGTGTCCATGTGGAGCACCGGAGGCGTAGTGCACACGGTGACAGTCATCATAGTGGTCATGGGGCATGCTGCTTGACAATGGCGAAAATGCCGAAAGAAATGTGGGATTGTATGACATGGGTAAAAGAGGTATTGTATTGTTTGATGTTGTGGTTGTGGTTGTGGTGGTGTGGTGATGTGGTGTGGTGTGGTGTGATGTGGTGTGGTGTGGTGTGGTGTGGTGTTGTGCTGTGTTGTGTTGTGTTGTGCTGTGGTGTGGTGTGTTGGGTTAGGTTGGGTTGGGTTGCGTTGCGTTGCATTGTCCTGTACTGTACTATACTGCACTGCACTGCACTGCATTGCACTGAATTATATTATATTGTACTATATTGTATCATATTGTATTGCATTGCATTGCATTGTATTGTATTGTATTGTATCGCATCGTATCGTATCGTATCGTATCGTATCGTATCGTATCGTATTGTAATGTATTGTATTGTATTGCATAAGAGGCATGAGCCGGGTAAAGAAAACATGCTAAAGTTCCCATGTGCATATACACCACAAAATCCAAATTACGTACCTCACAATCCAAGTAACTGGAGTTCGCGAGCCGTTGTCAAAGTAAGGAGATCATTATTGGTTACGAGTTAATATAAATAATAACGAGAAAGTATAAACATTTGGAGTGTCGTTTCTGAGGAAATTACGTATAACTTCACCAGTATGTTTTCTTTTATTATTTTCTCCAACCCGATAAACAGAATCATTGAAATACTTTCCTTTGTTGTTTTGTCCTGAATCCAGTAAATTTGTTCCTTAACGTTTGTTAATTAAAAAGTTTTGAAATGATTGCTTAGACAAAAATTTACTGCTCCTGTTTTCTTTTTAGGGCCAGGGGACTTCGCAGGGATGAGAGGGGAAAGACATGCAGGAGGTACAGGAGTATGGGACTGGTAGCAGGTCAGGAGTATGGGGCTGGTAAGAGGTACAGGAGTATAGGGCTGGTGCAGTACAAGAGTATGGGCTGGTAGCAGGTACAGGAGTATGGGGCTGGTAGCAGGTACAGGAGTATGGGGCTGCAGGAGGTACAGAGTATGGGCTGGTAAGAGATACAGGAGTATGGGGCTGGTAGCAGGTACAGGAGTATGGGGCTGGTAGCAGGTACAGGAGTATGGGGCTGTAGCAGGTAAGGAGTATGGGGCTGGTAGAGGTACAGGAGTATGGGGCTGGTAGCAGGTACAGGAGTATGGGGCTGTAGCAGGTACAGGAGTATGGGGCTGGTAAGAATCAGGAGTATGGCTGGTAGCAGGTACAGGATATGGATGGTAGAGGTACAGGGTTGGGACTGGTAGAGGTACAGGAGTATGGGGCTGGTAGGAGGTACAGGAGTATGGGGCTGGTAGGAGGTACAGGAGTATGGGGCTGGTAGGAGGTACAGGAGTATGGGAATGGTAGCAGGTACAGGAGTATGGGACTGGTAGCAGGTACATGAGTATGGGACTGGTAGCAGGTACAGGAGTATGGGGCTGGTAGCAGGTACAGGAGTATGGCTGGTAGCAGTAGGTGGGCTGGTAGCAGGTACAGGAGTATGGGGCTGGTAGCAGGTACGGAGTATGGGGCTGGTAGGAGGTACAGGAGTATGGGGCTGGTAGGAGGTACAGGAGTATGGGACTGGTAGGAGGTACAGGAGTATGGGGCTGGTAGCAGGTACAGGAGTATGGGGCTGGTAGGTACAGGATAGTGTAGCAGGTACAGGAGTATGGGACTGGTAGCAGGTACAGGAGTATGGGACTGGTAGCAGGTACAGGAGTATGGGACTGGTAGCAGGTACAGGAGTATGGACTGGTAGCAGTAAGGAGTATGGGACTGGTAGCAGGTACAGGAGTATGGGACTGGTAGCAGGTACAGGAGTATGGGACTGGTAGCAGGTACAGGAGTATGGTGGAGCGGTACAGAGTAGGATGGTAGCAGGTACGGAGTATAGGGCTGGTAAAGAGACATGGAGGTGTAAAGTAGGTATAGGAAAGGTAATGTTGTACATACCTAACGTTACTTCTTATAGTAAGTTTGATATTAACACTGGCATTCCTTGGGGGAAGTGGAAGGAGGTAGTGGGAAAAGCACAGGGAAGGGTGAAAGAAAGAAGGTAGTGTAAAACAGAGAATGGATATTTTTGTTTGTTTGTTTGTGTTTTTGTTTTGTTTGTTTGTTTGTTTGTTTGTGTTTTTGATTAAAGCCTAACCGACTGCATAGAGCCTATATCAGAGCTATTATCGTTTCAAAATGTACGCAAGACTTCAATAGAAAAAAAAGGAAAAGAAAATGAAGTACACATATCATGCATTCGCGCATATAATCTAAGGAGATGCTCCTAGCGTTGACCACTCTGTCCAATTCATCACATGGAGGATTTGAAAAATTACCAGATTACAAATCTAAGCAAACCTATGGACACTAAAACATATATTAAAATGGATCTTGATTACCAAAAATCGCTTTCGAAAAATATCTCATTTCCCTAGAGCCAAAAATACATTGAATGCATGTACACAATTATACACCATAGGAAAAAGTTCGCAAGACTTTATCCAACATATACAGGCGAATGGGCCAGCACTGCAGAACGTTTTAGGAAGAAATGGCAAAAATCATGGGGACGAGGCAGAACCGAAGAGAATGACAACACATAAGAAATGTTAATCACAGAATTTTCAGGAGGTGTGGATATTATTCATAGTGAAAGAGCCCCCGGCAAAGTAAACTTTCAATATTAAGCAGTGGAGTTGTCATGCATATATTGACAATCACTGTGATGGCAAACCTGGCGATTGACAGTGGTGAAGTAGCAATGGATAGGGAGGATGAGAGGATGTAAAGGAGGGATAAGAACTGTACTGGATGTAAAGAGCTAAGATAAAACTGTACTGGATGTAAAGATGGCATAAAGGACAAGAACTGTACTGGATGTAAAGATGGCATAAAGGATAGAACTTATGATGTAGATGCATAAAGATAAACTGTAGGATGTAAAGATGGCATAAAGGATAAGAACTGTACTGGATGTAAAGATGGATAAAGGACAAGAACTGTACTGGATGTAAAGATGGCATAAAGGATAAGAACTGTACTGGATGTAAAGATGGCATAAAGGATAAGAACTGTACTGGATGTAAAAGATGGCATAAGGATAGAACTGTACTGGATGTAAAGATGGCATAAAGGATAAGAACTGTACTGGATGTAAAGATGGCATAAAGGACAAGAACTGTACTGGATGTAAAGATGGCATAAAGGACAAGAACTGTACTGGATGTAAAGATGGCATAAAGGATAAGAACTGTACTGGATGTAAAGATGGCATAAAGGACAAGAACTGTACTGGATGTAAAGATGGCATAAAGGATAAGAACTGTACTGGATGTAAAGATGACATAAAGGAGGAACAATAACTTCTTTAACCATTTGACTCCCGAACACAGTCCACCAGCATCCTACTTTGTCAACCATGCTGGCAAAGCAAAATTTTGATCCTTTGACTCCCTCACCCTAAGCAAAAACTTAACCCTTTGACTCCCTCGCCCTCTCCAACAAGAAGCTGGTGGATAGGGTGAAGGATTCCAAGGGTTAAGTTTTTGCATTTGGTGGATAGGGTTGCAGGAATCAAAGGATTGAAAATTCTAGAAATTTTCTCTCCCTTTTACAGCCACTTAAGCTCTACACAGTCTACTACTTACTGCTACCTCCAGATAGTACATTTGAATTTTCACAGGTAAAAAGCTTTTTCAAAGCCAAGGATAGGCATTATTTTATCCTCATGTCCAACTGCACCATCTGTTGTTTACTAGTGTTCAAAGGATCAGCTTGTGTCTCCGTGTCACCCTATTTACGCAGCTGCTGGCTTAATACCCCTGCTGAATGCATTGAGTTTCATAAACACACACACAATCACACACACACACACACACATACATAAAACACACCCACACACACATATACACACACACAAACACCTACCACCACCACCACCAACACCAACAACAACAACAACACCAACACGACCACTATCACCAACTACTACACCACCACTACCACCACCACTACCACGACACACCATAGCCACACACACACTCGCACACACACATACGTACGCACGCACGCATGCACACACTCACACACACAGTACACACACACATCACCCTCACATCACCACACCACCACCAACACCAACACGACCACTACCACCACCACTACCACAACACACCATACTATACACACAAACAGACACACACACACCACATACATACATACACATACACAACACACACACACACACACACACACACACAACACACACACACACACACACACACACACTTTTCTGCTAGTTCTCACAACCCAAACTTACTCCTAAAATGCTACTCAGCTCATACGCAGTCAAATCATTTTAATCATCACAATGACACCGTCAGTGACCGTGTAGATCTGGTGTTATTACTTTTCCATTAGCTCTCTGGTCAGGTCCACGGGCATTATGGGCGGAAAGCCCGAAGCCTGGAAGTGACATCAATATTGTAACCTGGGAAATACAACGTCCATTCATTGGTCTACTGGGGTCCATGGTCCTCTCCTCATAAGCGACACTGGAACAGTTATGCATTCAGTGACAGTCACATGATGGTGATGGTCCAAGATGCGGTGCTTGTCAATGGTCAGGTGGGACATGGGTGGGAGTTCAAAGTGGTTTGAGGATAATGAAGGAGGTATGGATAAGAGTGTTGAAGGGGTATGATATATATATATATATATATATAAATATATATATGTGTGTGTGTGTGTGTGTGTGTGTGTGTGTAATTCTGTCCTGATTTGACTGAGTGTGAGCTGAATACATTTGGGAATAAGTTTGGGTTGTAAGAACTAGCAGAATAAAATGTGTATGTATGTATGTATGTGTGTACGTTTGGGTTTTAAGAACTAGCAGAAAAATGTGCATGTATGTATGTATGTATGTTGTATGTATGATGTGTGTACGTTTGGGTTTTAAGAACTAGCAGAAATGTGCATGTATGTGTGTATGTATGTGTGTACGTTTGGGTTGTAAGAACTAGCAGAAAAATGTGTATGTGTGTATGTATGTGTGTACGTGTATGTGTGTATATCTCTGTCTGTCTGTCTGTCTGTCTGTGTGTCAGGCATTTAGAGACAGTCACTAAGGTGGTGGTGGTCACAGATGTGGTGTTTGTCAACAGCCAGGTGGATAGGAAATGTGTGGGAATTGAAGGTGGTTTGAGGATAATAAAGGAGATATAGGTAAGAGTGTTGAGGGGGAGGTATGATATAGGTATGTTTCTATCCTGATTTGATTGAGTGCAGCTGAGTAGCATTTGGGGAATAAGTTTGGGTTGTAAGAAATAGCAGAAAAATGTGTGTGTGTGATTGTGTGTTGTGTGTGTGTGTGTGTGTGTGTGTGTGTGTGTGTGTGTGTGTGTGTGTGTGTGTGTGTGTGTGTGTGTGTGTGTGTGTGTGTGTGTGTGTGAGTGTGTGTACGTATGTGTATGTGTGTATGTATGTGTGCATGTTTGGGTTGTAAGAACTAGCAGAAAAATGTGTGCGTGTGTATATGTATGTGTGTGTACGTATGTGTATGTATGTATATGTATGTATGTATGTATGTATGTATGTATGTATGTATGTATGTATGTATGTTTGGGTTGTAAGAACTAGCAAAAAAAATGTGTGTGTATATATGTGTACGTGTATGTGTGTCTATCTCTGTCTGTCTGTCTGTGTGTCATGCATTTAGAGACAGTCACCATGATGGTGACGGTCAAAGATGTGGTGCTTGCCAATGACCAGATGGGTAGGACATGGGTGGGAGTAGAAGGTGGTTTGAGGATAATGAAGGAGGTATAGGTACGAACGTTCAGAAGATATGGGGTGGTATGTTTCTATCCTGGAAAATGTTGAGAGCAATAGTGTGTGTTGCTGAAGGAAAGTCAAAATAATGGTAATGGATTTGGTGCTTGACTATGGTGAGATGAGAAGTAGTGAATGGGATGAGGTGAGAAATAGGATGAGATGAGAGTTGAGGTGAGTGGAAGTAGGTGAAGGATGAGTGGGAAGTAGGTGAATGGGATGAGATGGGAAGTAGGTGAATGAGGTGAGAGTGGGAAGTAGGTGAATGAGGTGAGATGGGAAGTAGGTGAATGAGGTGAGGTGGGAAGTAGGTGAATGAGGTGAGGTGGGAAGTAGGTGAATGAGGTGAGGTGGGAAGTAGGTGAATGAGGTGAGGTGGGAAGTAGGTGAATGAGGTGAGATGGGAAGTAGGTGAATGAGATGAATGGGAAGTAGTGAATGAGGTGAGGTGGGAAGTTGGTGAGTGAGATGATGTGGGAAGTAGGTGAATGAGATGAGGTGGGGAGTAGTTGAAGGAGGTGAAATGGGGAGTAGGTGAAGGAGGAGAGATAGGGAGTAGGTGTAGGAGGTGAGGTGGGAAGTAGGTGAAGGAGGTGAGATGGGAAGTACGTGAATGAGATGAGGTAGGGAGTGGTGAAAGAGGTGATGTGGGAAGTAGGTGAAGGAGGTGAGGTGGGGAGTAGGTGAAGGGGGTGAGGTGGGAAATAAGTGAAGGAGGTGAAGTGGGAAATAGGTGAAGAATGTAGGTGTAGGTGAAGTGAGACAGGGAAGGGTAGAGGAAGTACGAGAAGGATACAGAGCTAATACAAGATTCTCTATTAGTTACTGAGCTGACATCATCAGAATGCTGTGGTATTAAAAGCAACGAGCCTATATTTTATGAGTCAGGCTGGGGTTGAATTCAGTGATTAGATGCGAAGTGTAAGTTTCTATATGGTAACCTGTGTGTGTGTGTGTGTGTGTGTGTGTGTGTGTGTGTGTGTGTGTGTGTGTGTGTGTTGTGTGTGTGTGTGTGTGTGTGTGTGGCGTGTGTTGTGTGTGTGTGTGTGTTGTTGGTGTTTTGTCTGTCTTTCTGTCTGTCTGTCTGTTTGTGTCTGTGTGTGTGTGTGTGTCTGTGTGTTTGTAGTCTGTGTGTAAATGTGTGAGTGTCTGTGTGTGTGTCTGTCTGTGTGTGTGTCTGTGTGTGTTCTGTCGTGTGTGTCTGTTGTTGTCTGTGTGTCTGTCTGTGTTTGTCTGTGTCTGTCTGCTGTGTCTGTGTGTCTGTCTGTGTCTGTCTGTGTCTGTGTGTATTCGCGCTCATGTGTGTGTGTAAAAAGACATAAGAGACATAAGAGACATAAGAGACATAAGACATTACTGTCGTAAGAAGAAGGAAAAGGGGAATATAAATCGAGAGGCAGACCAAAGAAGCCGCTGACAAAGAATCAATTAGTCAGTTTGTTCCTTTTCTCACATTGAAGACAGCAGCAGGGAAGTTTCAGTCTTTTTCTCAATTGTTTTTGTATCTAGTGTTTGTTTGTCTGTAATCTTACGCTTGACAAAGGCCAGTTGGCCGAAAATTTGCGCCTGTCTTGTTTTGTTGTATTAAAGACGGTTCATATTCTTCTTTCGTGGTTTTTTTTTTTTTTTTTTTTTTTTTGGTTCCTGTTTGCTTGAACGCGGGCAGTCACACTTGTTTTGGATAAAGAATCAAAAACAAACAAAACGAAATTTTGTCATGGATCTCCAGAATTAAAAGCAGAGTCACACAAGCCTCAACCAACACAAAGCCTGCCGGCCCGCTCAGGAACAAAGCAAAGGAGAAAATAAAATTTAAAAAAATAAGAACAACTCCCCAAATTCCGTTTGGTCCCCCCTCTTTACCACACGCTGGGCCACGGAAATGGAATCACCCCGCTCCCTGCGTATCCTCCTCCTCCTCCTCCTCCTCTATCTTTCTCCTCGCAAAATACAGACTGACTGATTGGATCGCTAATGAAAACATTTCAAGTGGTGCTTGTGAAAACTTGATCAAGCCGCGATTAGGTAAACATAACATAACTGTTCGCTGCTGATAAAAATCGGTAAAGAAAATATATGTATTACTCGTACGCATGGCTGAGTTGGACAGGGCACGCGCAGAAACGACGAGAAGTGCTTAAATGTCATCCACATACCACATAAATATTATGATGAAGCGTAGCATGGTAGAAAGAGGAAGAAGAGGAGAATTATGAGGAAGGAAGAAGAGGAGAAAGGAAAATTGGATTAACCCTTTTGACTCCCGTACCTATCCACCAACTGCAAAAACTTAACCCTTTGACTCCCTTGTAATATTTTGTTGTTGTTTTTTCGATAATAATCGTACCATCTTTGGTTTTAAGCAGTCAGTTTTTCTTGTGAGCAATTTTTTCAAAATTTCTGAAAATAAATGTAAGGTCTGTTATGTGTCGGTCTTCTATTTCTTGGCACTCTGTTTCTAGCCAAGTGTCCTTAGCTTCATTGCACTTTTCTCTGATTTCAGGAAGCTGGTGGATAGGGTAAAGGAATCAAAGGGTTAAGGTTTTGCTTTGCTAGCATGGTTGACAATGCAGGATGCTGGTGGACAGGGTGCGAGAGTCAAAGAGTTAAGGGTGTGTGTTGAGAGAACTGCTAAAGAAAGGAGGGTGATCCTGTTTTGTTCCTTTTCGATGTTCCGTGTTTACTATTACATTGACATCAGTTTGATTGTCCTATCAATATCGACAGATACAAAGACAGATGTGTAGATAGGTAGCTAGATAGATTCATATATACGTATGCTAGTACATACATACATACATACATACATACATACATACATACATACATACAATACATACATACATTTGATACATCTATACATAATTTCATACATACATACTACAGATATGACATGATGATAATAGCTATACATAATACATAATATACTATAATACATACATACATACATACATTCATACATACATACATACATACATACATACATACATACATTATACATACATTACTACTTACATATCATCATACATACATATATACATACAACATTACATACTTTACTATACATGCAATGCATGCATACATACTAAACATACACACAATGTACAGACTTACACGGATAATGAATGGTGAGAGGAGAGCTAGACAGATGACAGAGAAAGAGAGAGAGAGAAAGAGACAGAGAGAACACAGAGAGACAGACAGAGAGAGACAGAGACAGAGAGACAGATAAACAGACAGAACCAGACAAAGACAGACAGACAAAGAAACAGAGAGAGAGAGACAGAAAGACAGAGACAGACAGATAGACAGACAGACAGACAGACAGACAGACAGACAAACAGAGGGGAAGAGAGAGAGAAAAGGTTTCTCATGATGGTTTCGTTGTAAAGTAAAAACAACTTTGTGACAGAACACAAACCTCTCTAACCCATCTTTCGATATTTTGAAAAGAGCTTACGTCGTTTTTTCTTCTCATTGCTGCTTTTTGTTCCCAATACATATTCCCTATCAATTTAGATCTTTTCCATCAACATTGGGCTTTTCCAGTTGGTTGATCAATTTTGGGGTATAATCAACGAAACAAAAATAAAATCCTTATTCAACTCAACTGATCTTTCTTTGAGACTTCTTAGGATGTATATGGCATTAATAATTATTTCTCGTCAACAGAATCCACACTGTTCTTCTGTCATTTCTGCTTTGATTCTATTCCATGTCATCATCATTATTATTGTCAGTAGAATCTTTATCAAATGACCAATCAAGCTGATTGTACGATGCAATTTGCATTCTGTAATCTCTGCTTTCTTCAGAAGTGCAATGAAAATTGTCTTTGACATATCCCAAGGGATTGCACCGGTGTTTTAAGTCCATTTAGGAGGACTGTTACTTTCTCAATACCAAATTCATCTGGAGCCTCAATCATTTCTACAGTAATATTGTCCGGTACTGGGGCTTTTCCCTGTTCCATCCTTTACTCGCTGCTCTAACTTCATCTTCAATTATTGATTATCCTTAAAACGTTTTTGTTTCTAATAATGTGTTCCTCCCTAATGTCGTCAAAAAGCTTCAATGCACTCTACCCATATTATTTAATATTTTGTTGTTGTTTTTTCGATAATAATCGTACCATCTTTGGTTTTAAGCAGTCAGTTGATATGCATACCGTTTTTCTTGTGAGCAATTTTTTCAAAATTTCTGAAAATAAATGTAAAGTCTGTTATGTGTCGGTCTTCTATTTCTTGGCACTCTTTTCTAGCCAAGTGTCCTTTAGCTTCATTGCACTTTTCTCTGATTTCATTATCTATCTTTTTGTAATCTTCCTCTTTTCCCTTTATCTTCCTATGTTCATCCATTAAGCCAAAAATTTATTTTGCATTCCAGTTCTTTGCTTTTCTTTCAACTCAAGGGATTTCTGCAAAAGCTCTATTTACTGAGTTTTTTTTTTTCAAATTTGTCCATTGTTCCTCACTGTCGCAACGTTCTCCGGATTACTGAATTTGGTTGGAACATGTACAGTAACTTTTGCAGGAATTTATTCATCTGTCGTTAAGAGTCCAAGATTTAGTTTGATGTTATAGTTTGATGTTATTTTTGGTTTGTTTTCTTTTGTTTAGTTTCAGCCTAAATTTTTTTCCATTCGTCATGATTTGCTACCAGCAGAGAATTTTAAAATCTCATATTCATCAGTACGTAATTAGATTGATTCTTTCGTGCTGGGATTCATCCATGTTTATTTTCTTCTGATAGGTTGCCCAAACCACGTGTTTCCTGTTATCAACTCATTTATATGTGCCCACTGAACAAGTCTCTCTCCGCTTTTATTTCGCGTGTCAAGGTCGTGAGGTCTAACTGTGTCATCTACTTTTTCCTGTCCCACTTTAACATTAAAACTCCCATTATTATTGTAATGTCCTGTGATTTACCTTGAACCTTGGCTGTCTCTAATACTGCATTGAAGTTGTGGATTTCCTCCACAGTATTTGCGGATGTTGGTTCATGTAGTTGGACGATGTTGATATCAAATAGCTTGCCCTAAAATCTAGTACAACGCGTTTGATATAGCCCATGGTCCGCTGTTGGATTTTGACCTGTCATTGTTCTTTATGATGCCTACCCTTCTTTCATGTGTGCCCTTTACAGAACGTATAATTGTATGCCTACCTGATATTATCATGCCTGCTCCCTTTCCTCTCACCTCTCTTGGTCCTAAAATATTAATGTTCCATCTTTCCAATTCTTTTTTGACACTTTCTATTTTTTTTCCACTTTAAAGCATTGTTCTATCATTCCACGCTGCAATTCTTACATTTTTAATCTGTTCGCAGTAGTCCGATAACGGTCTGGTGTCAGCTGCTCAACATGACTTCCCATATCTATAAAAAAAAGGTGCTCCAGTGGATCCCTTATTCACATTGTTCTTCTTTCTTTTGATGCGTCTGGCCACAACATCCTCAGGAGGATACGATGGTGGCTTTCTGTTGCATTCCATCAGTTTTCGTACAGACTCTCCGCTAGCCTTTATCGTTCCCACGACTAGCTACAAGGCAGTGAGGATTGATTTTTCCTGTCAGAGTTTACTCCCTTAGGCTTGGTCCCTGTGGAGACAACTACAAGGTAATAAAGATTTTCTGTCAGGGTTTACTCCCTTAGCCTTAGTCTTTCCCGAGACCATCACAAGGCAGTGGTGCTGTTTACCCATAGATGGGGGTCTGGTTTGTGGACACCAGGGCATGGCCACACGCTGTGCTGTTTTATTCATGGGATGGTTTTACTCTGGGAACAGAGACGAAGAGAATGTGGTGGGGGTAAGGGGGATGAAGGAGACTGGGGGATTATAGACAGAGAAGGCATGTATATGTATGTGCGTGGGTGTGAGTGTGTATGTGTGTGTGTGTGTGTGTGTGTGTGTGTGTGTGTATTCATATGTGTGTGTGTTTGTGTGTGTGTGGTGTGTGTGTGTGTGTTGTGTGTGTGTGTGTGTGTGTGTGTGTGTGTGTGTGTGTGTGTGAGAGAGAGAGAGAGAGAGAGAGAGAATCAGATGTAGGAATCAGCAGAAAAGCTCAAAGCTAGGGATGGAGAGTCACAGGAACAAAGACTTCACAAGAGCAGTGTTCCACACTACGCGCTCGTGTATGTGTATGTGTATGTGTGTGTGTGTGTATGTATATGTGTATGTGTGTGTGTGTATGTGAATGTATGTGTGTGTGTATGTGTGAGTGTGTGTGTGTGTGTGTCGCGCGCGCGCGCGCGCGTGTGTGTGTGCGTGTTGTGTGTGTGTGTGTGTGTGTTCATATGTGTGTGTGAGCGCGCGCGCGTGTGTGTGTGTGTGTGTGTGTGTTCGTGTGTGTGTGTGTGCGTGCGTGCGTGTGTGTGTGTGTGTGTGTGTGTTCGTGTGTGTGTGTGTGTGTGTGTGTGTGTGTGTGTGTGTGTGTGTGAGTGTGTTTGTGTGTGCGAGTGCGTGTGTAAATCAGATGTAGGGATCAGCAGAAAAGTTCAAAGCTAAGGATAGAGAGTCACAGGGACAAAGACTTCACAAGACCAGTGTTCCACACTATGCTGTTTTATTCATGGTGTGGTTTTGCTCTGGGAACACAGACCAACAGAATGTGGGGGGGGGGGGGGTGCGAAGAGGGAGGGAGGAGACTAGGGGATTAGGGACAGAGAGGGCATGTGTTTGTGTGTGTAGGGGTGTGTGTGTGTGTGTGTGCATGTGTGTGTTTGTGTGTGTGTGTAAAGGGTGTGTGTGCGTGTGTGTGTGGAGGGAGGGTGTGTGTGTGTGTGTGTGTGTGTGTGTGTGTGTGTGTGTGTGTGTGTGTGTGTTTCTGCGTGTGTGCGCGCAAGTGCATGACGCAGACATATGAAAAAAAGATGTCGCAAGCTTAAACGCATAAACACACTTGCAACACACACACACACACCCACACAAACACACACTCACACTCACACACACCCCACACTCAAAACACACACACACACACACACACACATACACACACACAAAAACAAACATATTACAAACACCACACTACAAGCACACACACAAACATACACACAGGCATTTCCTAATACTATTCAATATGTGTGTGTGTGCGTGCGTGCGCGCGCGCGCACGCGTGTGTGTGTTGAGAGAGAGATAGAGACAGACTGAGAGACAGACAGACAGACAGACAGACAGAGAGACAGACAGACAGACAGAGTAGAGATTCAAATCAGAAAATTTATTCATGAAGGCCATGGCCCATCAGAAGGGGTGAAAAGACAAAAAAAGACAAAAACAACAAAAAACACACACCCATACAGACAGTAATTACCTTATGACTACATTTCCTATTTTGAACGCTTTGTAGAGGTAAACTGCAAATCGATTTACAGTTTCTTCTTTCGCTGATGGCATGAATAAAATAAGCTTGGTCAAACAAGGATTTGTGTAATATTAATGTGGTGAGAATTCTGCACGAAAGCACAAAGTGAATTTCACCTTCCTGTGATTCTTGACACAACACACATACATGTAGAAGAGTATGAGTAGATGATCGTTTGTAACGATAAAAAGTGAACAAATATATCCGAAATGCTTGGTCTAAATTCCTTTTGTTACAGTGCATTTTAAATCTCTATCAAGACTCATTTTCAAATAAGTAGGAACATAGTGCCTATGATTAAATTATTTATGAAAATCAAACCTGTTACTATCCTGTACATGGGTATTCCAGTTCTGCTATTTACAACCAAGCAGTCTTTCATACATCATATTCATTTCTTTTCTCCCAATTCTGCTATTTACAACTAATTAATCTTTCATATGTCATATTCATATTAATTCCTTTTTGTTTGTGTCCCAATTCTGCTATTTACAGCCAATTATTCTTTAATATATCATATTCATTTTTTTGTCCAATTCTGCTATTACAACCAATCAATATTTCATATGTCATATTCATATTCATTCCTTTTTGTCCCAATTCTGCTATTTACAACCAATTAATCTTCCATATGTCATATTCATATTCATTTCGTTTTGTTTTTTGTCCCAATTCTGCTATTTACAACCAATTATTCTTTCATATGTCATATTCATATTCATTTCTTTTTGTCCCAATTCTGCTATTTACAACCAATTAATCTTTCATGT
>JAPXFY010000021.1:30378424-30383424 GCA_030674185.1 Monoplex corrugatus
AGAAACAAAGTTGTTCATGGACAGGGTAGAGTCAATGCAGACACCAAGGTTTTTAGCTGAATCAGAAATTGGGACTGATGTGTTACATAATGGGAGAGAAAGAGGAGGCAGCTGGGAAAGTTTCTGACGGGTGCCAATGAGGATAGCTTCTGTCTTGTCGTCATTAAGCTGAAGTCTATTGTGTGTCATCCAGTTCTTAATGTCCGAGTAACACTCAGTGGTGCGAGTCAACAGGCGCTGTATATTATCAGGTGAGTCACTATCTTGAAGTTGGGTGTCATCAGCATAGAAGTGGTGTTTTATAGAGTGGGAGTTGATGATGGTGGACAGGGGGGGAGGTATAAAGAGTGAAAAGAACAGGGCCAAGGACAGATCCTTGTGGAACACCACAGGTCAGGTATGCAGGTTGAGAGTAAGTGCCATTGATGAGAACAGTTTGTTTTCTGTTTGATAAATACGAAGTGAAAAAGGAGAGAGCAATGTCAGAGATGCCAAAAGTATGATGAAGTCTAGAAAGGAGAATACCATGGTCAATGGTATCGAAAGCTGCAGACAGATCAAGGAGTGTGAGGAGAGAGACTTTGCCAGTATCAGTTGCAAGGAGATTGTTGAGAATGTGTAGTAGGGCAGTTTCAGTGCTATGGCACTGGCGGTAGGCTGACTGGAAAGGATTGAGGAGATTGTTGGCAGACAGGTGAGAGTTCAGCTGGTTGAGGACGACTTTTTCAAGGAGTTTTGACAAGAAAGAGAGATTAGAGATAGGCCTGTAATTGTTCAGTTCATTTGGGTCTAAATTGTGTTTCTTGAGGAGAGGGTGAACAATAGCAGACTTGAAAGAATCTGGGACAGTTCCAGTTTGAAAAGAAGTGTTGATGATGTCAGTGATGAATGGGAGGAGAGTAGGGAGACAATCGGAGTAAAGAGAACCTGGAAGAGGATCCAGTTCGCAGGTTTTGAACGACATGGATCTGATTGTGTTGAAAATTTCTTCTTGTGAGACTGGGGTAAAAGTAGTGAGAGGTGTGCCAGAGAAGGAAGGGTCAGGTGGGCATGGTTGACAGGGTGTCCTGTCAAGCCTGTCACGAAGAGTTTGTATTTTGGTGGTGAAATACTTAGAGAATACAGATGGGAGTTCTTCATTTGTATGTTTTGTTGGGAGAGGTGAGTCTTTTCGTGTGCCAAGGAGATGATTCATGGTTGTAAAGAGTTCTTTTGAAGAAGAGGCATTCAGGATTTTGGTTTGGAAATAGCTTGTTTTTGCAGATGCAATGAGGGTGGATACTTTTGTTTTAGAGGCTTGGAAAAGTTGCCTGTGTACAGTGAGTTTGGATTTGCGCCAGCGGCGCTCTGCTCTGCGGCGGGCACGTTTTGCACAGGCAATCTCATGAGTGAGCCAGGGGGTAGGGGGGCGGTCAGGTAAAAGACGGGTTGTGTTTTGTGTGTGTGTGTGTGTGTGTGTGTGTGTGTGTGTGTGTGTGTGTGTGTGTGTGTGTGTGTGTGTGTGTGTTTTATTGTTGGTTTTTGTTTTACTTATTAGCATGACTTCAGTCGTTTTACTATTTAGCTCAAGCCCTTTAATTCTGACTTCTACTACAAAATTAATTATTGTTTTTACTATTGTTGTTGTTATTATTGTTATCATCATCATCATCATCTCCTCCTCCTCCTTCTTCTCCTCCTCCTCCTCCTCCTCATCATCATCATCATTATTATTATTACTATTATTATTACTATTAATATTATCAGCATCATCATTTTATTATTGTTGTTGTTGCTGCTGCTGCCACTATACCACAGCAAGCACGACAACGACAACATGACAAGATCAATATCATCGTCAACAAAAACAGACAAAGACAAAAACAAAAATAACACAACACCAACGACGCAACATCAATATCAATACCGACAACAACACATCCATCAACATCGACAACCACAGTAGCGACAACTACCACCCCAACACCACCGCCATCACCATAACGACAACAGTGTTTCCATTGAGTGATAACAAAAAGTAGGAAAAGTATACTCGTATAGATAAACATACGGGTGGTTTCTTTCTTTCTCTCTTTCTCTCTTTCTTTCATTCTTTCTTTCTATCTATCTATCATTCTTTCTTTCTTTCTTTATTTCATTATTTTTTTCTTTCTTTCTTTATTCTTTCGGGTTTGTTGTTGTTGTTGTTGTTTTTCTGTCTTTCTGTCCTACTGTCTTTCTTTTTGTTTTTTCCCTTCATTTTTTCTTCCTTTCTTTCTTTCTGTCTTTCTTTTTGTTTCTTTCCTTCTTTCTTTCATTCTTCTTCCTCTTCTTCGCATTCTTCTTCGCATTCTTCTTCGCATTCTTCTTCTTCTTCTTCTTCTTCGCATTCTTCTTCTTCTTCGCATTCTTCTTCTTCTTCTTCGCATTCTTCTTCGCATTCTTCTTCGCATTCTTCTTCTTCGCATTCTTCTTCGCATTCTTCGCATTCTTCTTCTTCGCATTCTTCTTCTTCTTCTTCGCATTCTTCTTCTTCTTCTTCGCATTCTTCTTCTTCTTCTTCGCATTCTTCTTCTTCTTCGCATTCTTCTTCGCATTCTTCTTCGCATTCTTCGCATTCTTCTTCGCATTCTTCGCATTCTTCTTCGCATTCTTCTTCTTCTTCGCATTCTTCTTTTCTTCTTCGCATTCTTCTTCTTCTTCGCATTCTTCTTCTTCTTCTTCGCATTCTTCTTCTTCTTCTCATTCTTCTTCTTCTTGCCATCGAAAGTCTGTTGTGGACTATGCCTTCCCCAGCTGCTTCCATCCACTTCGCTCCAGCGCTTTTCCTCTCCAGTTCTTGTCAAATCCATCTAGGTCGTCCCTCCATCTAGTTTTCTGTCTTCCTCTATTGCGAGTGCCGTCTCTTGGTATCCAGAACGTGGTTTTTGTTGTCCAACGATTGATTGTCTATTCTCCGGGTGAGATGCCCTGCCCAGTTCCATTTCAGTTTGTTGATGGTTTCCAGGATGTCTCGCACGTTTGTTCGTTTTCTGATCCACTGAGCCGTTTTCGATCTTCAAGGTGATACCGAGCATGATTCTTTCATGTTCTCGCTGCATGGTTCTTAGTTTCAAAGCGAAAATTTTCGTTAAATTCCACGTTTCTGCACCGTATGTGACTGTGAGCAGAATGTACTGCCTGTAGACTTTTCGTTTCTGGACTGTTGGAAATGTGTCATTCTTGAAAACCGGACCTGCTCTTCCAAACGTTTGCCAGCCAATGGTTATCCTACGTTTGATTTCTTCCTCTTTGAAGGATTTTGCTGAGATCCGCTGGCCTAAGTAGATGGGGCGGTCAACCATTTCTAGCTCTTTATTTTCAATCGTTACTTTTCCATCCAGGCCTTCGATGTATTTGTTGAAGAAGAAAAAAGCCCCTACAGACAATTGCTTAGTCATGGAGACCACTACCCCGGCCCTCAAACGACAGCTTCAATGAACCGTTGGCAACAAAGTCCCTAAACTTGTTGTTGAAGAAGTAATCCTCATCATCGTCATCATGTGCCCTGCCACATGGCGTTGGCGAGCATGGCCCTTCAAACGAATCTATCCCCTGTCACTGCAAGCACATCTTCTACCTTCTCTGTCCTCAGCCACTCTGTAAGTCCGTCCAATATTTTCTCCCTGGGTCTTCCTGGTGTGCTCTTTCCCTCCAGCTTCCCTGTTGTGACCAGGTGTTCTTCGTAATATGTCCTATAAATAATGCTTGTTTTTTCCTAATCTTCTTCGTTAATGCTCTTCTTGTGTCTGCCTCCTTCAAGAATGTCTCGTTTGTTTTCTTTGCTTGTCCCTGAAACTCTCAACATTTTTCTTAGAAACCACATTTCAGTTGCCTCAATTTTGTTCTGACTTTGTGTGTGACTGTCCACGCCTCACAGCCGTACAGTAGTATCGGTTCTATATAACATTCAAGAACTCTCTTCCTGATGTTTACTGATAGGCATTTGTTGTTAAGAATGCTTTTCATCCCCTCAAATGCAGTTTTGGCTTGGCCGATTCTGCTGGCTGTTTCTGATGTGCATCTACCGTTTGGTGAGATGATCGTTCCCAGATATTTAAACTTATCAACCTGTCTCAAAGTTGTGCCATTTGCTGTTATTTTGCATGAGGATATTTCTTGTTTTTTACTTAATTACCATGGCTTCAGTCTTCATGCTATTTAGCTCCGGCCCTTTATTTTCGCTTTCTATTTCTGAAAGGTAAAGGAAAATGGAACTGAGGCCAAATCGAGATCAGAGCACCCTAAATGACTCATCCGTAAAGCAGATAAGACTTGACTGTGTGGTCCCAGTTTTCACAACAAGCCGATGTCACCCTCAACTCTGGATAGGAGCCGATCGGAGCCGAAGAATCCCACAATAATTTTCAGACTGCTGGAAGTTCGAACCCACGATCTCCAGTCACCACTTCCCCGTTGCGCTAACTACTTCCACATAGTGACTGTTCAAATGGACGGCTTCTACCAACAGTGTTTGTTGTTGTTGTTGTTATTGTTGTTTAAAGCCCAGCCGACCTCGTAGAGCCATATCAGGGCTATAACCGCTTCAAAACATACAAAACGTCAACAGGAAAAAAAAAAGAAAAGAAAATTAAGTACAAATATCAATGCATTCGCCACATAATCTAAGGACATGTCCCCGGCGTTGACCACCCCGTCCAATTTATCGCACAGGGGAGATTTAAAAAACACACCTGAACACAAATTTAAGAATACGTAAGGACACCAAAACATATATAAAAACAGGCATAAATTACCGAAAATTACTTCCGCATATCTCACCTCCCTAGAGCCAAAAATGCACTAAGTACATATATCCAATTATCAACCCTAAGAAAAAGTGCGTAAGACTTCATCGAACACATGCAGGTGAATGGACCATTAATTAAGGCAGAAAATGACAGGTAGAAATAACGGAAAGCAAAGCAACAAGGCAGAAACAAAGAGAGTGATTGAAAAGAGGAAATTTCTAGCACAGAAAT
>JAPXFY010000021.1:30388424-30393424 GCA_030674185.1 Monoplex corrugatus
GGTGGTCCAAAGCCAAAGGGAAGGAAAAAAGAGACATGATCATACAGGAGTTGAAGGAAGAAGAAGATGTCAAAAGAGTGCAGAAGGCAGTCCAGCAAGGTCAACAGGGGCAATGGACAACATGGGACAGTGCACTCCAAAGAAGTCTCAGCTGGAACGATATGTGGCACATGGCTCCTCTAAGGATAAGCTTCCTCCTCAGATCTGTATATGACCTGCTCCCCTCGAATGCAAACTTAGTGAAATGGGGGAAATCAGACGACCCAGCATGTCCGCTCTGTCAGAAGAAACAAACAGTGGAACATGTCCTAAGCTCTTGCAAAGTAGCGCTAGCCCAAGGAAGGTATACATGGAGGCACAACCAAGTTCTGAAAGTGATCACAGATGTGGTTAGCGAAAAAACCATGACCCCAAACGCACCAATTGCTATGACAACGTTCTACAAAGCAGGAGGGAAACAGGTCTGGCCCGAAAGTGCTACGACAACCAGCACATTGCCAAAGGGTCTTCTGGATGGAGCAGTCGACTGGGAGTGTACAGCAGACCTCCCAGAGTGGAGAAATTACCCAGATGTCATCAGCAAGACAGGCATGAGACCAGACATCGCTCTCCACTCTGACTCCTCGAAACAAGTGATTCTGATAGAACTCACTGTGCCATACGAAAGCAGAATGGAAGAAGCACATATCTACAAGACCGAAAAATACGCCGGTCTTGCCAGCACCCTGAAGAAAGCAGGTCTGCGGGTCAAAATCTTCGCCATAGAGGTCGGGGCAAGAGGGTTTGTGGGCACCTCCGCTTATGATCTCATGAAACAACTCGCCATTTCTGGGAAGAAGAAGACTAGAGCCCTTAAAGCGATGGCAGAGGCAGCAGAAAGGAGCTCAAGCTGGATCTGGGCAAGGAGGAACCAAAAGTGAATTTCATAAGGACTAAATTCCCTACAGATGATGTGTGCCCCGTTAGCACATTGGTAAAACCGCGTACCGCAGTTCTGAAGCGCAGAATCGCCCAGGTTCGCTCCCCGGCGTGGGGAAAAAAAAAAAAAAAATAGACAACAGCAGAAGGGCATCCAGGAGTCATGACCTGGATGTGGCCCGGCCCCCCGAGAGTGTAAGGAAATCAGGGCCGAAACACTTGTCTAAAGGGGGTTACTTCTCTGAAGACCTTCTGTTGTCTAGCTCTCCCTAGAGTTTCTTTCTACCTAATATATATATATATATATATATATATATATATATATATATATATATATATATATATGCATATACAGGGGGGTGCAAAAGTAGGTATACAATTATGAAAAAAGAAAACACGTACAATACCCATTGCATATATTATACAAACAAACGAATATTGCATATACATTAATAACAAGCACAGCATTAATCCCTCAAATACTCAAACTGCTTGCCGTCGGTATTCACACACTCCTCTAACCGAGAGCGGAATTAAGCATTGTAATAATGATGTGATACTTATTGTATACCTACTTTTGCACCCCCCCCCCCTGTATATATGTCTATGTATCTATCTATCTATGTATCTATCTATCTATGTATCTATCTATTCTGTGTGTGTGTGTGTGTGTGTGTGTGTGTGTTGTGTGTGTGTGTGTGTGTGTGTGTGTGTGTGTGTGTGTGTGTGTGTGAAAGAGAGAGAGAATCACAGAGAGAGAGATAGACAAAGACAGGGACAGAGACAGAGACAGACAGATGTATGTTGTTGTTGTTGTTCTTGTTGTTAACATTTTCATGCTAAGGCAATGGACCTTAGATTATGGAATTTCAAGATAAATTGATGGGAAAGCAACATAAAAATTATACATGCATAGAGGTCTTGAAGTAATATATTTTGCAAAATTGAATAAGAGCTCATCACATGCAAGGAAAACAGTTCTTATAAGTTTGTTCTTTGATTTAACGTCTTTTCATTATGAGTGATATTAGACGGGGGGAAATGGAGGATGAGAGTTGGGTGGTTGGACTGGTGCAGAGGGGAGACAGAGTAAGAGGCATAGGTAGGTGGGAGAATAGAAAAATGGAACAAGAACTTAACACTAACAGTGTGAAGGGAAAATTTAACACCAAAGTACAAACTTCGTAAACTTAAAGCAATGCATTAACAGGACTGTGAACCAATGATTCTGAAAATTTAACTGACAAATATTGATCTGAAGTTATTTCTTTAAAATGAGTTTCAGAATAGTTTTCTTGTGTAAATATTTTTGGTAAGAAAGGAACGTAGCATTTTGCTGTAAAATAAACAGTGAAACAGTGAATTGTTCGTCGTAAGTACACTTGACCTTTTTACAATATTTTGTTTTCAATGCATTTAGCTGAATACGAAAATGAACAGCAACAATGGATCTAAATTTGTATTTGGATGAATACTGCAATTTTTTACATACATTTTCAAATGAAAGTTTTAGCATTTGTTGTGACACAAACTTTTTACTTAAATGTTCACGAAAACGAATCCACGAGGCTGATTCTAGCAAGTTGCAAGCTTCTTTTACGGAAGTCTTAATACGTATTTCTTATAGAATTATCAGAATTGTGTATACCTGGCTTAGCTGCTTCGTCAACTACAGTTTTTATACCCGGTTGCGGTGGTGCACGAAAGGTTAAAGTCACCATCAGTCCTGTCGAAATCCTTGTAGACGTTTTCGGCTACAATCGGCTCCTATCCGGATCTTAGCGAATTATTGTCTTCACTGGGAAGACATGAACCATACCCATTCGAGTCTCACTCACATTATGGATGATCCACTGTTGGTGTTGCTCAAATTTCTTGACCAATACTGTAGGGTGTTTGTATCTCTCGGACCTACCGACGCAAGGATATATTTTTATTATGATAGTAAGTGTAGGCTACAGACCCATCAACAGTTTTAATCCAGAGTAGAACTCTATAGCATCTCGATCATCATCCATATCGTCGTACCTCCACTCAGTATTGTGAAGCATTCCTCAAGACTGTGTGGGCACTGAAGTGGCTTAGATAATGAGACAACAGCAAACAAACAAACGTACAAATAAACAAACAAAACTTAAAACAAATCTCACATGCTGACAAAAGAGACAATGGTGTGTGTAAAGAAACAGGAGTAACGTTTTCACACAAAACAAAGGTTTGCAGTATGCAAATGCAAAAGTTGAAGAAAAAGAAATAGCACTTGTACGTCAAAACATGTTTCTTTTTCATGCCAACGCGAGAGGGATTGGAGGATGAATGATTTCATTGCTGTGTGTGTGTGTGTGTGTGTGTGTGTGTGTGTGTGTGTGTGTGTGTGTGTGTGTGTGTGTGTGTATGTGTTTGTGTGTGTGTGTGTGTGTGTGTGTGGTGTTGTGTGTGTGTGTCTGTATGTGTGGTGTGTGTGTGTGTATGTGTGTGTGTGTGTGTGTGTGTGTGTGTGTGTGTGTGTGTGTGTGTGTGTGTGTGTTCGCGTGTGTTTGTGCGAGTGAATGAGAGAAAGAGAAAGTGAGTGTGTTTCGCTCTCTCTCTCTCTCTCTCACTCTCTCTCGCTCTCTCTCTCTCTCTCTCTCTCTCTCTCTCTCTCTCTCTCTCTCTCTCTGTTAGTCATCTATTCACAAATGTGACTTTAGACATGTGCGTGTGCGTGTGCGTGTGCACAAGCACGTGTGTGTGCGTGTACGTGTGCGCACGTGTGTGTGTGTGTGTGTGTGTGTGTGTGTGTGTGTGTGTGTGTGTGTGTGTGTGTGTGTGTGTGTGTGTGTGTTGTGCACCCTCGCACGCGCACGCTGGTAACAACTGAATGAAAATATGAAGAACAGGAAAAGGACATAAGGAAAAGACAGGAACACTAGGTTCTGCTTACTGCATAGAATTGTTCCGCATGGTCATACTTCGTGTCGCATTGTAACAATGCGATTTTTTTCACGCGTGAACTATTTGCTGCTAAAGAAAGGAAAAGAACATTGCCATTGTTGTATACAGATGATGTATGCCAATTTTGTTCATTCCTCCAAACGAATTTTATGAAGCATTTCACCACAAATTACGTCTCTGTTCCATGGGTTCCTTTCAATTCGACAATGCACAAAACACACTTGGGGCTAGCATCCAGACTATGTCCTTACTCGAAGTCTGATGGACGGAACAGAACGATCACTGTACCCACGCAAGATTCAAACCTGGGACCTCCTTCCTAAGTGTATGCTTTCAGACCGATGGGCCACTGCTTCATTTTCATCTACTTGTGCATTTCACCAACATCAACATCACAAGACCGCGGTTCCATGACTGATCATTTGTGCAGATTACAACTTTATTCATCACCTCTGAAGATTACAGCTTCATTTATCACCGCTGCAGCATTATTATTACACTTTCAATAATCGCTTCTGCTAATGACAATTTCAATCATCCTCTCTGCAAATGATCACAATTTGTATTTCTTCCAACTGTGATTTCAGTCATCTTCTCTGCAGTTTACAATTTAATCACCAGCTCTGTAAAATGGTAACTCCATTTGTATTTCTTCCAACTGTAATTTCAACCATCATCCCTGCAAATTACATCTTAAACATCATCTCAGCAAATTACGTCTTCAGTCATCATTTCTGCAAATTACATCTTAAACATCATCTCAGCAAATTACGTCTTCAGTCATCATTTCTGCAAATTACGCCTTCAGTCATCATTTCTGCAAATTACACCTCAAGTCATCATTTCTGCAAATTACGCCTTCAGTCATCATTTCTGCAAATTACGCCTTCAGTCATCATTTCTGCAAATTACACCTCAAGTCATCATTTCTGCAAATTACGCCTTCAGTCATCATTTCTGCAAATTACGCCTTCAGTCATCATTTCTGCAAATTACACCTCAAGTCATCATTTCTGCAAATTACACCTCAAGTCATCATTTCTGCAAATTACACCTCAAGTCATCATTTCTGCAAATTACGCCTTCAGTCATCATTTCTGCAAATTACACCTCAAGTCATCATTTCTGCAAATTACACCTCAAGTCAT
>JAPXFY010000021.1:30398424-30408424 GCA_030674185.1 Monoplex corrugatus
GGGGGGGGGGGGGGGGGGGCAAGGAGGGACCACCTGGTGGGGGAAGGAGAGATCAGTTAGAGTAGTGAGACTGGCATGGGTTGAGAGAACAAGGAGAACAACAAATTATGTGTATAAGGGCATGGAATCAGCAAAGTATTTCCTTTTATGTATATATTATGTGTGCATTTTTTTTACATCCAAATTATGTGCTCTTTTTTCACATCCAGCCATCGCCCAGATAATGCCAACATTACCCTTTGTATCAATAATACATTAGACAACAAAGATATTCTAACACAGCACACAATAAACAATTTTGGTAATGGATTTTGTTGTTATGGATAAAAAAAAAAACCAGAAAGTGAGAGAGAGAGAGAATGAGAGACAGAGAGAAAGAGAGACAGAAAGAGACAGAGAAGGACAGAGAGGGACAGAGACAGAGACAGAGAGAGATAGAAAGAGGGAGAGAGGGAGGGAGACAGACAGAGGGAGAGAGAAAAAAGGAGAGAGTGAGAGACAGAGACAGAGAGAAAGAGAGAGAGAAAGAGACAGAGGACAGAGAGGGACAGAGACAGAGACAAAGAGAGATAGAAAGAGGGAGAGAGGGAGGGAGACAGACAGAGGGAGAGAGAAAAAAGGAGAGAGGGAGGGAGGGAGACAGATATGTAGATAGAGAGACAGGCATACAGACAGACAGATAGAGAGAGAGAGACAGACATACAAACAGACAGACAGATAGACAAAGGAGAGAGACAGAGAGAGAGACAGATTTAAACTTCAGATCAAGATTTCAGATAATTTATTCATTAAGGTCATTGCCCCTTATGAAGAGATGTGTAATATAAAGACAGTTTTTAACTCTAGAGTCATACCAGAAATTACATAACATTTTATGAGCGACAACACAAAACTTTCACAGATGTAAAGGTATCCAGAAAACATTGTCTACCCTTTAAAGTCATTTGTTTAAAGCCAAGATTCTGACGGTTTATTTATTTCTTGATGCAAGAAGTAGATGTAATGTAACTTTATTCTTGTAGGGAATTTACAATACGTGAAGAAAGAGAGAAAGAGAGGGAGAGAGAGATCGAGAGAGAGAGAGAGAGAGACAGACAGACAGACAGACAGACAAGGACGCAGAGAGAGAGAGAGCTAGAGAGAGAGAGACAGAGAGAGAGAGAGCTAGAGAGAGAGCTAGAGACAGAGAGAGAGAGCTAGAGAGAGCTAGAGAGAGAACGAGAGAGAGAGAGAGAGACAGACAGACAGGAGAGACAGACAGAGACAGACAGACGAGATAAAGCGAGAGAGGGCAGAGACAGGAGACAGAGACAGAGAAGCAATGAGACAGAGGGCAGAGACAGACAGACAACAGAGACAGAAGACACGACAGAAGAGAAGGAGGAGGGGGAAGAGAGAGGAGGGAGAGAGAGAGAAGAAAGAGAGAGCAGACAGAAGGAGAGGAAAGAAGGAGAGAGAGAGAAAGAGAGAGAGAGAAGAGGAGAGAGAGGGGGAGAGAAAGAGGAGAGAGAGAGAGAGAGAGAAAGAAAGAGAGAGAAGAGAGAGAGAGAGGAAGGAGAGAGAGAGAAGAGAGAGAGAGAGAAAGAGAGAGAGAGAAAGAGAAGAGAGAGAGAGAAAGAAAGAGAGAGAGAGAGAGAGAGAGAGAGAGAAAGAGAGGAGAAGATGAGAGAGAAAATGAGGAGCAAAGAAAAAAGGAAGATAGAGAGAAGGAGACAGGATTGATTGATTTGATGAGCAGTAAAAAAACACTAGATGCAATCGAGAGTGTGAGTGAGAGAGAAATGCAGAACATAGACGAGAGTTTAAGGATGTGGATCTTGTGACAATTGCTGGGAAAATGAGCAAGGAAGGATCAGGTTTTGTTGATTGCAGAACAACCAGCTGCATGCAGTCTCCCGATTGTTAGAAGCAACCACTCAGTCTTTCTGACTCGTCATCATCTTACATTTGTATCTTCTCTGCTCTGTTGTGTCTGTCTGTCTGTCTGTCTTCTCTTCGTTCTCTCTCTGTCTCTCTGCTCTCTCTCTCGTCTCTAGCTCTCTCTAGCTCTCTCTCTGTCTCTAGCTCTCTCTCTAGCTCTCTCTCTCTCGTCTCTCTTGCGTCTGTCTGTCTTCGTCTTCTCTCTCTCTCTCTCTCTCTCTCTCTCGATCTCTCTCTGCTCTCTCTCCTCTCTGTCTCTAGCTCTTCTCTAGCTCTCTCTCTCTCTTCTCTCTGTCTCTCTCTCTCTGTTTCTTTTCTCTTCTCTCTCTTCTCTCTTCTTAGCTCTCTCTCTCTCTCTGCGTCCTTGTCTGTCTGTCTGTCTTCTTCTCTCTCTCTCTGTCTGTCTGCGCGAGTAACATATACACACGAATTTTCCAAATATGTTTATGTACATATTTACGTTTACGTTTGTCTCTTCTAAACGGAAGATCAGCAGAACAATTCTACTTTCCGTTACGTCTGTTTCCGATCGTTTAATTCACAAGCCTTCAGCAGTCCATCAATCCATCATTCAAACAATCAATCATAGGGTCAGCCAATTTATTGATTAATACTTGAAAATTGCTCAGATCAATCAATTAACAAACCGGTCATCACATCATCCATCTGATCTGATTGATCCCCTGATCGACCATTCAACTAAATATTGTCTGGACAATCGATTAAATCAGTACATTTATAAATAATATGTCAACAAATTTACCAGGAGCCGAACCCTGGAACCCTGCACACCCTTACCCTCAGATGAGCGCTGCGCTTCTTTTTATGGTTCCTTCCAAAAGATGAACATGGCCACAGCAGACTCAATGATTGATCTAGTCAGCAAATTACAACTTCTCCATAGAATGGTGAGAAGGAAGAGAGGAGGGCGAGAAAGAGGAGAGCACACTAGATGGAGACGAAGAGGTCACCTGCTAAAGTGGAATTTCCAATGGAAGAGAGACAGAAGCGACAGAGAGAGAGAGAGAGCGACAGAGAGACAGAGAGAGGGAGGGACAGACAGACAGACAGACACAGACAGACAGAGAGGAGACACACAGACAAACAGAGACAGAGATAGAGAAACAGAGGCAGATACATACATACATACATACATATATATCGACAGAGAGACAGAGGCACAGAGGAGAGAGAGAGAGAGAGAGAGAGAGAGAGAGAGAGAGAGAGAGAGAGAGAGAGAGAGAGAGAGAGAGAGAGAGAGAGAGAGAGAGAGAAATGAGCAGAGGCAGATGCATACATACATATATATCGACTGAGAGGCAGAGGCAGAGAGAGAGAGAGAGAGAGAGAGAGAGCAGCCAGCAGCAGCAGTCAGTCAGTCAGTCTGTCATCCGGACAGACAGACAGAGAGTACAGAGCAGAGACAGAGCGAGAAATGAGAGAGAGAATGAGAGAGAGAAAGAGAGAATGAGAGAGAGAGACAGCCAGTCAGACAGACAGACAGACAGACAGAGGGCATGAACAATGCATAATATTTCTCTCAACGCCTCCACACACAAGCGAAAAACAAGGAGACAAAGAAATCAAACACGACAGAACAAGAATACAAGAATTGAAGCAGACACGCACGCGCATGCAGATACACACCGGCTCCCACGCACATGCACTCACACACACACACACACACACACACACACCACACACATACGCATACGCACGCACACGCACGCACGCACACACACACACACACACTCACTCACCCACTCACTCACGCACGCAAACACAGACAACAGTAAAGCTTGTGTGGGCGCGCGTGCGCGTGTTGTGTTGTGTGTGCGCGCTCGTGCACGCGCGCGCGCGTGCAAGTGTGTGCACAGTTAATTTGTATCTTTTCATTTTCTAATATCCGTCTTTTTCATATTTCAAATGACCCTGAGCAGAGAGACATTTTTGTTTGCATGTGTGTGTTTATTTGTTTGCCTGCCTGTGTGTTTACAGCTGTATAAGCAAGATTTTTCTGTTATGTTTCTGAAAGGATCTTTACTCAATATTGATCTCAGATGTGGCCCTTTGAGGAGTCACAAATGCATGAGTTTTGGCGGACGAAGTGCATTAAAGTAGCACAATCAAAACCAAACGCCTGAATTCAGCAATTTATTAAGGTGTAAGAAAGCACTTTCTCGGTACCTTCTTAATCAAAATAATGAAAGTCTCTTTGCATATTACAGGGAATTTACCATTGTCCACAATGCACGTCAAGTTTTGGATCAACTGAAGCTCTGTCAAGGTCACAACGACCTTGAAAAGTACAAAATCAGGATTTGCTGTGATAGCTTTTGCATAGAAACGCAGAGTGCTAGAATGGCTTGACCAACTTACTTTTTTTTTTTTTTTACAGCACATATTGTGTGTAGGTTTTTTTCTCTCTTCTCTTCTCTTTTCTTTTTTCTTTTCTTTTTACTTTTTTTTTTCTTTTCTTTTCAAGCTAATCGATTTCAAGGCACGTTTATAGTTTTAATTTCATCTTCAGTTTATGAAAATGGTGCGTCCGTGTTCAGAATAAATTTCATATGCATTGACGCCACAAATATTATCTGATGGACAGGATCCTAAACGATTATGGCATAATAATTATAATGATAACGACAGCAACAACAACAACAACAACAACAATGATGATGATGACGACGACTGTGACGGCGGCGACGACGACAACGATGACGATAATGATGATGATGCTGACGCTGCTGATGACGATGATGATGGTGATGGTGATGGTGATGGTGATGGTGATGGTGATGCTGCTGCTGCTGCTGCTGCTGCTGCTGCTGATGATCATGATGATGATGACGATGACGATGACGATGATGATGATTATGACGAGGAGAATAATAATTATATAAGGATGGGAATGAGAATGATTATAACAGGAACAACCACAATACTTCTACTTTTACTACTACTACTGATAACAATAGTGGTGGTGATGATGATGATGATGATGATGATGATGATGATGATGATGATGATGATGATGATGATGATGGTGGTGGTGGTGGTAGTGGTGGTGGTGGTGGTGGTAGTGGTGGTGGTGGATGATGGATGATGATAATGATGGTGATGATGGTGATGACAGTGATGAGGCTGATGATGAATATTTATGGCGCTTAATCTTAAACCGGCCCTAAGCGCTTACGTATAAAGAAAACAAAACTGCACAAGCCAAACAGCACTCCAACACCCTACATTTACTTACCACACGCAATTGTTATATTAACACAGAGCGAGAGCGAAAGCGAAAGCGAGAGACGAGAGAGAGAGAGACAGACAGACAGACAGACAGACAGACTGACAGACAGACAGACAGACAGATAGACAGACAGACAGACAGAGACAAAGAGACAGTTAGACAGAAAGGGACACAGAGAGAGAGGGAGAGAGCGAGAGACAGACAGACAGACAGAGAGGGACAGAGAGAGAGAAACAGAAATACAGAAACAGAGAGAGAGACATACAAAGAACAGAGCAACAGGAGGCGGATAATATAAGGAATATCCATTTAAATGTGAAAAAAAAGTAGTTTTCAGGAAAAAAAAAAAGATCAGAGCGATGACAGAGAATCTTAATAAGCATACACCCTCCACACTGTCAAATTCTTGAGGTCCTCACTTAATGTATGGGCCGTATGTCTATCCTTGTACCATCGATCTGTCATTAAAACAACTGACGTGAAATGTATCTCTCCATTATACTGTCCCATGAGGTAAAAAAAAACAACAACAAAAAACAACATAGTTTGGAAACGGACAAAACCCCCACATCCGCTTCTCAAAGGTATTAGATTTTCTGAATAATAAGCTCGGCATATAAACATGTGTCGGGACATGGTACGTCAACGTCTAGTCAACTCGAAGTCAGATAGTATTCTGAGCGTTAGATCTTCCCTGATTCTCCGCTTGCTTCCCTGACTATCGCTCACGATTCCCCGAAGCTATATCAACAGGGGAGCTAACTCTCGTAATAGGGGCGCTAATCAAGGCATACATTACAAAAGATAAGAAAAGATGGCACTAACGTCATAGGACTTAACATTCCCTACGTATCCGATTGCTAAGTAGTTAAGACTTCTGTCGCAATAGTGACTTGGCTTTGAGACACTGGAGATGTGGATTCGAACCCCAGCTTAAAAAAAAGGAGGCCACAACAGAGACAGACTCCCGATTGTCATGGAGGTGCAGGTTTGAATACCCCTTCCGCCCTCCCCTGAGTTAAAAAAAAAATCCGACATCATGAACAAATATCACATAAACATTTTCACTGAGAGAGAGAGAGAGAGAGAGAGAGAGAGAGAGAGAGAGAGAGAGAGAGAGAGAGAAAGAGAGAGAGAGAACAGACAGACAGACAGACAAACAGAGAGACAAACAGACAGACAGACAGACAGAGACAAAGACAGGGAGAGAAATAATGAAGCACAGACAGACGAATAGACTAACCAAGCGAGTAAGACATGAACGCACATACTCACACATACCTGTACACATACACATATACACTGTATGTGTATTCACACATGAACACAGGTGTGCGCGCGCACACACACACACACACACACACACACACACACACACACACACGCACATACACACACACACCACACACACACACACACACACACACACGCTCTGTCACCATAATTATCACCAGGACCATACTCAACAAAACAACATCAAACACTAACACGACTTCGATCCCCTGTCACCCTTCCCCTTCTACCACCTTACCATCACCACCACCACGGCCGCCACCATCACCGCTACCATCAACAACACCATCACCACCACCAACAACAACACCATCACCACCAACAACAACAACACCATCACCACCAACAACAACAACACCATCACCGCCACCGACACCTTCTTCTCCTTCCCTCCACCTCACATCAAATCAACGCCAACAGCAGCTCCAGCCACACAATCGCTACCACCACTACCACCACCATCACTATCACCATCACCATCATCACCACCACTATCACCATCACCATCATCACCGCCATCACTGTCACCATCGCCACCACCACCACCACTATCACCATCGCCATCATCACCGCCACTATCACCATCACCATCATCACCGCCATCACTGTCACCATCCCACCACTATCACCATTATCACCATCACCATCACACTTTCACAGACTGACCTTGAAACTCCTTCCTGGCAGCGCTGACGTTGGTGACGATGTTGGCGATGTGGCCCAGGAAGGTGGCGAACAGTACCAGCGCAAAGATCAACTCGAAGATGACGAACACGTACTCCGAGGCCGTCCTGGGCGTGGGAGGGGTCCCTATGGTAGTCAAGGTGATGAGACTCCAGTGCAGCGCGTGCAGGTACTGCAAGACCACCTCATTGTCTTGGTGCTCCGTGGGGAAGCCCCACGAGTGCTCGCCGTCAATGCGGTCCAGGTTTTTGGCCACTATGTAGTAGAGGCAGGCGTTCCAGTGAAACAGAGCTATGAGGTAATGCATCAGCGTTGTGGCCCTGATCACGTTTGGGTAGTTGGTGTGACGTTCCGTACGGTCCAGGAACGCCCAGAAACGGTAGACTTTGATCAGCCGGAACCCCCTAAAGATGGACCGGAACCCGACCGACAGGTACAGAAAATCCAGCGGCAGCAGGCACAAACAATCGATGTAAAAAGTCGTCGTGTTGGTGTAATGTATCCTCAGTTTCGTCGGGTCGGTCTGTAACACACCGTCCTCCAATATCCTGTCCTGAAATGGAAAGCGATGTCTAACACATACAGCATGTCCGCCGTGTAATCCAATGTGAACCACAAGGCGATGTTGTCATAGTCGATTTCCTGGAAGGCAAACCTGTAGATGATGACCCAGAAGTTATACAGAAAAGCCACACTGACCACGGAAGACCACCAGTAACACAGACGCCCCGAAGGGTCAAACACGAACGTCCAGTTGCATCCTTCATGGTCGGAGCTCGTGGTCGTGGCGGTTTCGATCCGGTTGTGGTGATCACCGCGGAGGCTTTTCCTCTTGCCGAACTTCTCCTCGATGTCTTTTTTCCGCTGACGTCGCGTGACGCGGTTGGTGATGGCGTTGACGTTAGCGTCACTGAGGCGAGGTTTTTTGAGCAGCGACCCCTGGGCCAGGGAGAAGCGCTTCTTGTTCTTGACGCGATCCAGCTTGTTGCTGACGATCTCCAGTAGGCTCTGTCTGGATGAGGAGTGGTCCCTCTGCTCAACGATCTTGTTGGCGTAGATAGGGGACGACAAGGAAATCTTGTCAGTGGAGCTCAACCGCTCCCCGATCAGCCGCGTCCGCTGCGTGCCTTGAGAAAACAAGTCCAGCCCGGGAAGGTGTCGCGGGCCGTTGGCGGTGGGAGTCTGTGTGCCGGAAGGGCCCGGCACGGGGCCACCCGGGGTGGAGTAGCCGCCGCAGCTGGCGGTGTCCGTGCCCCCTCTCCCTCCCTCCCCTCACTGCTGCCCACCCCGCTACCGGCCACCGAGTCGTGTCTGGGTATATAGTGTGGACAGTGGCTCAGCTCCAAGTCCCCGCTGGCAATGGAGGCTACGGCACCACCACCACCAACACGCCGCTCCACGCTTCCCCCATCACTCCTCCCTTCCCCCACCACGTCGTCATCCCCCGTACCTTCTGACCCCGTACGTGCCCGCGCGCCACCCCTGACCCCGCTCAGCCCCGAGCCACTACCGCCCGCACCCTTGCCCCTGGCGCCCAAAGACACGTGGCTTTTGACGGAGCCGCCGCGTTGAGAAGTGCTGCCATGGCGAGAGAGGATGGCGATTTCAGGGTCCTCGAGGCAACTCACCTCCTCCTCCTCCTCCGACTTGTCACTCTTGGCGCAGGGGGTGTACCTCACGCTGACTCCAGAATCGCTGGCTCTTCCCCGTGTCAAAGTCCCTGACATCGTTGTTTGTGTCCGTGAGGCTGAGGTTGGCGCTGCTGACGTTGGTGCTGTTGGGGTGGTGGTGATGACAGTTAGGGTGAAGGGTAGGGGCAGGGTGTTGTCGTGAATGCCAAGGAGGAAAGGTGATGATGACGTGAACATTGCTAGGCAGGGTGTGATCGCTGCAACAGTTCACAGAAAACAAATGAACCTGTTGATTTTGTATGTATTAGAATTATTGAAGAATACACAGGGGAACATAAACATACTCATCATTTGTTTTTCAAAAACGAAATGAACATGCGGATTGTGCAGGTATTAGAATTATGAACAGGGGCAGGGGAACATACACGTCCTTTTCTTCAAAAAAGAAATGAACATGCAGATTTTGTATGTATTAGAATTATAAATAGAGAAACATACATATCTTAAAAAAAAAAAAAGAAAAAAAAAGAAAAAAATAAACATGCGGATTTTGTATGCATTAGGAGTGTTGATAAACAGAGGAACATACATGTCCTTTCTTGCAAAAAAAATTAATAAACACGCGGATTTTATATGTATCACAATTGTTGAAGAATAATAGAGAAATATACACATCCTTTTTTTCCAAAAAGAAACAAACATCTAGATTTTGTTTGTATTAACATTGTTGAAGTATAAAAGAGGAACATACATGTCCTTTTTAAAAAAAAACGAATATGCGCATTTTGTATGTATCAGAACTGTTGGAATAAATAGGGGATGCACACACTTTTTTCGAAAAAGAAATGAACGTACGGATTTTGTATGTACAAGAATTGTTGAAAAATAAGCAGGGGAACATGCACGTCCTTTTCTCAAAAAAGAAATCAACATGCGGATTTTGTATACATGTATTAGAATTGTTGAAGAATAAATAGGGGAACATACACGTCCTTTTTTCAAAAAAGAAATGAACATGTGGATTTTGTATGTATCAGAATTGTTGAAGAATAAAATAGGTCGTTTTGTCAAAAAAGAAATGAACGTGCGGATTTGTGTATGCATTAGAATGTTTGAAGAATAAATAGGGGAACATACACGTCCTTTTTTTCAAGTTATAATTAGTTTCCTGTCAGCACTTCATGTAACACAATAAAAAACAAAGAAAACAGTTTCCGATCAA
>JAPXFY010000021.1:30415924-30423424 GCA_030674185.1 Monoplex corrugatus
ATACACACACTCATACATACATGCACACATTCAACACACACACACACAAACGCGCACGCGCGCACACACACACACACACTCATACATACATGCACACATACAACACACACACACACACACAAACGCGCGCGCGCGCCGCGCCGCACAACACACACACACACAACACACACACACATGCATGATCTCTCCAAAATGATCGATTTACTATTGCTAACTGCCAACCCAGACGCACCACAGGAAGTGACGTTGTCCAATGGCGGGTCATCCATTCATCCACAGCAGGCCGATTTCCGTCTTGATACTGAAACACACACAAACACGACTGAAAATGGAAATGAACCCAATGTGCAAGCATCCGAATCCATCAACGTGGTGGGTAGACTATTCTTAGAAAACTGGCAAGTGTGTTTGTCGTAGTAAGAGTGGACAGATGGGGAAAAGTGAGGGTACAGAAGGATTAAGGGAGACAGAAAGAAAGAAAGAAAAAAAAGAGAGAGAGAGAGAAAAGAGAGAGAAACAGACAGACAGACAGACAAACAGACAGACAAACAGACAGAGAGAGAAAGAGAAGAGAAAGAGAAGAGAGAGAGGCAAACATACAGACAGACATATAGAGACAGACAGAGTGCGAGAGAAGAGAGAGACAGAGACAGAGACAGAGACAGAGAAACAGAGAAAGACACAGAGACAGAGACAGAGAGAGAGAAAAAAAAACAGAGAAAGACACAGAGACAGACAAACACACACACACACACACACACACACACACACACACACACACACACACACACACACAGACAGACAGACATATTTGTTAGTTGTTAGTTTTGTTTAGAGCCCAGGGGCTATAAGCGTTTCAAAACACACGCAATACTTCAACAAGATGAAAAAAAGGAAAAGAACATTAAGTACACATATCAATGCATTTGCGTGCATAATCTAAGGAGATGCCACTGGCGCTGACCGCTCCGTCCAATTCATCACACAGGGTTTTAAAAACATAGCTGAACACAAATTTGAACATGCCTAAGGACACTAAAACATACATAAAAGCGGACATAAATTACCTAAAGTTTCCCTAGAGCCAAAAATGATCATAATACATATATCCAATTATCAGGCCTAAGAAAATGATAGGAAGAAATGACAGAAAGCAAAGAGAATGATAGAAAAGAGGAAATTTCAAGCACAGAATTTCCAGAAGGTGGGGGATATCATTTATACTGAAAGAGCCCCCGGCATCCAACCAAACCCTACCAAATGAAGTAATACATGTGATGGTGAATACATGGCAGTAAATACACATGTTGTAATGTGTGTGTGTGTGTGTGTGTGTGTGTGTGTGTGTGTGTGGTGTGCGTGTGTGTGTGCGTGTGCGTGTCTTTGAGAGAGAGAGAGAGAGTGTATGTGTATATGCGTGTGTATGTGTGTGTGTATGTGTGTGTGCGTGTGTATGTATATGTGTATGAGGGAGGGAGGGAGAGAGGGAGACAGAAAGGGAGAGAGAAAATGAGAGATAGATAAAGCAAGAGAGAGAGTGAGAAAGGATAGAAAAGAAGGGAAAGAGAGAAAGGGGGAGCAGAAGAGAGAGAGAGAGAGACAGACAGACAGAAACAGAGACAGAGAAACAGAGAGACACAGACACAGAGATACAGAGACACAGACAGACACAGACAGACAGACAGATAGACAGAAGAGAAAAGAGAACATTCTTTATTCCCAGGGTGATGGATAAGCACTTTGGTTCTTTGTTTTTACCAAAAAATGGGTCTACACATTAAAGAAATCAGCAGAAAGATACCGTCTAAACATCTTGGAACAATGTTCAGTGCTCTATCTCGAGGGCGGAAGGAGAGAAAAAGAGAGGTGAGAGACGGGAGGCTGAGAAGCATGTTAACCCTCTGGCTCCAACACCCTGTCCACCGGCAGCCTGCATTGTCAACCATGCTGGCAAAGCAAAAACTTAACCCTTTGACTCCCTCACCCTATCCACCAGCTTCCTTGCAAGGAAGCTGGTGGATAGGGTGAGGGTGTCAAAGGGTTAAGTTTTTGCAGTTGATGGATAGGGCGTGGGGAGTCAAAAGGGCTATAAATATTATAAGAAAAGAAGACAGTGACAATGACAATGACATTGATACTTTATTTTACAATGGTAGAAAGTTGATAGCTGAACGCCATTTTTCTAACTTGCCTTTGCTATACTGAGTATCTGCCTAGAAATACAAATAGTATGAAAAAAAAACATCAGAGACAGAGACGGTATGGAAGGTGATACGGAGAAAGACTGAAGGATATAAAGAGAGGAGGGGGGGGGGGGCAAGAAAGAAATTTGGGGAGGAGAGCGAGAATCACGAGAACTAGAGAGAGAGAAAGAGAGAGACAGAGAAAGACAGAGAGAGAGAGACAGACAGACAGAGACAGACAGACAGACAATCAGACAGACCGACAGAGAACGAGCAAGCAAGAGAGAGAGAGAGAGAAACAGAGACAGAGACAGAGAGACAGACAGTCAGAGAAACAGACAGACAGAGACAGAGAGACAGATAGAGAAAGAGACAGAGACTGAGAGAGACAGAAAGAGACAGAGAGAGACAGAAAGAGACAGAGAGAGAACGAGAGACAGACAGATAGACGGAAAGACAGAGACAGGGAGAGACAGAAATAGAGAGAGAACGACAGACAGACAGACAAACAGAAAGACAGAGACAGAGACAGAGAGGAAGAGAGAGAGAGAGACAGAAAGGAAAAACAGAGAAAAATAGAAAGTGAGGGAGATAGAGACAGATAGACAGACAAAGAGAGACACACAGAGAAACAGGCAAACACACAGATGGACAAACAAACAGAGAGACAGACAGACAGACAGGCAGACAGACAGACAAACAGAAAGACAGACAAGACAGACGGGCAGAAAGAAGTCGAAGCCAAGACACAACCAGCATGCGGGATAATAGAAAAACCAAATTGGATGACTGAACTCGACGTACCCAGTGCACTGAGAAATCCAAAGTGCCAATACTTTATTGTACATCGACCACACATCCCTTACTCAAACAAATCATTATGCTGGGGGAGGAACTACAAAGCACGTTGCCATAAACCAAAGAAGCAATCGCTGATGTTTGCTGAATCAATCGTACGAATAATGCACAAAGAAATAAAATGTCGAGAGTTTCCGACCAGAGTGGTTTATGTTCTTTCTTCATTCCTTTTGATGTACACCATTCTGGTAGGTAAGACTGTGTGCATTCTGAAAATGTGGAATTAATACAATGAAAAAGAAAAGAAAACAAAACGAAAAACACACATGAAGCCAGGAGATTTACAACGTAGCAATGATTTGTAGTTATGATTTGCATCCTGAAATTGGTTGTTTTTGGTGGTTGTTGTGGGTTCTATAATCATTTTTTTCTTCCTTTTTTTCCTTCATTTTATCATTTACGTACTCAGGAAACCAAATTATCTTGCAAGGTCTCATCTGCCTGTCTTTCTTGCTTACTGGTTGTTCAAATCTCCTTGTTAAAAATAGGTTATGTTATACTGGCCGAAGGGGAACTAGTGTCTATGAGAGGGTAGAGAGGCAGAGAGAGGGAAGGAGGGAGGAAGAGAGAGAGGGGGGGGGAGAGACAGACAGACAGACAGACAGAGACAAAGAGAGACAGAGAGAGAAAGACAGACAGACAGACAGACAAACAGACAGATGGCAGGCAGAGAGAAAGAGAGACAGACAGTGTGTGTGTGTGTGTGTGTGCGTGCGCGCGTGCGTGCATATGTGTGTGTGTTGTGTATGTATGTATGTGTCTGTGTGTGTGTGTGCGTGTGTGTGTGTGTGTGTGTGTGTGTGTCTGTCTGTCTGTCTGTCTGTCTGTCTTGGTGTCTGTGTGACAAAAACGTGTTGGCAAGATTTCCACACCATTCATATTGGACGTGCTCCAAAAATGAGACAAAGATGGGGAACGTTCAGGATTCGCTATTACACAAGTTTTTTTGAGTGTGGAAGTCATGGCGCCAAAATCAAGGTCAAACGGACCACAAAAAAGGCCCAAATCAGTATTTCCTCAGGAACTTCTGACCATTTTTATTATCTATTTTCACCGCTGTGACAGACTACCATTGTAAGTGATGGACGTCAAGTTCTATTTCAGCTCAAGCTTCTTCAAGGTCACAGTGACCTTGACAACAACAAAAAATATGGATCATTTGTCATACTATTTGTCTAAACATGGAGATTATTGAAATGACTTGATCATCTTGTCTTCCTTTCTTTGTGTGTTTTTTTCTCTCCTTCATTCATTTTGTGTCGGATTGGCAAATGGCTTGATCATCTTGTCTTCCTTACTTTGTGTGTGTGTGTGTGTGTGTGTGTGTGTGTGTGTGTGTGTGTGTGTGTGTGTGTGTGTGTGTGTGTGTGTGTGTGTGTGTGTATGTGTGTGTGTGTGTGTGTGTGTTTTCTCCCTTCATTTCGTGTTGGAATGGCAAAGGCCAACGGACGTTAATGTGTACCTGTTCTGTTGGGTTAATCGAATCGACGTTCATATATACTGCCTCAAGCACACTCCATGAAGTATCGAGCGAGGATTCGGTTTCCTCAAATGTTTCAATTACTATATGGAGTTACTGGTATATCATTCACATAATGTCTTTAGTGCTAAAAAGTTTTACATGTATTTTTACACGCAATTTTTTTCAAAGTTCATGTTATTCTGATTTTTGTTTATTCATCTATTAAATGTTTTTTTGTTTTTTTTACATTCTTGACATTCTTGTAGATATTCTCTGCGTAAAACATATTCTTGTTCCATATTGTACATCCTAGCAAAATATTGAGAGAGAGAGAGAGAGTGAGGGGGGGGGGGAGAGGGGAGACAGAGACATACAGAGACAGAGACAGAGACAAAGAGAGAGAGAGACAGCGAGAGAGACGGAGACAGAGACAGAGAGACAGACAGAGACAGAGAGAGACAGACAGACAGAGACAGAGAGAGACAGACAGAAAGACAGAGAGCCTGAGACAAACAGACAGAAAGACAGAGAGACAGAGAGACAGAGAGAGACAGAGAAGGAGACAGAGAGAGAAACATGAAGAAACACTGCGGGTGAGGGAACCAATATGACAAATTGATTGAAACAAACACAGGCAGCAATGGAATGATCCGTTAAAGAACAAACAAACAAACAAACAAACAAACAAACAAACAAACAAAAACAGTGGGAGTGTGGGACGGTATCAAGCCTTTAGCCTAACATTCCCAGAAGTTGCAAAAGAGCATAAGGGAGTAACAAAAAAAACTACATGTAAATGATTAAATCCATTTGGTTAAAGTATCTTATTAATGAGATACGTTTTGACCATTTCATGATCGTGGAATCAAAATGGGATCATAACTAGTATTTACAGAACAGCGTTTGTACTTTAGTTTTTCGTATGTATCAAGATTGGCAAAATTTGGCCGAAACGTGTGAAAAAAATCCTCAATTCAGACAAACAGAGAGAGAGACAGAGAGAGACAGAGACAGAGAGAGACAAAATGACAGAGAGACACAAAGACAAAGAGACAAAGAGACAGAGAAAGACAGAGACAGAGAGACAGAGACAAGGGACAGACAGAGACAGAGACAGAGAGAGAAACATGAAGAAACACTGCGGGTGGGGGAACCAATATGACAAATTGATTGAAACAAACACAGGCAGCAATGGAATGATCCATTAAAGAAAAAACAAACAAACAAACAAACAAACAAACAAACAAACAAACAAACAGACAAACAGCGGGACTATGGGACGGTATCAAGCCTTTAGCCTAACATTCCCAGAAGTTGCACAAAGAGCATAGGAGTGTAGAAAAAGCTAATCGATCAAAGCCATACCAATAAAGAATCTTATTAATAAGATACGTTTTGACATTTCCATGACCGTGGGATCAAAATGGGACCATAACTTATATCTGCAGAACAGTGTTGTAGTTTTGTTTACGCATGTATAAAGATTGGCAAAGTTTGGCCTAAAACGTTTCGAAAAAATCTCCTCAACTTGTGTTTTTATTTGGTTGTTGTCAGTGGCCCATGATTTATCAGGAAATATCCACGCAGCGTTTTAAATCAAGGTCATGTTTTTATGTTCTATTTCTGCATCTATGTTTTTACAAAATTGTCCACATTTTCTGGTGTGTATATAGTCATGTATTGATTTTTCATAAAGTCATCGTGACCGAAACGTTTGACCAAAAGCATTCAGACTCACAAACTGTGATATCAGGGATAGGATGCACACTTGTGCACAGCCAAGACAGCCTTCAAAACTGTGGTATTGTTGATTCTGTTGCGCGCTCTACGTGTATACTGCGCCCCCCCCCCCTTCCCCCCCTCCTCCACACAGCAGCCAGTCACTGGATACAGAAGAAACAGATCGAATATGATCGAAATTAATATCCTGTAATGAATGTTAAGCAGGGCTGGGTCACTGAAATAAGGCGCCGGACTCCCATTATAATTCATCGTACGAAGACTACCAACGCAACTTCTTGTTTGCATAATTGACGGATCATTGTGTGAAGAAAGCTTGGGACGGCTATTTCTGTCCTGATTTGCTTGTTTTTCTTCTTTTTTTCCTTTTTGTTGTTGTTGTTGTTTGGTTGGTTGCTTGCTTTTTGTTTGTTTGTTTTTTTGTTTTGTTTTGTTTTGTTTTTTCTTTTCTTCGTTCCATCGCATTTAAATTAGGACTGAGACTATTATTTCTTTGTTTTCTGCGTTTGTTTATTTATGCTGCACAGTAGGGGGTTGTGTCGTTTTAATGGCATTACCCTCAAGCCGTTGATTCTGGCTCCATGTACTTCACCACCAAATCTCCAATATCATCATGCCTGACAAATCCTAAACGTCTTGTTTTTACTTGGATTGCGCAACAGAATCAACAGTACCACGGTTTTCAAGGATGTCTTGCAACACAAGTTCTTGTTTGCGTAAGTGACCTGTGTGTGGCCTATGATTTATGAGGAAATATCCACGCAACGTTTTAAATCAAACTCATCTTTTGATGTTCTATTTCTACATCTATACCTTTACAGAATTGTCCACATTTTCTGGTATATATAGTCATGTATTTATTTTCATAAAGTCATTGTGACCGAAACGTTTGACCCAAAACATTCAGACTCACAAACTGTGATATCAGGGATATGATGCAGACTTGTGCACAGCCAAGACAGCCTTCAAAACTGTGGTACTGTTGATTCTGTTGCACGCTCTACGTGTATACTGCGCCCCCCCCCTTCCCCTCCCATTAACCCCACCTTCCTCCACACAACAGCCAGCAGTGGATACAGAAGAAACATGTTTCTACCCCTTGTTGCCGCAAACACCTATTCCACCCTCTCTGTCTTCAGCCACTCTGTAAGTCCGTCCAATATTTTCTCCCAGGGTCCACCTGATGCTCTCTTTCCCTCCAGCTTTCCTGTTGTGACCAGGTGCTCCAATTCCCCTTTCCTCATAAAATGGCCAATA
>JAPXFY010000021.1:30430924-30435924 GCA_030674185.1 Monoplex corrugatus
CAAACGTGCTCTTATATAGAAGACTTGAACACCAGAAAATATTGTCTTCACCTAGTTGATAAACAGCTGAGCATATGGGCATTGACTAGGGGAGGGGGTGTTCTGTCATGTGAGACGAGTTTATACAGAATAGCTAGTCGTGTTGTGATTCAGACCTTTATTTGTTTATTTACTTTATACATATGTTCGTTTTTTGAAGGTAAGATAAACACATACGCACGTCATTTACATGTAACCAAGACTATTCGAATGGTAGGCTGATAAAATACCAGTATAAAATATGGACCAGATAAAACATTGTCTAGGTATGGCCTCAGGGTCTGGCCAGCTCATGGTTTTATATACAAGCTTGTGCCACGTTCACCATACACGTGGCACCTGTGACGTTAGTGCATATGGAATTCGTTCCGAGCGCGGAGATGTCATCTTGAGAAACTGAAACTGAAACTGATCATTATAGCACAAGATTCCGATCGGTGGCGTGAAAAAAGATTCTGACAGCACACATCATTTCTCCACTTCAGCTCTTCCAGCTGTCTCCATGCGACACCCAAGATAGAACAAACCGACAGGTTATTGTTATTGTTATTGTTGTTTAAAGCCCAGCCGACTGCATAGAGCCATACCAGGGCTATAACCGCTTCAATACGTACAAAACTTCAACAGAAAAAAAAAGAAAGGAAAATTAAAAGTCAACATATCAACGCATTAGCGCACATAATCTAAGGAGATGCCCCTGGCGTTGACCACTCTGTCCAATTTATCGCACAAGGGATCTGAAAAAAACAAAAACACCTGAATATACATTAAAGCATACCTAAGGACAGCAAAACACATTTTAAAACGGGCATAAATTACGAAAAATTGCTCCTGCATATATATCACCTCCCCAGAACCAAAAATGCACTTAGTACACGTACCCAATTGTCAATCCTAAGAAAAAGTACAAAAGACTTTATCGAACACAGACAGGTGAATGGACCAGCAAGGCAGAAAATGATAGGAAGAAATGACAGAAAGCAAAAGGAACACTGCAGAAACAAAGAGAGTGACAGAAAAGAGGAAATTTCTAGCACAGAATTTCCAGAAGACGGGCATACTAATATTTATACTGAAAGAGCCCCCGACATCCCCACGCAAGGAGCCGACAGGTATAAAGAGAAGAAAGGCTGCCTTGTTGTGTAACCACAGGTTAAACAGTTCTATAAAGAGAACTGATCGAACTTGATCGAAACTAATATCCTGTAGTGAATGTTCAGCAAGCCTTTGAGTCTGTACCCTGAGCAGTTTTGGAGCGTTCTTTATACGAAAGCGAGAGGTGCGAGATCTTGTTGTTTGCATAATTTACAGGCTGTTGTACAGGTTTGAAGCTTAAAACAGCGGTCGGGATTGACGTTTCCCCCACCCCCACCCCCTCTTCCTCTTCTTCTTCTTCTCCTTCTCCTTCTTCTTCTCCTCCTCCTCCTTCTTCTTCTTCTTCTTCTCTCTCTCTCTCTCCTCTCTCTCTCTCTCTCTTTCTGTCTCTCTCCTCTTTCTTTATTTCTCTGTCTCTGTCTCTGTCTCTGTCTCTTTCACCTCACCTCTTTCTCTCCTCTCTCTCTCTTTCTCTCTCTCTCCCTCTCTTTCTCTCTCTTTGTCTATCTCTCTCTCTCTTCCTCTCTCTCTCTCTATCTCTCTATTCTTTCTTTCTTTCTCTGTCTCTCTCTGTTTCTCTGCCTCTGCTTCTGCCTCTGTCTCTGTCTATGTCTCTGTCCGTCTGTCTGTCTCTCTCTCTCTCTCTCTCTCTCTCTTTCTCTACTCCCTCTCTCTCTTTCCCTTTCTCTTCCTCCCTCCCTCTTTCTCTCTCTTTGTCTCTCACTCTCTTTTCCTCTCTCTCTCTCTCTGTCTGTCCGTCTGTCTGCCTGTCTGTCTGTCTGTCTGTCTCTCTTTCTCTCTCTTTCTTTCTCTCTCTTTCTGTGTATTTTTAATTATGGTATGGCTTTGGCCCTAACATTAGTAGAAGTTGAAATAAATAATGAAACATATACAACACATGCAACTCCTCACCCCCCCCCCTCTCCCACTTCACACAATCGGTATCTATATGCCAGTCAAAAGACTGGCGTGATGATAATTATGGTCTGACAAGTTCAGTTTGTCTCATCCCTCTTGCCAAACCAGACACTTTCCATCCCATCAGTTTAATCCTGCTGTGGGGCACAACGACACTTTAATGGGACTGTGAGAGCTAAGCGGTTAACATAAGCAGCCTTCTTGTGGTTGGGACAAGCAAAAAAAAAAAAAAAATGGGTCTCGTCTGTTCACAGTAAATTTTGTTCGCTGGAAGAATACTAAATCTGTCTAGGTCGTAGGAGGGGAAGGACGAGAGAAAGGAATTAAAAGGCATGGTGAGGGAGAGGGAGAGAGAGGGGGGAAGAGAAGAGAGAGAAAGAAAGAGAGAGAGAGAAAGAGGAGAGAGAGACAGAGAGAGAGAGACAGATAGAGAGAGACAGAGACAAAAGACAGAGAGAGACAGAGAGACAGAGAGAGAAAGAGGACAGAGAGAGAGAGAGAAAGAGGAGAGAGAGAGAGAGAGACAGAGAGAGAGACAGAGACAGAGAGACAAAGAGACAGAGACAGAGAAAGAGAGAGAGAGAGAGAGTCTAGCAGGTAAACAGACATACACAGAACTTGGGGTTCAGGACTCAGAACTCGGAATTCTGAAGTTTTATTCGCAGATGATCATTTGATCCATCGCAGTTTTATGCGCCACCCTCTCTCACTTCCATCCGCACGAACGTATACGCACACACGGACGGACAAAATTCATCGCAAGCATTGTCTCCCTTCATCTGAAGTGGTGTGACCGCTTGTGGTCACAGACATTAGAACCAGAACACAAAGAAATAAAACATAAACATTCGTCCAAAATAAGCAAATAGATAAATACAACAATATAAAGCGAACAAAATATAGACACAACAAAGAAAGAAAATAAAAAGACATATACACTGAGTGTATCAGTCTATCTCAAGCTATAATAAATACATGAACGAACGAATAAATGAGTAGATAGATAGATATAATATATAAATATGCAAATAAAAAGAGAAGAACAACACATTCAGGATGGACTGACTGGTACCGAATTACGTCACTTGGCAATCAAGATTTATCTATCTACGCATTTGTTTATTTTAATGATTTCTTGCGATCAGTGTTATATACAAATACTTCTTTTTCTTGTGTTGTTTTTTTTTTTAATAAATTGGATATTCATTTGTTGCAATTAATTTTGCTGTCATCATGGTGTTTGTACATCGTCATTTTTCTAGCTACAATATGTGTCGTCTATTTGTTCCTTTTTTCTCCTTGTGTCTTGTAAGTACTGTTGTACGGTTGTGAGGCGTGGACAGTCAACAAACAAAGCCAGCAAGATTGAGGCAGCCGAGATGTGGTTTCTAAGAAGAATGTTGAGAGTTCCATGGGCAGCAAAGAAAACAAACGAGACAGTCTTGATGGAGGCAGACACAAGTAAGTAGATCATTGATAAGGAAGATTAGGAAAAGACAGGCAACATTTATAGGTCATTTTGTGAGGAAAGGGGAATTGGAGCACCTGGTCACAACGGGAAAGCTGGAGGGAAAGAGAGCACCGGGTAGACCCAGGGAGAAGATACTAGACGGACTACCAGAGTGGCTGGGGACAAAGAGGGTGGAAGAGATGCTTGAGGCAACAAGTGATAGAGACAGCTGAAAGTCCATAATCGCCAACACCATGCGGCAAGGCACCTGATGATAATGATGATGATGATTCTTTTTTGTAGTATGTTATATATAGTTTGTTGTCAACCTTGTCATTATCTTTATCATGATATTGCCAGTTCATTTTCTTTTCTTTTTCAGTTGCTTGCCCGCTCGGTTGCTTGCTTTTATGATTAATTGTTTATGTTAGCGCGTGTGTGATTGTTTGTTTGCTTATTGTTTGGTTGGTTGGTTTTTGTTTGTTTATTTGTTGTATATTCTTCGTTGTAAAATTTGTCATCTTACATCTTTGTTGGCAATCGTGTATTATCTTTTGTTGTCATAATTTGCGTCTTGAAGATGCTTGTTTTTCCATTGTTTTAATTGTTTTGTCTGTCAATATGTTCTATATGTTTGCTTGTTTGGTTCCTTTTTCATTGTTTTTTTTATAAATAGATTTGCATTGTTCACATATTCTACTTCGTGGTCTTTTCTGTCGTTGTTTTGTTTGTTTATTTGCATGTTTGTTTGTGTGTGTGTGTGCGATTTGTTTGTTTGTTTGTTCGTTTGTTTGCTTGTTTGATGGTTAGTTGGTTGGTTGGTTGGTTGGTTGGTTGGTTGGTTGGTTGGTTGGCTGGCTGGCTGGCTGGCTGATTGGTTGGTTGGTTGGTTGGTTGGTTGATTGGTTGGTTGGTTGGTTGTTGATTGGTTGGTTGGTTGGTTGATTTGTTGGTTCGTTCGTTTGTTGGTTCGTTGGTTGTGTACTTGGCTGTGTACTTGCTTGTACATTTGTTTGTTTGTTTGTTTGTTTGCTTGCTTGCTTGTTCGTTTATTTGCTGTTTGTTCGTTCGTTCGTTTGTTTCCTTCCTTTAGCATACGCTGATGTATCACAGGCGTAAATTTCTGCTTGTCTCGTTCTGTTAACCATTATACTTTCTTCGTCAGACAAGAACAGCGGACAAAAGGGAGATTGTGCAAGAGATCGACCCATCAACCACACAGGGGGAGGAGGATTGTCAACATGCCCCCCTCCTCAATTTCCTCCCGGTATTATTTGATAATCATCATCATCATCACCACCATGATCATGATCGAGGAGATTTGCATAGCACAAGCGAGTCGGAGAAAAGGACCCTTCTGGCGCTTCACAATAGCTAACACATGTAAATTGTCCGAGAGATGAAAAGCGCAGCATTGATAGAGGAGGAAAAGATTAGGCAGTGGAGAAAGGAAGGAATGAAAGACGAGTAAAGAAAGGAAACACAGTAAATACAACTA
>JAPXFY010000021.1:30475924-30478424 GCA_030674185.1 Monoplex corrugatus
TTTTATTTACAAGATACAAGATACAAGAATTTTATTTAGCCCAAAGCATCACAATGGGAAATTGTTTTGGCATTCGCATTAAAATACATATAGGCACAAGAACGCATAAACAAATGTACACACATACTCTTACTCTCTCTCACTCTATCGGTATTTTAATGCACTGATCGCAGCAGAAAGAACGCAATTTCCTACCAAAAGTACCTATTTTTGTCTCTTGTTATGAACCGTAACCTGTACAGTACCCGCACATGTAATATACTGATAGAAAGCTCTTTGGTGCGCCTTTCAGATAATGACAGCTAAAATTAGAAACAAACCGGGACAAAGCCACTAAAGAAAGAAAGTTATTAAGGAAAATGTGTAGGAGAGCACACAAAAACTTTAGAGGCCGTTTTCTCAAAATGGCCTTCATATAACTTAATGACTTTAAACATATGTAACTTCTACATTTTTTTGAGTATACGCTTTATTCAAGTGCCAAAATAATCAGCAGAATGTACACTTTCCAATGATATGTATATCTCAAAATGCCCAAAATGCTAGTTAAGACTGATTTCGTGCTGGCAGGTCACATTTAATTCCCGTAACTTTCCAACCACGGCTCTGTCTCACACCACGCTTATCACTTATGTCAAGGGAACGTTTGAGTTTGACGTTATGCATATTCAACAGTTCGTTGCTCACCTCTTTTTCATCTAGCCAATCTTGGTCTCCTTTTGGCTCACTGGTCATGAATATGCATGAGGTGGCGGGAGGCATCTTTGTTCTTTTACTGCCGCTGAGGGGAAAACCGTTCTGTCGCGTTAGTTTCCCTTGTGGGAGTGCTGACTTGCATGTCGTTTGCATCTCTGTCTCTGTCTCTCTGTCTCTGACTCTATGTCTGTCTATCTCTCTGTCTCTGTCTCTCTGTCTCTGACTCTATGTCTGTCTTTCTCTCTGTCTCTGTCTCTCTATCTCTGTCTCTCTGTCTCTGACTCTATGTCTGTCTATCTCTCTCTCTCTGTCTCTCTGTCTCTGTCCTCTCTCTCTCTCTCTCTCTCTCTTTCTCTCTCTTTCTCTTTCTCTCTCACGCACACACGAAAGCACCATACACACACACACACACACACACACACACACACACACAACACACACACACACCACACACACCACACGGACGTATAGATATCCGTATGTGCAGACCTGGACAAACACACACACACACACACACGCACAACACACACACACACACATACATACTACACACACACACACACACACACACACACACACACACACACACTCACACACAAGCTGACATGCACGCGTTTGAGTGCATGCGTTGTACACGCTTGATGCACAAGCATGTAACCATACACAACACACACGCACGCGTGCGCATACGCCTACTTAAACACGTACACACATACACACACTATGTTTTCATTGTGTGATATCATTTTTGAAAAAAAAAATGATCAATCGAAATTAACAAAATATATGACATTTTCTAAAAATGTATAGTTATCGTTTGAACATTTGGGTTTCGTATCATAAGAAAATTTCAAATGAACCATTTTTCCGTTGAACTAATGTAAATTCTTTTTATTTCATATATTTTTAAATGAATTGTTATCCTACGTGTCCCAACTGGGTTTAACGGATCTATTAAGCTTTAGAATATTGAAACATCTGTGTGTGTGTGTGTGTGTGGTGTGTGTGTGTGTGTGTGTGTGTGTGTGTGTGTGTGTGTGTGTGTGTGTGTGTGTGTGTGTGTGTGCGCGACTGTGCGTGAGTGTGTGTGGTGTGTGTGTGTGTGTGTGACTGTCTGTCTGTGTGTGGGCATGCCCTCAAATGAGCATGTGTGCGTGCGTGCGTATGGATGTGTTTATCACTTTTTCCGCTTTAAAAAAATAAGTTTAGGGTCCACATAATTCGTCACGTCGTTCACCTATATAATGTCCAAAAACAACAAACGTGTGGGGGGGAAAAACAGCATTTAGCACGAGAGTCAGGGTATACTTCCGGTCACGTGACTGTTACGAGCCAATGATAGCGCCGAGGATGCTGGGGATGAGCACGTGATCAACGATGTAGGCAACACAACTGTTAGTGCCAGTGTCGTCAAGCGGCATCTCTGCTACGTATGTGATTGTGTGGATTGAAAAACCTTGGGAAGGAGTAACTAGGTAGAAGAGAAAGGCAGTAAAACGAAAGACATAAAATATAGGAACAGGCTGTGTGAAACAGTGCAAATCTGGACGACAGAGGTGAGTGGGGAAGGACAGAGAGAAGGGGGGAAGGGAGAGGGAGAGACAGACACAGACAGACAGACAGGCACATATATAAACGAAGCTTGAAGAAAGTGTCTTATCACGGAAAAAAAAAAGAAAAAGAAAGAAAAAAAAACAAGAAAAATGGACAGTCAGGAAGGAAGTATGGGGAAGAAGAAGATGTAGATTTAAAGAATAAACGAGCAAAACGAACAAATGAACGAAGAGACAAACGAACGAAATTA
>JAPXFY010000021.1:30480924-30483424 GCA_030674185.1 Monoplex corrugatus
AAGGAGTAACTAGGTAGAAGAGAAAGGCAGTAAAACGAAAGACATAAAATAGTGCAAATCTGGACGACAGAGGTGAGTGGGGAAGGATAGAGAGAAGGGGGGAAGGGGGAGGGAGAGACAGACACAGACAGACAGACAGGCACATAGATAAACGAAGCTTGAAGAAAGTGTCTTATCACGGGGAAAAAAAAGAAAAAGAAAGAAAAAACAACAAGAAAAATGGACAGTCAGTCAGGAAGTATGGGGAAGAAGAAGATGTACATTTAAAGAATAAACGAGCAAAACGAACAAATGAACGAAGAGACAAACGAACGACTTAATGAATAAACACGTATGTGCATAAATGAATGAATACTTTAAATAATGAATGAATAAACAAGTGCATACGTAAATGAATGAATCCATTAATGAACGAGCTGTCTTCCCGCTGAAACGAACATATAGTCGTGTTTCAAGGCAAATGAAGATACAATCATACCACCAGTCATAGTGGCGAAGCGGTTTTGCATTAGACTACTGATTGGGAGGTCGTGGAATCGAACACCCTTCATCCTCTCCCTTCCCTACCTCCACCCCTTTCCCCGGGATCCCCACGAGGGAGAAGAAATCTGCATACATATTCAAGTTACGCGTACCAAGCAAATTACACAGAAATATCAACTTCAGTTCTCCATCTCTTTCGTGGTGGGAGATGCACTTGCAGCAAACAAAGGATAGATTCGAGATTCGTATGGAGGGCTATGATCGCCAACGCCACGCGGCGGCTGAGCACATGATGATGATCAACTTCAGTAAGAGAGAATCATATCTGAAGAGCTGAGAAAACTAATTACACGTGTGTACACGCAGACATACAACACAGAGAGGGGAGGGGGAGATAAACACAGGAAAGGGGTATGATAACAAGCCTGAAGGAAAAATCAATGGCCGGGATCACTACCACCACTCACAGCTCCAGTCTGTCATTTGTAGCGTATGTATAGAACCCTCCCTGACTCGGTCTGCCTGTCCGTCTGCCTGCCTGCCTGTCTGTCTGTCTGTCTGCCTGCCTGCCTGCCTGCCTGCCTGTCCGTCTGTCTGTCTGTCTGTCTGTCTCTCTGTCTCTCTCTCTCTCTCTCTCTCTCTCTCTCTCTCTCTCTCTGTGTACGTGTGTGTCTCTGTCCGTCTCTGTCTGTCTGTCTGTCTGTCTGTCTTTCTCTCTCTCTCTCTCTGTATGTGTGTGTCTCTGTCTGTCTGCCTGTCTGTCTGTCTGTCTGTCTCTCTCTCTCTCATTCTCTCTCTCTCCCCCTCTCTCTCTCTCTGTATGTGTGTGTGTTGTGTGTGTGTCTGTCTGTCTGTCTGTCTGTCTCTCTCTCTCTCTCTCTCTCCCCCCCTCTCTCTCTCTCTCTCCCTCCTTCACTTTACTCCCGTATGCAAAGCAGATTTATCCTCTTTTTCTCTGGTACTCAGTGCTAAGTATATGTATATACATATATATATAAATTTATATATATATTTGTTTGTTTGTTTTGTGTTCAGTGATTTATTTCTGACGGCAAACTATACTAAAACACAACAAGAGGAGATCAGAGTATTTAGAATATATTCACACTAAGTACAGGTCAAATGAAAACATACCCGAAGTGAATAAATGTAGGGGAAGGACAGTGAGCTGAGGTATGCATGTGCTTTGCTTACTCACATGTGTACGATCGGTTTTTTTTATCCTGCTCTGTGTCACATCATGCTTACGTCATTTATTTATTTACATTATTTATTTAATTATTTATGTGTAACTGTTTCTATATAGTGCAAAGTGCTCAGGAGCCTGCTTCCCAGGATGTAGCGCTGTGTACATCTTCTACATTATAATTATTATTATCATTATTTACAGTGGAAACAGCTTTACAACTCAAATCCACCCGTGGGGATGCCGGGGGCTCTTTTAGTATAAATAGTATCCCCACTTTCTGGAAATTCTGTGCTAGAAATTTCCTTTTTTGTGTCACTCTCTTTGTTTCTGCCTTGTTCCTTTGCTTTCTGTCATTTCTTCCTATTATTTTCTGCCTTGCTGGTCCATTCACCTGTATGTGTTTGATAATGTCTTACGTACTTTCTCTTAGGATTAATAATTGGGTACATGCGTTAAGTGCATTTCGGCTCAAGGGAAATGAGATATGCAGAAGTTATTTCAAGTAATTCAGGCTTGTTTTCATATGTTTTAGAGTCCTTAGTTATGCTTAGATTTGTATTCATGTATGTGTTTTTAAATCCCTGTGTAACAAATTGGACGGATTGGTCAACGCCAGGGACATCTCCTTAGATTATGTGTGCGAATGCATTCATATGTGTACTCGTCCTGTTGAAGTATTTTATATGTTCTGAAACGGTTTAAGCCTTGATATGGCTCTACGCAGTCGGCTGGACTTTAAACAAAATAACAATACGACTCAACTGTCATCACACCTTGTGTACCAATCACCTGTCACTCGTCAGTATCATCGAGTTCGATGGTAGCCGC
>JAPXFY010000021.1:30488424-30490924 GCA_030674185.1 Monoplex corrugatus
TCAAGAGAGCGGTTTTCATACGGTCCTCCTAGCATGAGCAACGCTATCGGCTACGTTGGCGAAGCGTAGCGGTCTCGAAAGATGCTAGCTTACGATTTCAAGATGGCGACTGCGTGTGTATCAGGATTCGTATCTTTTTCCTCTGTTGCTGTTGTAGTTACATTTGCCGCAAAAATATTTATGATGTCTTTCGGTACTGAAGAGACATCAGGGAAAGGGTCGTCGGCAATTTTACTCAGTATAGGCAACTTCACTTGTATTTTCATGCCTTCTGCCATCTTGGATTTACTAGGTTTGCGAGATTTGCGACGACCAGTTTCGTACACACGCTCAACCCTAGATTAGCTAGCCACTAGCATCTAGCTTTCGCTTGATTTGCTAAGAAAACTCGCTTCATATGTATGCTACTTATCTTTGGTATTAAAAAACTGTTCTTGAAACTAACATGTATGGTTTCATTTTCTTAGAGAAAAAAAGGTGAAGTAAAAAATTTCACCATGAAAAAAAAGACAAAAGATTGCATGATATGGTTGCATTTGTGTTTTCTTTTGTTTTAAAATATACCTCGGTTATAGCCAGGACACGGATATACAGACACCTGCAGTGTTGGTCAGTAAATCTGTGCAACACTATCAACGATATTCCGCAAAGTCGGTAAGATTCGATTAGGTGTTCCCAGTTTTAGCGCAGAGTTCAGGGTACAAGCAGGGGAGGGAACTGAAGGAACTAGCTGGTACTGGAGAATTTTACGATGATTTCAATTGACTGATTTTGAACCCGTAACGTCTTATGTCGTTAGTCCATTGATGTCAAGATCGTGTCTTCGCGATTTCAAGTGGAAAAGTGATCACATTTTAGCTCTCTCTCTCTCTCTCTCTCTCTCTCTCTCTCTCTCTCTCTCTCTCTCTCTCTCTCTCTCTCTCTCTCTCTCTCTCTCTTCTTCTCTCTCTCTCTCTCTCTCTCTCTCCCTCTCTCTCTCTCTGTCTGTCTCTGTCTCTGTCCGTCTGTCTCTCTCTCTCTATCTCTCTCTCTCTCTCTCTCTCACACACACACACACACACACCACAACACACACACACACACACACACACACACACACACACACACACACCACACGCACATCGGGCCTTCAGATTAGAATACGAAGAAATTATCTGAATCTGAATTATTGTTTTTCTCTATTATTTCAGTCCCTCCCTCCCTTCCTCCCTCTCTGTCTGTCTGTCCCTCTCTCTCTCCCTCTCTCTCTCTCTCTCTCTCTCTCTCTCTCTCTTTGTCCGTGTGTCTATGTCTCACTCACACACATATCACTGGCGTAGACCCTCTATGAGCGAGGACTGGATGTTCAAAAACAACGTTGTAGCGCTTATACCATAACTGTAAAAACTAGAATATGTCCCTCTCCTCTCTCTCTCTCTCTCTCTCTCTCTCTCTTCTCTCTCTCTTTCTTCTCTCTCTCTGTCTCTGTCTCTCTCTCTTCTCTCTCTTTCCTCTCTTTGTCTCTCTCTGTCTGTCTTTTTCTCTCTCTCTCTGTCTGTCTGTCTGTCTCTCTCTCTCTCTTTTCTCTCTCTGTCTGTCTGTCTCTCTCTCTCTCTCTCTCTGTCTGTCTGTCTTCTCTCTCTTCTCTTTCTCTCTCTCTCTCTTTCTCTCTCTCTCTTTGTCTCTCTCGTCTGTCTTTTCTCTCTGCTCTCTCTCTTTCTCTCTCTCTCTCTTTCTTCTCTCTCTCTTTCTCTCTCTCTTCTCTCTCTCTCTTTCCTCTCTCTCTCTCTTTCTCTCTCTTCTTTTCTCTTCTGTCTGTCTCTGTCTTCTCTCTCTCTCTGTCTTCTGTCTGTCTGTCTGTCTCTCTGTCTCTTTTTTCTCTCTCTTCTCTCTCTTCTCTCTCTCGTCTGTCTGTCTTCTCTCTCTCTGTCTTCTTTTTCTCTCTTCTGTCTGTCTCTCTCTTCTCCTCTCTCTCTGTCTGTCTGTCTCTCTCTCCCTTTCTCGTCTGTCTGTCTGTCTCTCTCTACTGGCTCTGATGGCTGCATACCCCGACTCACTCATCATCTGTGCAACACAGAGTACCAACGACCCAACTGGAAAAGGGTTTTTCTCTCTTTATCTTTTTTTCATCTGTCAGTATTATTCCACCTTAACCTTTTCCACTAGAGCTGGATGAAGTATGCAACAGCGACCCGTCAGTATGGTGAACAGAGGTTAGCGCAACGGACCACACGACTGGAAGTTTTCGTTCAGATATATCAGGTTTTTTCAAAATGTGTGGTATGTTCGACTACGTGCTCTACTCAGAGCTCATGGTATGGCATCGTTGGAGGGAGACTGGGATGGACCAGTCGATTCACTTACAGTGCACATGAGCGTTGTTAATGCGTGACATTGCGCAGTGTCTGTATTCTCAACTGGTGACGTTAAGAGAGTTGAGCGTGGGAAGCTGTTGGAAGACTGGGGACCACACAGTCGAGTCCCATCCACATTACAGATGTATCATTGAAGGTGTTCATGA
>JAPXFY010000021.1:30495924-30500924 GCA_030674185.1 Monoplex corrugatus
GTGTGTGTGCATGCGTATGTGCAAGAGAGAGAAAGACACTGTGTGTGTGTGTGTGTATGTGAGAGAGAGAGAGAGAGAGAGAGAGAGAGAGAGAGAAAGCCTCTGTGTGTGTGCGTGCGTGACTGTGTGTGAGAGAGAGAAAGATTGTGTGTGTGTGTGGGGGGGGGTATAAGTGTATGAATGTGGGGGGGGGGGGGGGGGAGATAATCCATGGTTGTGTGTCTGCGTGTGTCTATAGAGGAAAACGGTGTCAGTGACCATTGTAGATGGAATAATTGATATATCAAATTATCAATCAATGAGACACACGTGTACACACACACACACACACACACACACACACACACACACACACACAGTCTCTCTGTCTCCTCTCTCTCTCTCTCTCTTTCATACACACACACACACACACACACACACACACACACACACACACACGTACACACATGCACACATGCGCACGTAAACATACACAAAGACTAAAAGCAGCCAGGCAACCAGACACAAACACACACCGACACGGACGCACATACCACACCACATACCACACACATTTACACACACACAATTCATATGGGACCTCATGGTCTGCAAACACTGATAAAGACATTTCGTATTTTGTACACACAGATAATAATAATAATAATAATTACAATATTTATATAGCGCAAAATCTTGATAAAATCAAATCTAAGCGCTGAAGCAGACACACACGCAGGCACGCACGCACGCACACACACGCACGCACACACACAGACACACACACACACCCCCACACACACGCATGGCTATAAATGGGGAGAAAGAAAAAATAAAAGCAATAAAAGCAAGAATAAAAGCAATGGAAAATTATAGAGAGCATAGCATACAATTATATATTATAACCATGTGATTCCCTCCGAGCGGAGACAGGCTGCAGAGGGGAGGGTTGAGTGAGGTTAGGATTTTATGCAGAAGAGAAAAGGTGAGTTTTGAGAGCGGACTTGAAGGAGACAAAAGTAGGTTGCTGACGGACTGAGAGAGGAAGTTTGTTCCAGGAGAGTGGACCAGAAACAGAGAAGGCTCATGGACCATAGGTATTGAGCTTAGTGCGTGGAAAGCGAAAAGTCAGAGGATCAGAGGCAGAGCGGAGGGTACGTGAGGGAACATAGATCTCAAGTAGGCTTGACAGGTAATCGGGGGCTGCGTTATTGAGGCTTTTGTAGCACATGGTGTCTAGTTTGTACTGTATGCGCTTTGATACAGGGAGCCAGTGAAGTTGTGTCAGGAGAGGAGATATTATGTGGTCAGCTTTTTTCTTTTTGAGTACAAGGCGTGCAGCATTGTTTTGAATGCGCTGTAGGATGTGAATGGTGGAGGCAGGAAGACCAGACAGGAGTGAATTGCAATAGTCAATGCGAGACATTATGAAGGAGAGAACGAGTTTTGCAGTTGTTTCGACAGAGAGATACTTCCTGATCAGCTTTATACGATGGAGATGATAGTAGCAGGATCTGGCAGTTTGAGAAACAAAGTTGTTCATGGAGAGGGTAGAGTCAATGCAGACACCAAGGTTTTTAGCTGAATCAGAAATTGGGACTGATGTGTTACATAATGGGAGAGAAAGAGGAGGCAGCTGAGAAAGTTTCTGACGGGTGCCAATGAGGATAGCTTCTGTTTTGTTGTCATTAAGCTGAAGTCTATTGTGTGTCATCCAGTTCTTAATGTCCGAGTAACACTCAGTGGTGCGAGTCAACAGGCGCTGTATATTATCAGGTGAGTCACTGTCTTGAAGTTGGGTGTCATCAGCATAGAAGTGGTGTTTTATAGAATGGGAGTTGATGATGGTGGACAGGGGGGAGGTGTAAAGAGTGAAAAGAACAGGGCCAAGGACAGATCCTTGTGGAACACCACAGGTCAGGTATGCAGGTTGAGAGTAAGTGCCATTGATGAGAACGGTTTGTTTTCTGTTTGATAGGTATGAAGTGAACCAAGACAGAGCAATGTTAGAGATGCCAAAAGTATGATGAAGTCTAGAAAGGAGAACACCATGATACATACAGACAGACAGACAGAGAGATAGACAGACATACACATACATACACACAAAGTATACACATGCAAGCAAGCGCTCACGAACACACACACACACACACACACACACACACACACACGCACGCACGCACACACACACACACACACACACACACACACACACACACACACACGCACACGCACACACACACACACACAACGCAGAAAATAACAGACAGACACAAACACACACCGTCACAGACACGCAATCCACACACGTTTACATATACAAACACAGTTCATTTAGGTCTTAAGGTCTGCAAAGACTGGATAAGACATTTTGTATTTTGTAACACGAACACATGCACGAGCGCGCACACACACACACACACACACACACACACACACACACACACACACACACACACACACACACACACACACAGATAGATAGATACATACATACATACATACATACATACATACATACATGCATACACACATACGCACATACACATATACACACATACACACATACACATATACATACATACATACACACATACATGCACATGTACACACACACATACTCACACATACTCACATACACACACTCTCTCTCTCTTTCTCTCTCTCTCTCTCTCTTTCTCTCTCCATCCCCACCCAACCCCCGCATAGTCGCATACACACCCCAGTATCATTAAATCAACATTGCCAATACTCCCTTCACCATCAGCACCCCACTTGCCAGCACACATCTCCTAAGATCAGGATCAGCGATATCCTGTAGAGCAAGCGATTCAATACCTTCTGAAAGATAACGCTAACAACCAACACCACCCTCCCCACCCCCTATCATGGCATTAGCACAGTTCTAGACCAAAACTTGTCATAAAAGATGTATGGCCATCGGTACAAAGGCGCCTCTGAAAGCGGAGCTTGTCATACAGACTGCTTCTTTCGTTCGCCATCTGCATGGTCAGACCCAACATTTTATAGGCCATTTTATGTAGAAAGGGGAATTAGAGCACCTGATCACAACAGGAAAGCTGGAGGGAAAGAGAGCACCAGGTAGACCCAGTGAGAAAATACTGGACGGACTTGCAGGGTGGCTGAGGACAGAGAGGGTGGAAGATGTGCTTGCGGCGACAAGGGATAGATGCATATGGTGGGCCATGATCGCCAACGCCATGCGGCAGGGCACATGATGATGATGACGATGGTCAGACCACGGCTGGTGGTGGTGATGAGTGTGGCCCACTTTCTGCAGTCTATGTCTTTTTGATTGATTGATTTGGTTCAGTTTTTACTGTCGACACCCACCTCAGGTGATATGGCCGACGGGGATAACCATCCAGAGAAGTGGGGGAAGGAGGACTTATCTGATCCTATACTGACACCACCAGAACAACAATGACGTTAAGATGGGACAATGAGAAGGCCAGTTTTAATGTGGGACTTATCTAACACTATACTGACACCACCAGAACAACAATGATGTTAAGATGGGACAATGAGAAGCCAGTTTTAATGTGGGACTTATCTAACACTATACTGACACACCAGAACAACAATGACGTTAAGATGGGACAATGAGAAGGCCAGTTTTAATGTGGGACTTATCTAACACTATACTGACACCACCAGAACAACAATGACGTTAAGATGGGACAATGAGAAGGCCAGTTTTAATGTGGGACTTATCTAACACTATACTGACACCACCAGAACAACAATGATGTTAAGATGGGACAGTGAAGGGGCCAGTTTTAATGTGGGGACTTATCTAATCCTATACTGACACCACCAGAACAACAATGATGTTAAGATGGGACTATGAGAAAGCCAGTTTTGATGTGGGGACTTATCTAATCCTATACTGACACCACCAGAACAACAATGATGTTAAGATAGGACAGTGAGGGGACTTATCTAATCCTATAGTCAGAACAACAATGATGTTAAGATGGGACAGTGAGGGGGCCAGTTTTAATGAAGCACACCCTAGCCTGCAACATTAAACATTGGCCAGTTGTTGCTCATCTTAACACTTTGACTCAACGCCCTATTCACCAACGGCAAAAACGTAACCCTGGTGGATACAGTGAGCGAATCAAAGGGTTATTTTATTTTTTATTTTGCCAGTATAGTTGACAACGCAGGATACTGTTGGACATGATAGGGGAATCAAAGTAAGCTGATGGATAGGGTGAGGAGGCAAAGGGTTACATTTTTGCAGGAAGCTGGTGGATAGGGTGAGGGAGTCAAAGGGTTACATTTTTGAAGGAAGCTGGTGGATAGGGTGAGGTAGTCAAAGGATTCCATTTTGCAGGAAACTGGATAGGTGAGGGACTCAAAGGTTACATTTTTTGCAGAAGCTGGTGGAAGGGTGAGGGAGTCAAAGGTTACTTTTTTTGCTAGGAAAACGGATAGGTGAGGAGGTCAAAGGTTACATTTTTGCCAGAAGACTTGGATGAGGTGAGGGAGTCCAAGAAGGTTACATTTTGAGGAATGGAATTGTGAGTGGAGTCCAAAAGGATATAAACATTTGCAGGAAATGGATAGGTGAGGAACTCAAAGGTTACATTTTTGCAAGAAGCTGGTGGACAGGGTGAGGGAGTCAAAGGATTACATTTTTACTTTTGCTGTCAGCGTTTGACAAAGCAGGATGCTTCTATCATTCTGGTGATGTCAGCTTAGCGTTTCAAATGTCTTTCCCCACCCCACACCCCTACCCCTACCCCCCACTTTCCTGTCCTCAGTTCAAGACTTTACCAGCGCACACGGTTTTTGAGCAGTCTCAGGGAGTCTGTCAGAGAATTGTTGGCAGATTTGGGTGGAGCGCATATGGAATTGTCCGAGTGCGATGAATCCCTCTTGAACAAACTCCAAAGTCCAAGACATCGCTGCAGTATATGTGACAGCTGTCTGGTCCCGTTGACCACAAGGGGCAGGTTGGTGAGGAAGGGCGTTAGTCCCAATTAGCG
>JAPXFY010000021.1:30505924-30518424 GCA_030674185.1 Monoplex corrugatus
TAAACTAGGTTTGATGCTCAAATAAAGAAACCTTATTTACCTATAATTTTTATGAGTAAACTATAGGTTTTATGAGGAAAGGGGAATTGGAGCACATGGTCACAACAGGAAAGCTGGAGGGAAAGAGAGCACCAGGTAGACCCAGGGAAAAATATTGGACGACTTGCAGAGTGGCTGAGGACAGAGAGGGTGGAGGATGTGCTTGCAGCAACAAGCGACAGATGCATATGGAGGGCCATGATCGCCAACGCCATGTGGCAAGGCACTTGATAATGATGAAACTATAGGTTCACAATCAAAAAAGAATATTTACACATGGTTTTAACAGAATACAGCAGGTGTTCTTAAAATTGTCATTCTCGACAAGAAAAAGCAAAGACGACCACAACCAGTTTGGTTTTAATCACTGATCATTTGGGTCCCATATCCTACTTCCTGACCGGAAGTTTTAAGGTCTTAAACCCAGCTCCACAGCAAAACGGGTAGGTGATAATTCATCTGGCATGTGGACATCTTGGACGGTCCATCTAAATAATCACCACGAGCAGACTGGAACAGTGACACACTTCAACACTTCAGAACTCTTTTATAGTTCAAAGACAGTATCACTAGGTTCCACTGGACTTGTATTACAGCTAATTAATCCCTGCTACACTGCTAAACAAACGAGACAGTCTTGATGGAGGCAGACACAAGTGGATCATTCATAAGGAAGTTTACGAAAGGACAGACAACATTTATAGGCCATTTTATGAGGAAAGTGGAATTGGAGCACCTGGTCACAACGGGAAAGCTGGAGGGAAGGAGAGCACCGGGTAGACCCAGGGAGAAGATACTAGATGGACTTGCAGAGTGGCTGGGTTACAAGGAGGGTGGAAGAGATGCTTGAGGCAACAAGTGATAGAGACAGATGGAAGTCTATAATCGCCAACGCCATGCGGCAAGGCACCTGATGATGATGATGATGACACTGCGATATAGTATGGGAGTGAAGATACAAAAGTGAAATGCAATACTTTGAGCTAAACGAATAAGATAAAATGCTTTGTAAAAACAAATGACAAGAAAAGAAGGTCAGCTCTAGGGGTACAAACGGGTCATTTCACTGCACCACATTACCACAGTAAAAAGGTTGCTGAACGGAGATGGAGAGAAGGGGAAGGGGAGTGGGATTTGTGGGTGTGGGTGTGGGGGGATGTCTATGTGTGTGTTATGTGTGTGTGTGTGTGTGTGTGTGTGTGTCTATCCGTCTGTCTATCTATCTGTCTCTGTCTCTGTCTGTCTGTCTGTCTGTCTGTCTGTCTGTCTGTCTCTCTCTCTCTCTGTATGTGTATGTGTGTGCGTGTGTGTGTCTGTCTCTGTGTCTATCCGTCTGTCTGTCTGTCTCTCTCTTTCTGTGTGTGTGTGAGTGTGTGTGTGTACGTGCGTGCGTGTGTATGTGCGTGTGTGTGTGTCTGTGCGTCTCTGTGTGTGTCTGTATGTGTGCATGTGTGTCTGTGTATGTGTCTGTATGATGCTTGGTGGTGGTTGTGATGGCGGTAATATGATGGACAGTCTTTCTCCATTGGTGATCAATGCTCAGCCTCGTCGCCAGGGCCATCAGTGACAGAGGACAGTCGTTCAATCTGTGTGTTGGGAATGGGTTGGTGGATGGAAACATTAGAGAGCTGGGCTCTTAAGAACATCGATTGTACACAAAAATAAATCATCTTAAAGAAAATTAAAAAAAAGAAAAGAAAAAGGTCAGTGACATCAACAGCTCTCGTGTATGCTGTGTGCACTCTGTCTATTGGGTCGGTTTCATCAGGAAAGCAGTATGGTGTCGGTACATCCAGAGTGATGACATCGTTCATGGTCCAGCCTCGTGATCATTATGTGCAAACATCAACAGTGACACAGATCATCTCACACCTCCACCATTACCTACACAACAAGATGGGGGGAGGGACACAGAGAGACAGAGGCAGAGAGAGACAGAGATAGAGGGAGAGAGAGAGAGAGGTAGGGAGGGAGAGAGAGAGAGAGAGAGAGAGAGAGAGACAGAGAGAGAGAGAAAGCACAACAGGGGCTTGAGTGGGGAAAGGATGGTGTTATGGGATATCCATTGACCACTGGTGTTGGTACTTGTAGATGATTGACAGTGGCATCAAAGAAAACAAACGAAACAGTCGTGAAGGAGGCAGACACGAAAAAGAACATTAATGAACAAGCAACATTTATAGGACATTTTATGAGGCAAGAGAAATTAGAGCACCTAGTTTCAACAGGAAAGCTGGAGGGAAAGAGAACACCAGGTAGACCCAGGGAGAAACTATTGGACGGTCCTGCGGAATGGATGAAGATAGAGAGGGCGGGAGAAGTATTTGCAGCAACAGAGGATAGTTTCGTATGGAGGGCCATGATCGCCAACGCTATGCGACAGGGCACATGATGATGACCGTGCCATCAGTGACAGAGATCAGTTGGTCACTCAATATCTGTGGTAGGAGCAGCATAAGAAACTGGGATCTTTACGGCATCAGGTTATGCCTGTTTTACGTACATAGCTATAGGTTTTCTTATTTGACTTATTTATTCTTGAAGGCTCTTTGGGAATCACTGGGCCACAACAGCACACCCTCACGTAGACTGGGCTGTTGTACTCTGTTGGCCCACGTCCATCCAGCTGCCTTCATCTCGTTTTCCATGGATCTTCTCTACATCTTCTTTCTTCTTCCTATGACGTTCCACTGCAGAACTTATCGTGTGGTGTTGTTTGTAGGGTTTCACAGAGTATGTCCAGTCTAGCCTCATTTATGTTTATTGATTTCCTTGGTAGAGGGAATCTCGTTTGCTATTTCCCACAATTTGATAATGTTTATATTCATGGTGAATGTTATGATGACACCACAGTGAGATAGATAAAACTTCAGAGCTGACAGAAAGTCCACTAAATGCTCTTAGCTCGTTGTTCTCTTTAGGCATTCTGGCACTGTGAAATGATGTTGTCGAATGACGCGTACAATTTAAAGATGGCAACAAGATTTTTTTTTCCAGATTTCAGTCGATTCTTTAACAAGATGGCAACTAATAGGCACATAAATTCTCAAGTACAGAATGAGTTACTTACTTCAGCTTTCTAAACTATTATTGATTACTGATTTTAAAAAAGAGCCACATTTGCAGCCGTACACCAGGGAACATCATTTTTAATGTTGTTTTCAAACAGAAAACCAACCTCAGATCCATTTCAATTTATCTACTGCTGTTTTGGAAAGACTGGGCACTTGACTAATCTGTGATGCTTAACCCTTTGACTCTAGCACCCTATCCGCCAACTGCAAAAACGTAACTCTTTGTGTCCTTCACCTTTAAGCTGCAGGAAGCTGGTGGATATGATGAGGGAGTCAAAGGGTTAAGTTTTTTGCTTTGCTAGCATGGTTGACGACGCAAGATGCTGATGGACAAAGTGTGGGAGTCAAAGAGTTAAAGTTTGATGTCAGAATGTGTGGTTTCTTATCTGATTCTTCTGAGGAAATCAACACAGATACAGACCGACAACTTACATGATGACATAATCGTCCATCTTCATCATCAATTGGAGAAAACAGAAACACTGACACACATCAGCGGTCAGCAGCAAGGACAGGTACAAGTCAGCTGTCACCACCACTATCACCTACACAAGGCGGGGGGGGAAGTGGGGGGAGGGGTAGGAGTGGATTGAAATATGAGAGGCGGACCTTATTCATTGGTAGTCAGAGCTCTTTGGTCATTGCCATTGCCATCGCCGACACAGATCAGTCAGTCTCTGTGTGTTGTGACAGCAACATCAAAGGCTCAGATCTGTACATCATCAATTTGGTTTGATTTATGAATACAGCCGTGTTGTGTTTATGTTCATGTCAAGGTCATGGTGACACACAGATGACATACAGCTGAAAAGTTGATTTTAAAAAGTGCTACATCTTTCCTAGGTGTGGTCTTTAAATTGTCCGTTGGCAGACAACACATAGATGGCAATCAGTTTTTTATTGCCTTAATAGCTTTTTGTTTTGTTTGTTTGTTCGTTCGTTTGTTTGTTTGTTTGTTTGTTTGTTTGTTTGTTTGTTTGTTTGTTTGTTTGTTTGTTTGTTTGTTTGTTTATGTGTGTGTGTTTGTCTTCAATATGATGGCTAAAGAGTCTTTTGATTCTGACGCTTAGAAAAACTACTATTGATTGATGATTAAGTAACACATTTTAAAAAAAATCAGTAGACAATAGAAAATGTTTTCAGCAATATTGTGCCCAAATAGAGAACAACAACAACAACCACAATTTTTTCATTTCCGTGACAATGTTCGTTTTGAAATTCTTTGCTTGTCTCGTTACATCTTTTGCAGCATTTAAAGGACCACCTGATAACATCCAGTGTCTTGCAGCAAACACAACAAAAGTTACGAAATGCTGCACAAATTAAGCATCATTGAACAAGATGGCAGGTAGGAAAAAGCCGCACCGCACCATGGGACAGCATTTGGTTATTGAAGGTCATTGCTCATCATCATCACTTAAGCACAAAAGTCGGCCGAGCAGTGCGTGTGTGGAAGCAACATCAGAGAGTTAGGATCTTTATGGACATTGATTTATCTCTGTTTAATGTACACAGCCCTGTTTGCTCTTGTAGCCGTTTGCACGTGTTCATGGCACGCTGGCTCACAATGGCAAAAATTGATGAGATAAAACCACAGAGCTGACAGACACACACTTTGACGTTTTATTAATTGTGATGTGATCGGACGTGGTAGTCAGATGGGTAAATGTCAAACTTCCAGTTGTAAGGTTTTTGGATGAAATCCAGAATCTTCCTGTTGGAAGTGTGACATTTACTCACATGGAGACTTCCGCCTGGTAGGGTAAAGGGCAGAGGTTTTCTGAACTCTTTGGGCACCATGTGTGTACAACTGCCATCGTCTAATCCTCCATGTGTATACGCACGCAGAATAGTAATACTATGCATTGCTTTCTGTCATTTCTTCCTATCATTTTTTACCTTGCTGGTCTATTCATTCACTAAGGACAGTCACAGGCCATCTCACACCACCACAACATTAAGGACAGTCACAGGCCATCTCACACCACCACAACATTAAGGACAGTCACTGACCATCTCACACCACCACAACATTAAGGACAGTCACAGGCCATCTCACACCACAACACTAAGGACAGTCACAGGCCATATCACACCACCACACAAAGGACAGTCACAGGCCATATCACACCACAACACTAAGGACAGTCACAGGCCATATCACACCACAACAACACTAAGGACAGTCACAGGCCATATCACACCACCACACAAAGGACAGTCACAGGCCATATCACACCACAACACTAAGGACAATCACAGGCCATATCACACCACAACACTAAGGACAGTCACAGGCCATCTCACACCACCACAACACTAAGGACAGTCACAGGCCATCTCACACCACCACAACACTAAGGACAGTCACAGGCCATATCACACCACAATACTAAGGACAGTCATAGGCCATCTCACACCACCACAACACTAAGGACAGTCACAGGCCATATCACACCACAATACTAAGGACAATCACAGGCCATATCACACCACCACAACACAAAGGTCAGTCACAGGCCATCTCACACCACAACACTAAGGACAGTCACAGGCCATCTCACACCACCACAACACTAAGGACAATCACAGGCCATCTCACACCACAACACAAAGGACAGTCACAGGCCATATCACACCACCACACTAAGGACAGTCATAGGCCATATCACACCACCACACAAAGGTCAGTCACAGGCCATCTCACGCCACCACACAAAGGTCAGTTACAGGCCATATCACACCACAACACTAAGGACAGTCACAGGCCATCTCACACCACCACCACACTAAGGTCAGTCACTGGCCATCTCACACCACCACACTAAGGACAGTCACAGGCCATCTCACACCACCACACTAAGGACAGTCACAGGCCATATCACACCACAACACTAACGTCAGTCATAGGCCATATCACACCACCACAACACTAAGGAGAGTCACAGGCCATATCACACCACCACACAAAGGTCAATCACAGGCCATCTCACACCACCACAACACAAAGGTCAGTCACAGGCCATATCACACCACAACACTAAGGACAGTCACAGGCCATCTCACACCACCACCACACAAAGGACAGTCACAGGCCATATCAACCACCACACAAAGGTCAGTCACAGGCCATATTACACCACCACACAAAGGACAGTCAGAGGCCATCTCACACCACAACACTAAGGACAGTCACAGGCCATATCACACCACCACACAAAGGTCAGTCACAGGCCATATCACACCACCACACAATGGACAGTCAAGGCCATCTCACACCACAACACAAAGGACAGTCACAGGCCATATCACACCACCACACAAAGGACAGTCACAGGCATATCACACCACAACACAAAGGACAGTCACAGGCCTATCACACCACCCACAAAGGACAGTCACAGGCATATCACACTACCACACAAAGGACATCACAGGCCATATTCACCACCACACAAAGGACAGTCACAGGCCATATACACCACCACACACAAGGACAGTCACAGGCCATATCTCACCACAACACTAAGAACAGTCACAGGCCATATCTCATCACAACACTAAAACAGTCACAGGCCATATCACACCACACACATAAGGACAGTCAAAGGCCATCTCACACCACAACACTAAGGACAGTCACAGGCCATCTCACACCACCACACAAGGACAGTCACAGGCCATCTCACACACACACAAGGAATCACCACAACACAAGGACAGTCACAGGCATATCACACCACCACACAAAGACAGTCACAGGCCATATCACACTACCACACAAAGGACAGTCACAGGCCATATTACACCACCACACAAAGGACAGTCAAGGCCATTTACACCACCACACAAGGACAGTCACAGGCATATCTCATCACAACACTAAGAACAGTCACAGGCCATATCTCATCACAACACTAAGAACAGTCACAGGCCATATCACACCACAACACTAAGGACAGTCAAAGGCCATCTCACACCACAACACTAAGGACAGTCACAGGCCATCTCACACCACCACACTAAGGACAGTCACAGGCCATCTCACACCACCACACTAAGGACAGTCACAGGCCATCTCACACCACAACACTAAGGACAGTCACAGGCCATATCACACACCACACCACACTAAGGACAGTCACAGGCCATCTCACACCATCACACAAAGGACAGTCACAGGCCATATCACACCACCATACTAAGGACAGTCACAGGCCATATCACACCACAACAACACTAAGGACAGTCACAGGCCATCTCACACCACAACACTAAGGACAGTCACAGGCCATCTCACACCACCACACAAAGGACAGTCACAGGCCATATCACATAACCACCATCCCCTGTGCATGATCACATGGACGGGAGGGAAGGATGAAGGTTATGTACGGGAGGGATGGGGATGGAGGGGGCGGTGAAGGACTGGGACAGTGGCTGACCAGTGGTGGTCAGTGTTTATTGGTCATTGCCAGTGCCATCATTCACGAAGATCAGTCGGTCAATTTGCATGTGTGTGTGTGTGTGTGGTAGAAACAACATCAAAGGCCGGTGTTTTTACACCATCGGTATATATCTGTTTAATGTACACAACCGTACTGTGATGTACACAACCGTACTGTGATGTACACAACCGTACTGTGATGTACACAACCGTACTGTGATGTACACAACCGTACTGTGATGTACACAACCGTACTGTGATGTACACAACCGTACTGTGATGTACACAACCGTACTGTGATGTACACAACCGTACTGTGATGTACACAACCTTACTGTGATGTACACAACCGTACTGTGATGTACACAACCGTACTGTGATGTTACACAACCGTACTGTGATGTACACAACCGTACTGTGATGTACACAACCGTACTGTGATGTACACAACCGTGCTGTGATGTACACAACCGTACTGTGATGTACACAACCGTACTGTGATGTGCACAACCGTACTGTGTTCACGTTTGTGTTGGAAACCACAGAGACGTCTGGAATTAGATAGAGCTGCAAGGCTGACAGGAAGATGTGTGCACTTCTCTGTACGGATTTCTCTCGAGACATTTTCTCTCATTAAAACGCTGTATCTTGTCAGTTTGTGAATATTTCAAAAATAGCAAATATGCTTTTAAATAACTCTTTTTTATGATGGTGATGAATGACCAAATTAATTCCAATGCCTAAGAGAAGTCATTTTCTTTTTCAGTTTGAGTGAAGTATTGTTTTCTTTATCATTTTGAGTGAAGTATTGATGAGCAGCTTAGTATCATTTTCACAACAGTTCAGTAAAAATTAAAAATTAAAAAAACTACGACTATAAAATTATTGTTCTCAGTGCTGTCAGTCATCTCAAACAGAAAACCCAACTACAGTTTTAGCCACTTTGATTTGCCACCACCATTTTATTCAGAATTGTTACCTCCACCCTTGTGGCTTTTAAAATTACCATGTCAAACTGTGCGTAAATATTTTCCTGTAATTTGTTACACCATATCAATGGTCACGGAATCTAGGACAATCATTTCATAGTGCTGTGATAATGATGACGATAGCAATGATAATCATGATGCCATGGAATTCCATCTGGGATTCAGACTGCATAACAGAACTGTACTCTAAACTTACTGTCTTACTACATTTGGCTCATTGGCTCTGAGAGATACAGATACCTGCAGTGTTGGTCAGGAGTTATGAGCAACACACTCAATGACTCATCCGTGAAAATGTTGAGATTCGAATGAGTGGTCCCAGTCTTCCCAATGACCCAATGAGCCCATAGTAGTCAGTTTCAGTTTCAGTTTCTCAAGATGACGTCTCTGCGCTCGGAATGAATTCCATGTGCACTAACGTCACAAATGTCATGTGATGGAGAAGATCCAAAATGATCACGGCACACACCTTAAGCCTGCACATAAAACCCATGAGGTGGCCAGGTCCTGAGGTCTTACCTACATAGTTCCATAACCCCGGGGTCGTAGGGGAGTGAGGTGGCAGAAACTTAAACTTTTCCCGGGGCTAGCACCACGAGGGCAGAGCCCACCCCCTCTCCCTAGCTTCAAATTCATAATCATATTCACATTTTTTAAACCAAGACTTCAGAAAGGCAAAAAGGTAAATTGGTCTTCAAGGCGTGGGACCTGGGAAATCAACCTATCTCTCCAATGTTTTATACCAAGGCAGCCGGGCAATGTCCCGCTCTTCACGATTTTCAACTGCCGTGGGATATTTAGCGTGCGCAGACAGAAGGCACGCGGGTCCACACTGGGTAGGAGCCAGCTGATGCTGAAGAATCTCACGATCATCTTGACAGGACTGATGGAATCCAAACCCTCAACCTTCTAGTTCTTAGGTTGCTGCACTAGCTGAGTCTGAACTACACAGAAAAGAAGTACAAAGTATATTTCATTTGGCCATCCAGTACCTCCAATTGCCCATCTGTGTCAAAGATTAAACAAAACAAGAATACTGACACATTACATTGTTTTACAGCAAACTGCGCAAGAAAGGAGCAGTCTTTGTGATTAGTTCAGCTGGCATCAACACAGCTCTAAACGCCCATCTTCATGAATACATTGAGCAAAGTGTACAGTGGGATAAGTGCCCTGGTTAGTTCACGGTGTGTGTTTGATCCTCAGTCGCTCAGGGGTTGTCTCTCCCGTCCACTCGATCTTGATCTTGAGTGGCGGTTTAGGTGCTTATCTTTCAAATGAAATGTTAAAGTCAGGTCATGTATACAGTATACAGCTAGCGCATTCAAAACGATTGTCTGTCCAAATTCTGTAGAAAAATCTACTTTCGTAAGTAAACAAAGTGTACACAACACAGGAGAAAAAATGAGTAGAAACCTATTAATTATCATCTTCATCATTATCATCATCATCATCATCATCATCATCATCATCATCATCATCATCATCATGTGCCCTGCCGCATGGCGTTGGCTATCATGACCCTCCATACGAAATATATCCCTTATCGCTGCGAGTACATCTCCCATCCTCTCTGTCCCTAGCCACTCTGCAAGTCCGTCCAATATTTTCTCCCTGGGTCTACCTGGTGTTCTCTTTCCCTCCAGGTTTCCTGTTGTGACCGGGTGCTCTAATTCCTCTTTCTTATAAAATTTCTTATAAATGTTGCTTGTCCTTTCCTAATCTTCTTTATTATTGATCTTCTTGTGTCTGCCTTCTTCAAGACTGCCTCGTTTGTTTTCTTTGCAGTCCATGGAACTCTCAACATTTTTCTTAGAAACCACATTTCAGTTGCCTCAATTTTGTTTTGACTGTCGACGCCTCACAAACTTACGACAGTATCGGTTCCATGTAACACTCATGAACTCTCTTCTTGATGTGAATTGACAGGCATTTGTTGGTAAGGACGTTTGTCATCTTCTTGAATGCTGTTTTAGCTTGGCCTATTCTGCTGGCTTTTACTAACAATTGCATGTTTTTCCTAAGACAGTAGCACGTTTTTCACTCGGAAAACTGTTGTGACAAAAACAATCAATTGGATCCGATCCAATTCAATACATTCTAGCCATGAAGTGTAACACAGATCAACCATTAGCACTTGGACAACCACACGTCATCTCACACCACCACCACCACCACCACCCACCACCTGCATCACAAGACAGCAGAAGAGACAAGGAAGTGGGGAGGTGTCCATGCGACAGCAATTGACTGGTGGTGGTGGTGGTGGTGGTTTGGTGGTTGTTGTGGTGGTGGGGGTGGTGTAGTGGTTGTGGTTGTTGGTGTGTGGTGGTGGTGGTGGTGGGTGGTGGTGTTAGTGGTCGTGCTAGACATAAAGGTCTGTCGATCAATGTGTGGAAGCATCACCAGGAAACCGATCTTACGACATCATTTCTGGTGTCTTACAAGCTTAAGGAAAGCAGTCAAGGGCCATAGCTCTACGGTACCGTGCGATCTGATGTCCATCTCACCATCATCTCCTGTGAGTAAATATGAACACAGTCTGTGTCAACGTAGAGGCATAGATTATCTGGTATGGTACATCTTCACTGTCCATCTCCTCCATCATCCCTTTGAGCAAATATGAACAGTGACACAAGTCTGTGGTCAAGAGTAGAGGCATAGCTTATCAGGTATGGTGAGTCTTTGACTGTCCATCTGTCCATCATCCCTGTGAGCAAATAAGAACAGTGACACAAGTCTGTGGTCAACAGTAGGGGCACCACAGGTTCAGTAGAGGGGCCATATCTTATCTGGTATGGTGATGTCTCTGATTGTCCATCTCCCCCATCATCCCTGTGAGCAAATATGAACACAAGTCTGTGGTCAACAGTAGGGGCAGTCACATGTGCAGTAAAGGGGCCATAGCTCGTATGGTACGGTGATGTCTCTGATTGTCCATCTCCCCCATCATCCCTGTGAGCGAATATGAACAGTGACACAGGTCTGTGGTTAACAGTAGGGGCAGTCACATGTGCAGTAAAGGGCCATAACTTATCTGGTATGGTGATTCTCTGACTGTCCATCTCCTTATCATCCCTATGAGTTTGTTTATCTACATATTCCTTTATTTTGTATTTATTTATTCACCTACTTACTTACTTACTTACTTACTACTTACTTACTTACTTACTTATCTACTTACTTACTTACTACTACTTACTTACTTACTTACTTACTTACTTACTTACTTACTTTCCACTCACTTACTCACTCATTTCCTTACATATCTATCTATGATTAAGAAAATATTGTCTTCACTTAGTTGATAGACAGCTGAGCATTTTTGCATTGACTGGGTGAGTTTGTTTTTCTGTCATGTGAGACGAATTTATACAGCTAGTTGTGTTGTGATTCAGACCTTTAATTATTTATTTGTTTACTTTATGTATATATGTTCCTTTTTTGAAGGTAAGATACACAGATACACATATCATTTACATGTGACAAGATTATTCCAGTTATAGGCTGATAAAATACAGGTATAAATACAGACTAGGTAAAACATAGGCAAAGTAGGGCCTCAGAACCTGACCAGCTCATGGGTTTATGTGCAGGCTTAAGGCATGTGCCATGATCACCATACACATAGCACCTTTGACGTTAGTGCGTATGGAATTCGTTCCGAGGGCGGAGACGTCATCTTGAGAAACTGAAACGGAAATACGAACAGTGACATAGGTCTGGGTCAACAGTAGGGAGACCACTGGTGCAGTAAAGGGCCATAACTTATATGGTATGGTGATGTGTCTGACTGTCCATCTCACCATCATCACTGTGAGCAAACTGAACAGTGACACAGGTCTGTGGTCAACAGAAAGGGACAGTCATTCTTTATGGCATCGGTTTTCTGGTTTCTTATACTAAGCTTAACGGGAAAGCAATCATATCATCATCAAGTGCCTTGCCGCA
>JAPXFY010000021.1:30523424-30528424 GCA_030674185.1 Monoplex corrugatus
GGAATATGATCAAAATAAATTTCTCACGATACCAATAATAAATACTCTACACATGCAATAGAAAATATTCAAATCCACCTTGCCATAATGATCAGACGTCAAAATTAATTCATGACAGGATTATCAAAATCACGTCCACTTCACAAAGATCTTTTTTCAACGTCTTGTATCGGTTATCTTAAATCTTTTCAGGTCAATTTCAATATCATAATTGTTTTGACCTCTAACTTTCTCCTACAAAAACCTCTGGCAGTCAGTATACTTTTCTTCATAAGCAGCGTGTTACAGACTAAGTAATCTCAGGTGAGACACTAATAACAATAAATTACTGCCCTGACTGCCAAATGGATCCTGGAATCAGGAACAGTACAATGCTTAACGATACCGCACAGAACATACAGGCCAGGAACACTGCAGGCTTTCTAAAACCCAATAAGTTTCCTGGTTTTACAATTCAGAATCACAGTTTACCAAGTACGTTTTAAATTCAACTCATTCTTCACAAGAAAGGTCATACACATGACACAAAGTGGATAATCTCCCTGTATATCATGGTAATACTCCACATCTTCCAAAGAGCCAATATCACTACACACAAAAGCACAGAAACAACAAAAACCAGTTGCTTGTTCTTGACACTAGTTGACACCACCAGAATGATTGGCGTATTAAGAAGACGGCAACAAAATATAGCAGAATGTGTTACACGCTGGAACTGAACATACAAATATTTTTTACTTTTTCTTTTTCCCTCTTTTTTGTTTTATCATCAGTTTTTTAAGACTTTATTCTGGCCAACATTTTTTTTTCAAAAACGCTATCACAGTTCATGCAATCCACCTTAAAAATTGATGAGTGTGTGTTCTATTTCGTGGACAAAATGCAGGCATTTTCAGTATTCTTCTGTTGCAATAGTATACTTGAGTTTTCTGTTACACTATGAATAGGTTTATGGAAACAATGTAGTTTCAATGAACTTACGACAGAAACTCAAAGGCTTCTTTCCTTCTCTCTCTCTCTCTCTCTCTCTCTCTCCTCTCTCTCTCTCTCTCTCTCTCTCTCTCTCTCTCTCTGTGTTTCTGTCTCTCTGCCTCTGTCTCTGTCTGTCTCTGTCTCTGCCCCCTCTCTCTCTCTGTCTCTCTCTCTGTCTGTCTCACTGTCATCTCTTCTCTCTCTCTCTCTCTCTCTCTCTCTCTTTCTCGCTTCCACCCTTCTTCCCTCCCTTCGCCCCCCTCTTGTCAGCTTTCTAGGTGCATGTTTTATCCTTGTACTCATTGATTTACCTTCCTGTCTCTCTGTCTCAAGGGAATAAGGTAGCCATCCACATCTAGTTGGATTGAAGGCTGCACGTACACATGTTCATGTCAAGCTCAGACCAGTGTAAGTCAGTCTCTGAGGCCTTAGCTCCACGTTCACCCTAATCAGGCTTCAGTGTCTCACAGACGGGACGTTCAAAGAACGAGACATGGACACCCACCCGTACGTGGGAGGTCACTGATTCTAACTAATCTCAAGGGGGACACTAGAGACTATACAGAGAGAGAGAGAGAGAGAGAGAGAGAGAGAGAGAGAGAGAGAGAGAGAGAGAGAGAGCGAGTGTTTCGCCAACATAATGCAGGCATTATTTTAGTATACTTCTGTTGCAATGGTATGCTTGAGTTTTCTATTGACTGTATGAATGTGTTCATGGAATTAAACTTTCAGTGAACTTTCGGCACAACTCAAAGGTGCTTCTTCTTCCTTCGTCTCTCTCTCTCTCTCTCTCTCTCTCTGTCTCTGTCTCTGTCTCTGTCTCTCTCTCTCTGTCTCTCTCTCTCTCTGTCTCTGTCTCTGTCTCTCTGTCTCTGTCTCTGTCTCTCTCTCTCGCTTTCTCTTTCTTCTCTCTCTTTCTGTCTATGTGTATGTTTGTCTGTCAGTCTCTCTCTCTCTCTCTCTGTCTCTGTGTGTGTGTGTGTGTCTCTCTCTGTCTCATTCACTCTCTCCCTTTTCTCTCTCTTCTCTCTCTCTCTCTGTTTGCGTGTATGTCTGTCTGTCAGTCTTTCTCTCTCTCTCCCGCTCTCCCTCTCTCTCTCTCTCTCCTCTCTACGTCTCTCTACATCCCTCCCTTTTCTCTCTCCATCTAGGAAGCTATATTAACGAAGGTTTTATTCTTTTACTCATTGATTTACCTTCCCCAACCTTAATCAAGGGAATGGGGTGGCCATCCACATCTAGTTGCATTGAAGGCTGCACGTACACATGTTCTAGTGTAAGTCAGTCTCTGACCAGTGTAAGTCAGTCTCTGAGGCCTCAGCTCTACGTTCACCCTAATCAGACTTCAGTGTCTCACAGACGGGACGTTCAAAGAACGAGACATGGACACCCACCCGTACGTGGGAAGTGATCGATTCTAACTAATCTCATGGGGGACACTAGAGGTTGTATAGAGAGAGAGAGGGGGGGGGGAGGAGAGAGAGAGTGTGAAAGAGAGAGAGAGAGAGAAAGAGAGAGAGAAAGAGAGAGAGAAAGAGAGAGAGAAAGAGAGAGAGAAAGAAAGAGAGAAAGAAAGAGAGAGAGATTGAGAGAAAGAGAGAGAGAATGAGAGAGAGATAGAGAAAGATAGAGTGAAAGAGAAAGATAGAGAGAGAGAAAAAGATAGAGAGAGGGAAAGAGAGAGACAGAGAGAAAGATAGAGAGAGAAAGAGAGAGAGAGATAGAAAGAGAGAGAGAGATAGAAAGAGAGAGAAAGAAAGAGAGAGAGAGAGGGAAAAAGAGAGAGAGAATAAAGAGAGAGAGAGAGAAAGCGAGAAAGAGAGAGATATATATAAGAGAGAGAGAAACACAGAGAAAGAAAGAGAGAGAGAGAGAGAGAGAGAGAGAGAGAGAGAGAAAGACGGAGAAAATAGAGACAGAGGAAGAGAGACAAAGAGAGAAAGAAAGAAAGAGAGAGAGAGATCAGAGAGAAAGAGAGAGAGGAAAGAGAGACAGCCGAAGAGAGAAAGAGAGAGAGAGAAAGAGAGAGAAAGAGACAGAGAGAATATGTGAGAGAGAAAGAGAACGAGAGAGAGAGAGACAGAGACAGAGAGACAGAGAGAGACAGAGACAGAAAGAGTCTCCAACATAAGGTCAGCATGTAACAATCGATTTTTTTTCACGTAGTGGGAAGATCGAAAAAGACGAAGAGGAACACAAGACGGAATTGAACCCTTTTGACTCCCATACTCTGTCCATCAGCTTTCTGCATGGTGTCTTAGCAGAAATGTAACCCTTTGATTCCTTCACCCGAGCCACCAGCTTCCTGCAGGAAGTTGGTGGATAGGGCGAAGGAGTCAAAGGATTTACGTTTTTGCAGTTGATGGATGGGGTACAGGAGTCAAAAGGTTTTAACCCTTTGACACCCTACCCTGTCTACCGGCACCATGCATTGTTAACCATGCTAGCAAAGCAAACACTTTGCCCTTTGACTCCTTAACCCTATCCACCAGCTTCCTGCAGGAAGCTGGTGGATAGGGTGAAGGAATCAAAGAGTTAAGTTTTTGCAGTTGGTGGTTGGTGGATAGGGTAGGGGAGTCAAAAGGTTTTAAAAACCAAACAGATGTGTTTGTTTTAACAACCAAACAGAATGCAGAAGGCTGGTGTGATTTGTGTTTTGTCTTTATTTCTCTATTCAGATATTTATTCAAGTTCACTTCTGTTCACGTTTTGAGCCTCGTCGATGGCACTATCTGGTCTGTCATCATGATACCAACAACTCTCAGAGATTAAAACAAAGTTTGAAAAAAAACATTACCGTCACGTCGGAACCATATCAAGTCAATGTTTAACCCTTTGACTCCCGCACCCTTTCCATCAGCTTCCTGCACCGTCAACCATGCTAGCAAAGCAAAAACTTAATCCTTTGACTCCCTCACCCTATCCACCAGCTTCCTGCAGAAGGTGGTGGATGGGGTGAGGGGGTCAGAAGGTTACATTTTTGCAGTTTGTGGATAGGGTGCGGGAGTGAAAGAGTTAAAACTCAAGTTAAAGCCATCCAGAGCCATACAAGTCAAAATTTCAACTAAAAGCAAATCTTTTCCAGGTTGCAATCAGATCAATGAAAAGATGTTCATTTCTCTGATTTTGTAATTTCTTTGTGTAGTGTAGCAAGGACTAGCTATCAGACAGGTCTGTAGGGACTTAATGCTACTGTCCTAGAGTAAAAGTGTTTTGAGGTTTGAAGCTACAATTTCATACACGTGTAAAAAGGTACTTGACACTTGAAAATGTTTTTCTAGAACATAACAGCATTATGCTTAATGGATATGTGTGTGTATCACTGTATGCGTACAGCTGAGGAAGGGATAGGGGAGACATTGAATGGGAAAGAGACTGAAATACTTTAAGAAACTTTTTCAAATCTTTGTTTGTATGTAAATTGTGATGTATGATATGCGAATAGTTCATAATTTGTGAGGAATTTTGATTGTCAAGGTATTAATGCTGTAATACTGAAGTTGTAATGTTTTTCCTGTATATGGATTAGAATTTTTCTGTTTTTATCTTCATTCAAAATATTGATTATAATTTTATGTACAACTATTGCATGCATAAACACACACACACGCATGCAAACATAGCACATGCACACACACACACATTCTCTCTCTCTCTCTCTCTCATCACACACACACACACACACACACACACACACACACACACACACACACACACACACACACACACACACACACATTCTTACAAACACACGCGCACAGCAACGCACACGCACGCACACACACATGTACACACACACGTACGCAAGCACACACACGCAGCAATATATAAACACAGTATGCCTCTTTATTCATATGAAAAATCTGTTAATCTTTCTTCATTACATAAGTCAGTGTTTAAATTTTAATATTCTGTGGTTTCTTATGTGTCTTCTTACTTGTATAGCTTTAATGTTTGTTGTTATCTTATTGTGTATGTAATTGTGAACATTTTTTATCACCTTTTGCCTTTCTTGCGAAATGTAAAGC
>JAPXFY010000021.1:30533424-30545924 GCA_030674185.1 Monoplex corrugatus
CTAGAGCTCCATGCAGTGACTGGCCTTAAACACCCATGAACGGAGAATCTTTAATGCTGCCCTGCACGTCAATGGCATAACGGATAGTAAGTAACAGTAATTTGGTCCAACTTCATTTCCCCCAAGGGTCGTAATGACTAATCGCATGAGACTTCAGAACTTTGACTGAAACACACAATATGAAACTGTGCGTGGATTAAGATAAATTTTAACCAAAAACATAGCTATGTCAGTTCAGTTTCAGTTTCAGTTTCAGTTTCAGTTTCTCAAGATGACGTGTCCGTGCTCGGAATGAATTCCATATGTAGTAATGTCACAAGTCCATGTGTATGGTGGTCATGGCACAAGCCTTAAGCCTGCACATAAACCCATGAGCTGGCCAGGTCCTAAGGTCCTATCTAGCCTACGTTTTGCCTAGTCTATATTTTTGTACTAGTGTTGCATCAGTCTATCGATCGGACAAGCTATATCTTCGCACCGAGTAGACGTGGGTTAAAGAAAAAGAAAAGAGTGGTTCGTCATCTCACTCTTCAGCGACGCTCAGTGTTATGAAACCACATTTCGCTGACCGACTTTACATGGTGTTGCTCTGCTGGTGTTACTGCATGCTACCTTACATAAGTTTCTCTTTGCCCCCCTCACCTCCACTATAACTGCCTCGTTCCCTTGACTCTGCAGGGACGTCACTAATGTCACTGAAGTGGCTTAGTGAAGGCAACAGTAATGTCATGATCCTAGGTACCCCCCCCCCCCCCCCCGCACCAAAATGGACTATGAGTTCTTTTATAAAGGGTAGAAAATTGGTAAAATCAGCTCCTATCTTCGAGTGCATGTAAAAGTCGCTGTCCACGAACGACCATCACTCACCCCCTCCTAACACAGAGAGAGAGAGAGAGAGAGAGAGAGAGAGAGAGAGAGAGAGAGAGAGAGAGAGAGAGAGAGAGAAGAGAAAGGAAAGGAACCTGACATGACGAGTGCAATAGTGGGGTTTCAGGACACATGTCTTCCAGTTGGAAAGTGTGTTCCCACCTGGTATAGTGGTGGTCTTTTCCCATTTCCCAGATTAGTATAATTGTATATCTGCCAGTACCTGAACTCCTAGTGTATACGCACATGAAGCATCAAATATGCACGTTAAGACCCTGTAAGCCATGTCAATGTTCGGTGGCTTATAGATACACAAAAACGACCAGCATGCACAACTCTGAAAACGGATTATGAATGCCAGACTAGAGGATTAAAAACAGACATACACATAAACACCTACTGGTGAATTTGAGTGCACGAGGGAGTTAAGAAGATAAAAAGCATTCTTACAAACAAATGTCTATCAATTAACATCAGGAAGAGAGTTCTTGAATGTTATATAGAACCGATAATGTTATACAGTTGTGAGGCGTGGACAGTCAACAAGCAAAGCCAGAACAAGATTGAGGCAGCCGAGATGTGGTTTCTAGAAAGAATGTTGAGAGTTTGAGATTTCCATGGACAGCAAAGAAAACAAACGAGACAGTCTTGATGGAGGCAGACACAAGAAGACCATTCATAAGGAAGATTAGGAAAAGACAGGCAACATTTATAGGCCATTTTATGAGGAAAGGGGAATTGGAGCACCTGGTCACAACGAGAAAGCTGGAAGGAAAGAGAGCACCAGGTAGACCCAGGGAGAAGATACTAGACGGACTTGCAGAGTGGCTGAAGACAAAGAGGGTGGAAGAGATGCTTAAGGCAACAAGAGATAGAGATAGATGGAAGTCCATGATGGCCAACGCCATGTGGCAAGGCATCTGATGATGATGATGAGGGAGTTACGGCCCACGAGCGCAGGCGCCGGTAGCTCAGTTGGTTTAAGCGTCGGATTCACACGCTAATGGTTGTGGGTTCGAATCCCGGTGTGCGCTACATTAAAACTGGCCTTCTCACTGTCCCATTTTGACATCATTGTTGTTCTGGTGGAATAGATAGGTCCCCCTTCCCCCACTTCCCTGGGATGGTTATCCCCGTCTGCCATATCACCTGAGGTGGGTGCCGACGTAAAACCTGATCAAATCAATCAACGGCTCACGAACCCGAAAAACAAAACAAAACAAAGCAAAAACGTTTATTTATAATATGTTATATATTACTATCATCATATGTCTTGCCCTCCATACGAATTGATCTTTTATCGCTGCAAGTATATCTCTACCCCTTTTTCCCTCCAGCACTTTGCAAAACTGCTATTTTCTCAGTGGGTCTACCTGACGCTTTTTTCCCTCTAGCTTTTTGTAGTGACAAGGTGCTCAAAGTTTTCTCGCTTCATGAAATGTTCTGTAAATGTTTCTTTTTTCTTTTTCCTAGTCTTCTTCATTATCTATTTTGTGTTTGCTTCTTCCAAGACTGCCTCGTTTGTTTTCTTTGCTGTCCTTAGAACTCTTTAAAATAATCTTAGAAACCACATTTCAGCTGTCTCAGTCTTGTTCTGACTTTGCTTGTTGATTGTCCAGCACATCAGTATTATGACAATGAAGAACTCTTTTCCTAATGTGCATTTTCTTGAATACTGTTTTAGCTAGGCCAGTTCTGCTGGATATTTCTAATGCGTTTCTGCCATCTGTTGAGTTGACAGTTCCTAGATATTCAAACTTTTCAACTTGTTTCAGTGTGCTGTTATTTTAAATGAAGGAATTTGTTCTTTTTCTTTTTTACTGATTACTATGACTTCAATCTTCTCACTGTTTAGCTCTAATCATTTTTTTCTAGTTTTATTTCTAGTATATTCACAAAGATTTTGTAGGCCTTTTTCATTTTCTGCAGTTAGAACGATGTCATCTACATAACGAAGATTGTGTATCATTTTTTTCCTCCAACTTTTCTCCCAAGGCATTCTTCTTGGTTTTTCATGAAAATATCGCTGTAAAGTGAAAACAAATCTAATGACAGAATACATTCCCGTCTTATGCCTCTTTTGATATTTTGAAAAGAGCTTATATCATATTCTGCTCTCATTACTGCTGCTTGTTCCCAATACGTATTCCTTATTATTCTCTGATATTTTCAATCAATATTGAACTTTCCCAGTTGGTTGATCATTTTATCGTGTCTTATTCAATATCCAACCAAAGGCCTTGGTATAGTCAATAAATCATAAATATAAATCTTTGGTCGACTCAATTGATCTTTCTATGAGAGTTCTCAGGATATGTTTCAGATTTACAGTTCCTTTCAGTTCAACAAATCTACGTTGTTTTTCTGCTATTTATTGTCTGATTCTATTCCTTGTCCTCATCATACCATTTTTATAGAGTCTTTGTCACATGACTCATCAAGCTGACAGTACAATGGAGTTCGCGTTCTATAGCCCCTGCTTTCTTTGAAAGTGCAATCAAAATTAATTTTTTGACATATGTTAAGGGTTCTTTTCCACTATCATAAATTTCATTTAGGAGGATCCTTTCTTTTTCAATATCTTCATCTATAGCCTCAATCTTTTCTATACTAATATTGTCTGTTCCTGGGGCTGGTCCCTGCTTCATCATCTTCATCTCTGATCTGACTTAATCTTTCATATTTAAAGTTATTTGTAATGATTTGTTCCTCCCTTCTGTCATCGTCAAGAACGTCTTGAATGTATTGTCCCACCAAATCTAACATTTTGTCTTTTTTGGTAATAATCTTACCATCTTTTGATTTTAAGCAACCAGTTACTGTGCCTGTCTTTTTCTTGTGAGCAATTTCTTCAATCAATATTTCTGTACTTAAAACTTAGGGCTTATTTTGTGTCGGTCTTCTACTGCTTTACACTTTGATTGTAGCGAAGCTTCCTCAGTTTCGTTGCACCAATTCCTAATTGCCGCTTCTATCTTTTTGTGTTCTTCCTCTTTTCCCTTTACCTTCCTACGTTCATCCATCAAGCCTGAAATTTCTGTTGTCGTCCAATTCTTCTTCGTTTTTCTCTAAACTCTAGGGATTTCTTCACAAGCTTCATTTATTGATTTGAGAAGTGTCCGTTGTTCCTCGCTGTTCCCAACATTTTCCAGAGCACTAAATTTTTTTTCAACAATACGCTAAGTTTTGCAAGAGTTGATTCGTCTGTCTTTAAGAGTCCAAGATTTAGTCTGATGCTATTTTTGGTTTGTTTTCTTTAGTTTAAGCCTGATTTTCCCATTACAGGATTGTTGTCACTGTTGCAGTCAGCCCCTGGCAATAGTTTTGCTATCAGAAAAGAATTTATGAACCTCTTATTTATCAGGATGTAATTAGTTTGATTTCTTGTGCTGTCTTCTGGACTCATCCATGTCCATTTTTCTTCTGTTAAGAGTGCTCAAACCAAGTGTTTCCTGTTATAAATTCATTTACTTGTGCCCAATAAGTTTCTTTCCACTTTTCGCGTGCCAAGGGCTATGGGATCCAACCATGTTGTCTACTTTTCCCAGTCAAACTTTAGCGTTAAACTCATCGATCATTATGGTAGTGTCCTGTAATTATTTACATTGAGCCTGGCTGTCTCTTATTCTATGTAGAAGTTATCAATTTCTTCCTCAGTAGTTGCATATAATTGGACGATGTTGATATCAAATGGTTTGCCCTCCAATCTAACTAGTAAAATAAGGTCTGATATGGACCAGTACCCTTTTATAGACTTTGACCTATCATTGTCCGTTATGATGCTTACCCCTATTTCATGTGTGCCCTCTACAGAAACACACATACACACATCTCTCTCTCTCTCTCTCTCTCTCTCTCTCTCTCTCAGACACACACACACACACACATACACACATCACACACGCACACACTCACACACACATTCACACACACACACACACACAAATGCATATACACAAACACACACACACATACATTCGCTTGCACTCATTCGCTTATGCACGCACACAAACGTACACACACACACACACACACACACACACAACACACCACATACACACACACACACACACACACTACATAGACACATTCACATATACAGACGCACTCAGCACAAACATACGGGTATAAGCAAAATTGATTAGATCCCAGTCATGTTCCCACCTTAACAAAGGAACTAAAGAAAATGAAACTAATAAAGAGAACACAGAGCATTATGAAATCTGAAACAACGAGTAGAAAAGCGGGATATAGCAATGCCGGCCTGACAGATTCCGATAGACAGCACATTGCCAGCCAAAGCTGTCTTAACCACATCGTTATCGTCATTCATGTCTGAAAATCATCAGCTTTCAGGAAGCAGTAGAGACTGACGCACAGATAGCCAGACATAAAGACACGCTCACACACATGTGCACGATCGTACACACAGACGTATTTATACAGTGTACACACGCGCGCGCGCGCGCGCGCACACACACAACACACATACACACACACAACCACAGACGTATTTATATAGGTGTACACACACGCGCGCCACACACACACACACACACACACACACACAGAAGAGAGAGAGAAGAGAAAGATACTAAGACGAGAGAACACACACACACACAACACACAAACAACACTAACACCACAACACACACACACACACACACACACACACACACACACACACACGCAGAGAGAGAGAAAGAGAGAGAGATAGACACACATAGACACAGATACATACAAGACACATACAGACACACAGACACATACACACAGAGAGACACACAACACACACACAGAAACACACACACACACATATTCACACATACACAACACACACACACACCACACCACACACACACACACACACACACACACAACACACACACACACACACATACGTGCGCGCGCGCAGAGAGAGAGAGAGTAGACACACATAGACACAGCACATACACAGACACACACAGACATACAAACACACACAGACACAGCACACACACACACACAAACACAACACACACACATACTCACACACACACACAACACACACACACACATCACACACACACACACACACACTTCACACTACACACACACACTCACACACACACACACACACACACACACACACACACCACACCACACACACACACACACACATACACACACACGTACCACCGCAGACCACGAGCTAATCTAAATCAAACTGGCTTTTGAAGAAAGGTAAAAGGAAAAAAAATGTACAGAAAAGGAACACAAGAAAAAAATGATAAATAAATAAAATGCATAATAAACAAAGATACAAAAAAGGCAGTACTGAAATCCTGAAACAGTTTGGGGAAAAATAGAACTATCAGTTCTGGTTTGGGCGACTTTTTAATTAAAGGCTGCAATAACAGACAATTAGCAACATTATGTCAACTGAAGACATCCTGAACACATCGTAAATGTCGCACACAAAATCCGAAAATAATAAGATTTGAGAAAGGTTGAGAGTCGTACAGACAGACAACCACACAGAAGCAGACGCTCAAATACATGTACACACACGCGCTCGCACGCGCGCACCCCACACACCACACACACAACCACACCACACACACACCTCTCTCTCTCTCTCTACTCTCTTCTGTCATCCTGATCTCGTCTCTCTGTCTCTCTGTATCTCTGTCTCTCTGTCTCTATGTCTCTAGTCTGCTGTCGTCTGTCTGTCTGTTTTCTGCCCCCTCTCTCTCTCTCTCACACACATAACACACACTCACCACATACATACACTCTCACTCACTCACTTACAGAGAGAGAGAGAGAGAGAAGAGAGAGAGAGAGAAAGAGAGAGAGGGAGAGAGAGAGAGAGAGGCGCACTATTGAAATCATAAGAACAGCTTGTTAAGAAAAGTAAACAAACGTTATGAATAGTTTTGCCCATCTGTGGGATTTTTGTGCTATGTCTAGAGTTGAAAGTCTTTTATTGGTAGAATTATGTCATCCAAAAATATCCTGACCACATGGAAAATGTCACACAAAATGTGAAAATAATCGGACTGGAAGGAAGTGTGTATTGTAAACAGATTTTTTTAGGGATGGATAGGAGACAGGCAGGCAGGCAGGTAGGCAGGCAGGTAGGCAGCAGCAGGTAGGCAGGCAGGTAGGCAGGTAGGCAGGTAGGCGGTAGGCAGGCAGGCAGAAGAAAGGCAGGCAGGCAGGCAGAAAGAAAGGCAGGCAGGCAGACAGGTAGACAGGCAGGCAGGCAGGCAGAAAGAAAGAAAGGCAGGCAGGCAGACAGGTAGACAGGCAGGCAGGCAGGCAGAGAAGGCAGGCAGGCAGACAGGTAGGCAGGCAGGCAGGCAGGCAGGCAGGCAGACAGGCAGGCAAGCAGGCAAGCAGGCATGAGAAGACAGACAGACAGACAGACAGCAGCACAGACAGTCAGACAAACAGACAGACAGAGTTTGGAATTTGTTCAAGAAGAAGTCGTCGCATTCGAACATCTCCATATGCGCTCCGTCCAAATTCGCCAACAGTTGTGCGGCAGACTTCATGAGCCCGCGCAAAACCTTATGCGCTGGCAAGGTCTTATAACAGGGACAGGACTAAGCCGATACCACCAGACTGATGGAAACATTAAGATGGGCAGAGAACAGACCAGTTTTGGATACTGCGGCTGGGACTGAACTCAGACATTAGATCCTAAGCCCACGTTAATGCCTATCAATTAACATCAGGAAGAGTGTTCTTGGTGTTTTATAGAACCAAAAATGGAACAGTCAACACGTAAGTCAGAACAAAATTGAGGCAACTGAAAGTGGCTTCTAAGAAGAATGTCAAGGAGTTCCATGGACGACAAAGAAAACAAGCGAGACAGTCTTGAAGTAGGCAGGCACAAGAAAGATCATTAATAAAGAAGATTAGGAAAAGACAAGCAAAATTTATAGAACATTTTATGAGGAAAGAAAATTAGAGCACCTGGTCACAACAGAAAGCTGGGGGAAGAAAATATTGGCCCGGACTTGCAGGGTGGTGAGGACAGAGAGGCTGGGAGATGTACTTGCAGCGACAAGGGACAGATTCGTGTGGAGGGCCATGATCGCCAACACCATGCGGCAGGGCACATGATGATATTGAAGCCCACATTTCTGACTAAAAATCAACTAGATATAGGATGGAATTTAAGGTTCACATTAAAGTGTGTTGGTGTTGGAATACAAACAGTTTGCTGTTTTAGCATTTGTCATGATAGGTCACTGGGGACAGTGTGATCAAAGAATCGCTCGTTGGATGTGGACATGACCGACATTGAACACAATATAAGTTCTTCATGTCGTGACATCTAAGGCACAATGATATAAAGGTCAGACTGAACTTATTAGAGATGTTGTATATATATATATATATATATATATATATAATATATATATATATATATATATATGTATTATATATATACAAATATGTATCATATATATATATATATTATATATAGATGAGATATAGAGATATAGATATATAATATATATACATATATATGTGTAGATATATATATATGTATAGATGAATATGAATATATAGAGATTAGATATAGATATACATTATACATATGCAGTCACTGACTGTGAGACGGCTGGGAAGGGGATCAGCATGGAAATAAGTCGAACCATTCATGAAACGTATGCAGACTTTCAGTACGCACGTTATACAAGGTGTATGTCATGTGACTGTTCAGTAGCTGGCAAAATCACGAAAAACGCAGCCTACCCTCCTTCTCCCCTTTCCCACACGAAAACAAAAAAGAAAGAAAACAAGCAAACATGCAATCAAGTATACAAACAAACAAAGGAATTAAGAAATAAACAAACAAACAAATACAAGGATGAATATCTGCATAAGAAGTGTTAAAAATCGACCAGACACGAAAAAGCCCGCTGGGATGCAGATCAAAACTGCAGTTACAAAACCAGATGAAGAAGACTGATAATCAAGGGATCAGTCATCTTTGTTTTATTTTGTCCAGATGAAGGATTTCCACTCCTGAAAGCTCTGATGTTGGGAATGACTTCTGTGAGCTTGTGGCAGGGCGGGCTGCCTGAAAGAGAGATGAAGACCAGAGTGGGGCGAAAGAAGGGTATCCCATTCTCTCTTGGTCCGGAGGCTGGACTATACCTGGTTGGTGCGCCTTGTGTGGCTATGGCCCGAGGTTTGTCATCTCCCCCATATTGCCATTCGGTTTGTAAACAAGGTAACTGGTCGGAATGCGTAATGCAACGCATGGGCAGTCCCCCTTTGCTTGATGAAATGACCATCGAGTGGTGTCCAGAGGTGATTGTCCGGAGAGTGGTGAGGCATTGATGCTCAGGGTCCCATCCGCACCCTCGTGGTATTTCTTGTTAACTTCTTGCATCATGAGAAGAAAACAGGGACCAGGACGTATCAGTTAAACTTTTACTAAAAATCGCATACATCAAGGTTTCGCAATCTACTGATAAAAAAACATTAAGTTGATGCAGGCAAAACGTACTCATCTATTCATACACAATTTCTGTCATAGGTCAGAACTGAAACTGCAGCTAATGCTACCAGAACTGCATAAAAAAGCAAACAAATGAATGAACGAACAAAGAAAGAGAACGAACAAACAAAGAAACAAACAGACTTTAAAAAGTCAATTATCACATGAAATGTTGCAAGGTCAGTATGTTTACGTCGGAATTAATACTGTATGGCATTTCTCATTTGTGAAATAAGATACAAAAGATGAACCAGAGATAAACCATTAATCGTTTATTTTCTAATATTCTATCAAACTAGAAACAGACAGAAGGAAAAAGAAAATGCAAAGTGGAGAACTTGAACAAAACGTAAGGCTGAAAAAAAGAATAAGAAGACGATAAAATGAGAGAGAGAGAGAAAAGAAAAACCAACAATCACAACAATATAAAACAAAACAACAACAACAGTGGCAAAACAACGAGCAAGAAATTATCACTACAAAACTAACAAAGATGTCAAAGTGATAACTTTTGTACATTACTGAGGAGCCAGTGGAAACAACCAGTGCCATTTATCTTAAAAGGAGAGAATACTATACACACAAAAACCAAGAAACAAGTCATTTACTGCAACTCGACGACACACTACGAAACGTTAACTTTTCTGTTGTTGCTCTTGTTCTAAGTTTTCTGTTGTTGCTCTTGTTCTAAATTTTCTGTTGATGCTCTTGTTCTAAGTTTTCTGTTGTTGCTCTTGTCCTAAGTTTTCTGTTGTTACTCTTGTCCTAAGTTTTCTGTTGTTGCTCTTGTCCTAAGTTTTCTGTTGTTGCTTTTGTCCTAAGTTTTCGTTTGTTGCTCTTGTCCTAAGTTTTGTGACTTTTTGTTGTTGTCTTTTTGTACGCTTGACAAAGCCCAATTTGCCGAAATTTTGAGCTTGTCATGTTTTGTTCATTAAGACTGAATACACGTTGTCATTCTGTTTTCGTGCGTTTCTAGTTTCTGTGGGCTTGAACGCTGGCAATAACTTTTGATTCAAACAGGGAAAAGAAATAGAAAATGATGTTGTTGTGACACAAAGAGCGAAAGTAGACAAAGGTTTGGTTGCTTTATATCTAAAAGCTTGTTTCTTTGTACTTCTTTGTTTGGAGGGTCTTTGGTTTAATGTGTGTGTGTGGTTTTGTTGTTGTTGTTGTTGTTGTTTTTTCGTTTAAAAGAAAATATGAACACAACCTGCTTATATTGATTATTTTTCTCTGTTGTTTTATGACAGAAAACCACGAAACGCTTTCTCCATAGTTTGGTCCATTTCTTACACCCCCAAACAGCGCTACATACATAACAGCCTCCAAGGACGGCAGTCCCCTTTTCACATAAGTCATGTGTCTTAGTGAGACGTCTTCCAGCTCGTAAGGTATAATTATCGCCTGGGGGTAGACACTTGGGAGGGGTCAAAATTCCCCCCCCCCCCCCCCCCGAGCGGCGCCTGATGCAACATGTACAAGTCAACGAACACGGTCGGTACAGTAGTCTATCCACCTCTTGGCCTGTAAGACGAACGTGTAAGACTTCCTTCTGTCCCCTCATCAACTTGTCTCCCTTTGTACAGAAGAGCTCTTTCAGGGCTGACAACTGGGTCCAATCCGATCAGTAACAGAAAGCCACATGACTGGAGAAGAGACTGAAGGAGAGGGGCGAGCAGGCGCAATCGGATTTATAGCGATGCCCTGTGACTATATGGGTGGCGGATGAGTAGGGTTTCACAATGCCTTGCGTTGCGTAGACGACTGGACACCTCAGGGTTCTGTTGCTCGGTTGGCTGGTTGGTTGGTTAGTTGATTGTTTGGATAATTGGCTGGTTAGCTGGTTAAATGACTAGTTGGCTAGTTGGCTGGTTGGCTGGCTAGTTGATTGTTTGGCTGACTGGATGGATAGCTGGTTGGTTGACCAGCTGGGTGGTTTTGTTTTTGTTATTATTGTTTTGGTTTTTTGTTTGTTTTTTCTGTTTTTGTTTGTTTTTTGTTTCTTTTTTTTATTTTGTTTTGTTTTTTGCTTTCCTTTTTTTCTCCCTTTGCTCTTCCTTTTATCTTATTTGCTCTTTTCGCCGTGTTATTTTGTAAGTGGCAGCAAGTGATAGAAATGTATATATATACAGAGAGATACATACACATACATACACATGTATATATAATAATAATGTTTATTTGTATAGCGTATATTCCATATAAAAACATGCTCACCAGCGCTTTACATTTCGCAAGAAAGGCAAAAGGTGATAAAAAATGTTCACAATTACATACACAATAAGATAACAACAAACATTAAAGCTATACAAGTAAGAAGACACATAAGAAACCACAGAATATTAAAATTTAAACACTGACTTATGTAATGAAGAAAGATTAACAGATTTTTCATATGAATAAAGAGGCATACTGTGTTTATATATTGCTGCGTGTGTGTGCTTGCGTACGTGTGTGTGTACATGTGTGTGTGCGTGCGTGTGCGTTGCTGTGCGCGTGTGTTTGTAAGAATGTGTGTGTGTGTGTGTGAGAGAGAGAGAGAGAGTGTGTGTGTGTGTGTGTGTGCGTGTGCTATGTTTGCATGCGTGTGTGTGTGTTTATGCATGCAATAGTTGTACATAAAATTATAATCAATATTTTGAATGAAGATAAAAACAGAAAAATTCTAATCCATATACAGGAAAAACATTACAACTTCAGTATTACAGCATTAATACCTTGACAATCAAAATTCCTCACAAATTATGAACTATTCGCATATCATACATCACAATTTACATACAAACAAAGATTTGAAAAAGTTTCTTAAAGTATTTCAGTCTCTTTCCCACTCAATTTCTCCCCTATCCCTTCCTCAGCTGTACACATACAGTGATACACACACATGCTCACTCAAGCACACACACACACACACACACACACACACACACACACACACACACACACACACATACACACATGCACGCACACACACACCTTGCTCTATAGGCCCTTATACAAAATACTGTTATACAGGCAGGAGAGATTAGTCTGATGACAGACTTGCAAACTAAGGCTCTTCAGGTTAGATGAGTTTGAAAGAGGTGGGTTTTCAGGTGCCGTTTGAAGGTTGAGAAACACTTAGTTTTTC
>JAPXFY010000021.1:30550924-30565924 GCA_030674185.1 Monoplex corrugatus
TCGGCGCCAGGGGCGTTTCCTTGGATTATGTGCACGAATGCATTGATATGTGTACTTATTTTCTTTTTCTTTTCCTGTTGAAGTACTGTGTATTGAAACAGTTATAGTCCTGATATAGCTCTACGCAGTTGACTGGGCTTTAAGCAACAATAAGAATGAAAATAAGTAAGATTTGTATCACCTAAAACGGTAACAAGAAGAGAGTCGGAAATTTGTCGAAGACAGACTCAGTGAACTCAAAGACTTCTACATGACCTTCCACTTAAATCTGCCAGTAATTATCTGACATACTCCTTGAGCTCTGCAAAATCCTGTGCGCTGACAAGATCTTGAAATGATGAGGTCAGGAGGGGAGTGGCCAGAACGTATAAAACATTAACCTATCACCCCCTGAATGATTGCAGCATTAAGATGGCAACAAACTGCCCTGTTTGTATGGGACAGGTTGGGATTACCTCCAGACACCATATCCAGAATCCACACCTCTGTAAACAGAACCAAACAGCCTGTATAGTAGCTTTAAAGAACAGCTCCTTAAAAGCAAAGGCAGCACGAGTGGTAGTTGTAACTGTGATCAACAGCAGCAGCTGAAAGGGTCCGATCTGTATTTGCACACGATCAGAATCTAGGCCTGCAATTTGCACTGTTGACACTGGCGAGTGCACTCAATACCTTAATGTATGCCAGTCATCTCAATTGTGTATTCTGTACAGCAGCTGTGTTGTCCTGGACAAATACCTCCCCCCTCCATCCACCCACCCACCATCTTCCGTCTCTCCATGCTTCTCCCTCCCCTTCATCCATCCATCAATCCCGTCGATCCCTCCTCCCACTCAAAATCTCTGACAGCCACTGCTGGACCTGATGAACGAGTCGGGAAAAATCGGAAATGTGTAACACGTGTAATGTATCCCCTTCACAAATTTGTCCCCGGTATTTTCTTTTAGTTATATGCGTGACCTTTTATTTCTTTCTGTTTTGTTCATATCTTAATGTGCGTACAGATAGGTTGTAGCATTTGCGGTCTTTGTTTGTGTCTTTGTTTGTTGTTTTTTTTTCGATTGTGTTTTATCGTGAAGCAGATTTCAGCAGACACGTTCTCTAAGCAGAGATCTGTACGTCCTACATTTTGGAGCTCAGATACGTCACGTTTCCTGTTCCTTTCAGTGATTCTTTATCCCAATGTTTTCTCTTCAGTTTCTATGGAGTGATGTGGCAGTCACAAGTAAAAAAGAATTGTATTTTTGAATAGAACTGTAGCCCTACATCTTCGCATGAAGTAATAGTACCAGGAGTAGTAACACCAGTAGTACAGTAGTCGTGACAGCAGCAGTAGAGGTAATAGATAATAGCAGCAGTAGTAGTAGTGGTGGTAACAACAGAACTATTAGTAACAGTGGCAGTAGTAGTTGTGGTAGTACATGTAGTAATAACAGCAGCAGAAGCAGTAGTGACATTAGCAGTAATAAAAGTAGCAGTAGAGGTAGCAGTAGTAGGTGTGAATGTAGTAACACATGCAGTTTGCCGGAAACCCTGATGCCCGTTTGCCTGCTTTTGATTGGCAGCACGTGGTGACGTCATGATTGTGTGGCCACCATTTTGAATTTTTCATCTGCTAACATTTCTAAAGTGTTGAAGTAACAGACACAGTACTGTCGACTGCCTGCTACTTATACTTGTAGTTGAATTTGCTTATGCTATGCGCTAGTTTCAACTGCTTACATGTAAATATAATGCGATGTTCTTCAAAAATTCTTTAGAATAATATAGTTACATATGGTATATTTTATAATTCAGCTTTGTTAAAAGGTTGGCCACGTCAATACAGATAATGCGTATTCTGGTTTCGGGTGACGCAGTTGCCGCATAAATATCATGGTCACATGCACTGTATGTATTTCATAGGTGTAAAGTTTCACTAGAAGATAACTCAATACTTATCAGCTGCCAAGGCCTACATTCTATCAACCAAAGTTTCACTAGAAGATAACTCATACTTATCAGTGCCAAGGCCTACATTCTATCAACCAAGTTGAAGGGGGATGTGAATAAACAAGCAAAGGAAACGCCGAAAGTGTGAAGAACATCCCATCTGAAGAGGAAAGCGTAGCAGACGACAGACTCATTGTGACGCGGTAAATGTCGTTGTCCATCAGCCATTTACTGGCCATGTTTAACACCTTTTAAACCACAACCGACAATTTGTCAGTCGCACGAAATTCCGCCTGTAGACCGCAAAGCAACACATTGACTGTGGTGACTATACTTTCGATTTTGGTTGTTGTCAGGACAACAAAAGGAGTCAGGACTTCTCCATGGAAGAGTTTCTGGAACACTTCTCTTAAAAATTAACTTTCTTTTTTTCATTCGAAATCATGTCAAGCGAAGTTTCTCACACCGTTCAAACACGTGCTTAAGGAAACTTCATGGATGAACTCAGATTTGCGGACGGTAAAGATTCGAGCGATGGTTCTGACAGTGATTTTGGCAACAGTTCTAATGAAACACAATTTCAAAAGTAATGACAGTAGTGCGTTGAATAGCAGTGATGGTGACGATCATTGAGTGTATGTGAATACAACGAAAAATAGCAATCAAAACATTTGTAGTGCCAGTGGTGGCCAATATGTAAATGTGTCGAATGAAATATTCAAATGTTATTATGTTTTGCACTAGACAATTGCACAGTCTATCAAAGAATTATGTTTACACAGTTTCACAGTTTTAATCAAATCTGTTTAAAAAGTAGCATATGACAGGATTTTATGTAGCGTAACTTGTAGCATTGGCTGTAAATCAGAGCTTTAATTACTTATTTATTTACTTAAATACATATGTTCCTTTTTTGAAGGTAAGATACACACACTTTTAATTGTTTATTTATCTACTTTATATGTATGTTCCTTTTTTTAAGGTAATATGCACAGATATACGTCATTTACAGTAATCAAGATTATTCCAGTGGTAGGCTGATAAAATACCAGTATAAAATATAGACTAGGTAAAAATAGTCTGGTCTCAGGACCTGGCCAGCTGATAAGTTTATGTGCAGGCTTAAGGCATGTGCCACTCCATCCGGTGACGTTAGTGCATATGGAATTCGTTCGAGCGTTAAGACGTCATCTTGAGAAACTGAAACTGAAAAACTGTAAGTTGGATTAACCCCTTGCCTCCCGCACCCTGTCCACCAGCATCCTGCATTGTCAACCATGCTAGCTAAGCAAAAACTTAACCCTTTGACGCCCCCACCCTATCCACCAGCTTCCTGTAGGAAACTGGTGGATAGGGTGAGGGCGTCAAAGGGTTAAGTTTTTGCATTTGGTGGATAGGTGCGGGAGTCAAAGGGTTAATTTATCTAAGGGGCAGCAACCTCAGTAGTACTGTGTGGTCAGAAATGTGATCAGTTTCCATGCATGTAGAAGTAACAGCAGCAGTGGTTGTAGTACCAAAAGCAACTGCAGCAAAAAGAAAGGGACCCAACCTGACTTTGCCCTTTATCAAAATCTAGGCGTGCAATTTACACTGTTGACACTGGCGAGTGCCCTGGATACTGTAATGTATGCCAGTCAACGCTAAAGAGTGTTCTGTACAGCAGCTGTGCTGTCATTGACACATATCCCCACAGCCACATCCATCTCTCCATCCTTCTCCCTTTCATTCACCCATCTATATCTTCCATCGCTCCGCCCACTCAAAAACTTTGATACCCACGGCTGGATCCCATGAACAAGCAGAAAAAAAATCGAAAACAGGTGACACATTGTGTGCATGACCCTTTTCATGTTTGCCCTAGGCATATTTTTATCTTTTTTCTTTTCCTTTTTTCTTGTTTTTTGTTTGTTTGTTTTTTGTTTTGTTTTTATCAGTTATGACAAATTGGACGGAGTGGTCAACGACAGGGGCATGTTCTTGGATTATGTGCGCGAATGCATTGGTATGTGTACTAAATTTTCTTTTCCATTTCTTTTTCCCTGTTGAAGTATTGTGTATGTATTGAAAGGTTATAGCCCTGATATGGCTGTACGCAGTCGGCTGGGCTTTAAACAAAAATAACACACACAAAAACAAAAACAAAACAAAAAGTAGCGGCTGTCTTTTTTATTTTTTTCTTGTATTCTGTCTCCCATCTTTTCTTTCTTTCTCTCTTCCTCCTTTTTTTCAGTGGGGGTGGGGAAGACCTGTTTTTGTTTTCTTTACGATTTTAGTTTCACAAAACGACAATCACAAGTATATCATTTGTCTACACTCAGAAAAAAAACCAAAAGGCTCTATGGTTTGTTAACATTACCCCTACAATCATGTCAGATTGGGACTACAAATAGGCAGGCTAATACCCATACTTATTACGTCACAGGCTGATGCGATTACTAAGCAGAGGTATTTTTTTCCATCTTCTGTTTGGAGTTCATCTGGTGGGAAGTAGGAAAATGCCTGGTGCAAAGTGGTCTATTTTCGGGTTGAAGTGGGACTGCGTTTGTCACAAGCCTGCGACACCTTGACTGTAACTGGTGGTTTGTTTTGTTTTTGTTTTTGGTTGGTTGGTTGGTTTTGTTCTTTTTTTTTTTCTTTTTTTTTTGTACACTGCTTTACGACGATACAAGCGTTTCTGATAAAAAAAAAACCAAAAAAAACATCTCACTGCACGTATGGAAGCTTTTTTTCTGCTGTTTAAGTTAGGGGGAACGTGGTGAGGTGGCAGTATGTAGTCAACGAGTAATATGAAGGCTAGTAAAAGCTCTGAAAGTCAGCTTCCGCAAACAGGAAAAAAAGCATCAGATTGACCTGTAGAGTTTCAGAACTTTGAAACCAGTACTGGTACACGTCACGGCATACTACAGAAGTGGAGAGGAGAGGGGAGAGAGGTAGAGAAATATCTTGACAGCCTTCACACTGTTCTGTCTTACATTTAGCTTCTCTGCAAAGTACAAGGCCCAGCAGCCTTTAATCTGTTGAAATACTGACACACATTGTGTCTACCTGCTATAAATGCTTTTCTTTAAAAAGTGCAGGCTGGTTGGTTGTTCTGATACAGCCGTGGACTCCAGATTTGATATATCCAGTTCAGTCTCAGCCCACATCATTGAAAACTGTCTGATGTCCATCATAACCCTTTGATTCCCGCACCCTGTCCACCAACATCCTGCATTGCTGACGATGCTAGCAAAGCAAAAACGTAACCCTTGATTCCCTCACCATATCCTTCAACTTCCTACAGGAAGTGGATGGATAAAGTGAGGAAGACAAAGGGTCAAGTTTTTGCTGTTGGTGGATAGGGTGCGGGAGTCAAAAGGTTAATATTTCCATCATTTTGGTGGTGTCAGCTCAGTGTTTCATAGGCCCTTCTCCCTTCTCTCCGTTTCAATATTTTGCCAGTGCACACAATATTGCGCTGGCCTAGGGAGTCTGCCAGCTAACTGCTGGTAGAATTGGGTGGTGCGATTGCGGAATTGTCCAAGGGCAATAAATCCGTTTTGAACAAAGTCAGAACTCCAGGATCTAAAAAGTACCTGGGTCAAAAAGTGTACACACAAAATGTCTGCAGTAGATACAGTCGATTTTAGTAAAAGTAAATCAGTAAATCAATACGTCAACAAAGACTGCGCTTCGCGGACACTGCTGGCGTAGTAAAGAAGAACTGGTGGGGGATGTTCTACTATGGAGACCCAGTCACGGCAAACAAAAACCAGGACGTCCAAAGAAGACCTTCATCGACCAACTGATTGATGATACGGGTTGTCAGTATGACGAACTACCTACTGCAATGTCTGACAGAGAAGGATGGAAGAAACGTGTTATGGATAGCCGAGCAAGCTCGACATGACGATGATGATGATGATTGGTTAAAAAGTATGCCGGGGTCAAATTTCGCGTGCAGCTCACATTAGGAATGTGACACAATGGCAGTTGACCTTCTGCTGATAACTGAAACAAACAAACGTCATGCGCTATCTTGACGGGAGAGCAAGCGTGGCAAGTGGCCGGTGAGAAAAAGTCAACAACGCCGTCTATTTTGTGATCGTCCATCATGACCGATAACTCTCAGACGCTTCCTTTCTCTGTGGTTACGTCATTGCCGACCGGTGTGCATCGGTTGTTTGAGGTTGTTTTCAGTGTGTGTGTGTGTGTTGGTAGTGTGTGTGTGTGTGTGTGTGTGTGTGTGTGTGTGTGTGTGTGTGTGTGATTGTGTGTGTGTGTGTGTGTGTGTGATTGTGTGTGTGTGTGTGTGTGTGTGTGTGTGTGTATGTGATTGTGTGTGTGTGATTGTGTGTGTGTGTGTGTGTGTGTGTGTGATTGTGTGTGTGTTTGTGTGTGTGTGTGTCTGTGTGCGTGTGTGTGTGCGTGTGTGTGTGCGTGTATGGTATGGTGTGTGTGTGTGTGTGTGTATGTGTGTGTGTGTGTGTGGTGGTATGTGTGTGTGTGTGTGTGTGTGTCTGATTTGTGTGTGTCTACTTTGCGTGTGTGTGTGTGCGCGCGCACACGTGCGTACGTACGTGCGTGTGTTCGTGTGTGTGTGTGTGTGTGTGTAGCCACCATTACTGACAAGGTCCGGCCTTTGGTCAACAGCCTGCCAGTGGGCTGTAAGAAATGACATGTTTGACCACAACCGTTGCCAATGTTTGAGAACGGAGGCGGGAAGAAGTTGAAAGCCTGACTGAAACTGGATTTCTGTTTGCAGACGTCAGGCTTTTGCTAAAATGTCGATGCCAGTTTCGCGGATTACCATTCTCTGAGGAGGATATTAATCATGTTTGACTTCAGTCCTGTTTTACCATATCAATTCTTTTTTTTATCGACATCAGTGGGACAAAACATTTTTCAATGCAGTACATTTATATCATTCCTTTTTGTCACCTTGAAGATCAATAGTTTTTGGGGGCGTATGTGTTGTCTGGTTATCTGACTGATTAATTGATTTCAGTTTTACGTCAGTACACAACTGAGGTGATTGTAATATGGTTTAACAGGATAACCATCAAGTAGATCACTCATAAGAAGATTAGGAAAAGACAAGCAACATTTATAGGCCATTTTATAGCAAAGGGGGATTTGGAGCACCTGGTCACAAGGGGAAAGCTGGAGGAAAGAGAGCACAGGTAGACCCAGGAAGAGAATGCTGGACGGACTTGCAGAGTGGCTGGAGATGAGGAGAGTGGGGGAGATGCTGGGGGCAACGAGAGATAGAGATGGTTGGAAGTCCATGGTCGCCAACGTCATGCGGCAGGGCACCTGATGATGATGATGAGGAGGATAACCATCCCAAAATAGTGAGTGGGTGGGGTAGTCGGGGGTCTAAATATTATACTTACATCCCAAACAGCAGTTATGTTAAAACATGCAGTAAGAAATGTTTTTCTTGTCCCATTTTCTACGCCACCTCAATGGCCCCAGAAGCTGGAACAGTTTGTACAATGCAATGATGATGATGTTGATGAGGATGATAATCATGATGCTATGGAGTTCCATCTAGGATTGAGACTGCGTGCTGGGACTGTTCTCTGCGCTTACTATCATATGTCCTGGCGTCAACCAGGCCCGAGAGAAACAGATATCTGCGGTGCTGGGCAGGAGATTTGAGCGACACCCTGAAGGATGCATCCGTGAAGCAGATGAGACTCGACTGTGTGGTCACAGTCTTCCCAATGAGCCCATAGCACGCCCAACTCTTGGTAGGAGCCGGTTAGAGCCGAAAAATCCAACAATGGGCAGTAAGAAATTTGTCTGAAGAAACTTCACGGACGATTCCATGAAGCAGATGAGACTCGACTGTGTGGTCACACACGTGTGTGCATGTATGTGTGTGTGTGTGTGTGTGTGTGTGTGTGTGTGTGTGTGTGTGTGTGTGTGTGTGTGTGTGTGTGTGTGTGTGTGTGTGTGTGTGTGTGTGTGTGTGTGTGTGTGTGTGTGTGTGTGTGTGTGTGTGTTGTGTGTGTGTGTGTGTGTGCCTACGTGTGACTAGTAGCTCAGGCTGCACATCCAAGAGCTACCAGTCACACACACTTTATTATTTAAGAATGATGATAATAGTGTGTGTGTGACTATGCTGAATAAAGTTTATGACTTGTTCAGCACTAAGAGAGAGGAGGGGGGAGAAAGAGAGAGACAGGGAGGGAGGGAGGAAGAGAAAAACAAAAACAGAGAAAGAGAGAGAGAGAAAGAGATAGAGAGTTGTGAGAGAGAAACAAAGAGAAAGACAGAGAGAGAGGGAGACAGACAGACAGACAGACAGACAGAGAAGAAAAGAGAAAGAGAGACAGAGTAGAGAGAGAGAGAGGGGAGGGGGGGGGGGGAGAAAGAGGAAGAGAGATCAGACGCTTCCCTGTCTTGTCACTTCGTCATCATTGCGGCATCAGACCCAGTCTCCACTGGTTATTTGCTGTTGCTATTTGCGTGCGTGACCAAGATTATGATGAAAGCCTTGTATTTTTGTCCACGTTCTCTTCTTTTTTCGTCTTCTCCTACTTTGTTCCTTCATTTGCCCGTTTTTTAAATTTTTTTTTCTATCATCATGGCTATCGCGGGAAGAAAGTGTTGTCGGTCAACTGTACGCAGGAAGTGCTGATGTTTAATAAATGCCACGTGACATTAGCCAGTCATCTGTAAAGAAACGGCATGCTTGACGACAACCGTTGCAAGCGTTTGAGAACGGGAGGCGAGGGGGGAAAGTTGAAGGCGTGATCAGAATTACGACACTCTTGGCTTTTTGTTTGCTGACACCAGGGTTTTTTGCTGAGTGTCGAAATCGGTTCGCACATCTCCCGTTTTTAGCAAGATAATTCTGTTTATATGGGATTTTTTTTTCCCAGCCATTGCAGTCTCTCAGCTTGACGTCAATTGCTTGAACTCCCCACGTGGGGATGCCAGGGGCTGTTTTTATTATAATTTCCCCATCTTCTGGAAATTCTGTGCTAGAAATTTCCTCTTTTCTTTCACTGTGTTTCTACGTTGCTCTTTTGCTTTCTGTTATGTATTCCTATCATTTTCTGTCGTGCTGGCCATTTGTCTGTATTTGTTGTATATATATATATATATATATATATATATATATATGTATATAATTATATATATATGTACATATATATGGATATGTCCTTATATACTTTATCTTAGGATTGATAACTTTTACAACATTAACTGCATTTTGGCTCTAAAAATTGTGATGTGCAGAAGCAATTTTAAGTAATTTAGACCTATTAAAAGTGTATTCAGGTTTCTTTTGTTAAAGTCCCTGGTGGTAAATCGGACGGAATGGCCAACGCCAAGGGCATATTCTTAGATTATGTGCGCGAATGCATTGATATGTGTACTTTATTTTCTTTGCCAGTCCCCCATCCCACCCACCCACCCCAAGACCAGTGAGGTACTTGTACGTTTTGAAATGGTTATAGCCCTGATACGGCTCTGCGCAGTCGGCCGGGCTTTAAACAAAATCAATAAAAAAATTTAAAAAAGTCGGTTGAACATGCACATGTGTGTCCCAGTTATTGCATTTTACAATCGATGACTGCATGACCGACAATTCTGTTTGTTATTTCAAGGCAAATTTTCTTTTCTTTTATAAGTTTGTCTTAGGGATGATGATGGGGTCTTATGAGTCGCAGCTATGGAGCATTAAGATGCTTACCGTTTTACAGACCAAGTGAAGTGTGTAAACAATCAAACTCTCTGTCTCTCTGTCTCTCTGTCTCTCTGTCTCCTTCCCCCCCCTCCCCCCCCCCCTCTCTCTCTATCAATCTATTTATCTATGTATCTATGTATCTATGTATCTATCTATTTATCTATCTACTATCTATCTATTTATCTATGTATCTATTATCTATCTATCTATTTTCTATGTATCTATGTATGTATGTATCTATCTATTTATCTATGCATCTATGTATTATGTATCTTTGTATCTATGTATTCTATCTATCTCTATGTCTCTCTGCCTCTGTCTGTCTCCGTTTCTCTGTCTCTCTCTGTCTCTCTTCTGTCTCCTCTTCTCTGTCTCTGTCTCTCTCTGTCTCTTCTCTGTCTCTGTCTGTCTCTGTCTCTCTCTGTTCTCTGTCTCTGTCTTCTGTCTGTCTGTCTTCTGTCTCTGTCTCGTCTGTCTGTCTGTCTGTCTCTGTCTCTTCTCCTCTGTCTGTCTGTCTCTCTTTCTCTCTCTTCCCCCCCCCCCCCCCCACTGGTGTATGTCTGAATGTGGATATATGTGAGTACGTGAGTTACGTGTAAGCGAGTGTGTGTGTGTGTGTGTGTGTGTGTGGTGTGTGTGGTGTGGTGTGCGCGCGCGCGCGCACGAGCATGTGTAAATATGTAATATATCAAAAAATGAGCGTGCGTGCGTATGTTTCTGTGTGTCGTGTGTGTGTGTGTGTAGTGTGTGTGTGTGTGTGTGTGTGTGTGTGTGTGGTGTGTGTGTGTGTATGTGTGTGTGTGTGTGTCTGTGTGTGTGTGTGTGTCTGTGTCTGCGTGTGTTGTGTGTGTGTGTGTGTGTGTGTGTGTGTCTGTGTGTGTGTGTCTGTGTCTGTGTCTATGTGCTCTGTCATCATATACCACATTTTTCATGCTGTCCTATGTATACTAAGTAGTGGGCTCAAAGCAGACGATCAGCATCAGCCTTTCCATTCGCTGACTGAGGTATGGATGTCCACACACACACACACACACACACAGAGGATTTGTACAGCCACAGCTATGGAGCTGAGAGGACCGACGTCTGGGCCACAATTCATGATCTCCTCCCAAACTGAAAGTCTACATTAACGTGTGTGTTCGCACACTTGTGTGGTAGACATCGCCACCTCCACACAGGATTTTTACATTCACATCATGTGGCAGACATCGCCACCACCACACAGGATTTGTACAGTTATCATGTGGCAGACATCGCCACCACCAACATGATTTGTACAGTCACATCATGTGGCAGACATCGCCACCACCACACAGGATTTGTACAGTCACGTCATGTGGTAGACATTGCCACCACTAACAGGATCTGTACAGTCACATCGTGTGGCAGACATTGCCACCACTACACAGGATCTGTTACATTCACATCATGTGGCAGACATTGCCACCACTCAACAGGATTTGTACAGTCACATCGTGTGGTAGACATCGCCACCACGCAAGAGGATTTGCACAGTCACACCATGTGGTAGACATTGCCACCATCACATAGGATTTGTACAGTCACATCATGTGGTAGGGATTGCCACCCCCACATAGGATTTGTACAGTCACATCATGTGGTAGGGATTGCCACCCCCACATAGGATTTTGTACAGTCACATCATGTGGATGGCATTGCCACCACCACATAGGATTTGTACAGTCACATCATGTGGTAGGATTGCCACCCACACAAGGATTTGTACAGTCACATCATGTGGTAGGGATTGCCACCACCACATAGGATTTGTACAATCACATCATGTGGTAGACATTGCCACCACTACACAGGATTTGTACAGTCACATCATGTGGTAGACATTGCCACCACTACACAGGATTTGTACAATCACATCATGTGGTAGACATTGCCACCACTACACAGGATTTGTACAATCACATCATGTGGTAGGGATTGCCACCACCACATAGGATTTGTACAGTCACATCATGTGGTAGGGATTGCCACCACCACATAGGATTGTACAGTCACATCATGTGGTAGGGATTGCACCACTACACAGGATTTGTACAGTTACATCATGTGGCAGAGATTGCACTACTACATAGGATTTGTACAGTCACATCATGTGGTAGGGATTATCATCCCACATAGGATTTGTACAGTCACAGCATGTGGCAGACATTGCCACCACTACAGAGGATCTGTACAGTCACATCATGTGGTAGGGATTCCACCATCACATAGGATTTGTACAGTCACATCATGTGGTAGGGATTGTTATCCCCACATAGGATTTGTACAGTCACATCATGTGGTAGGGATTGCCACCACACACAGGATTTGTACAGTCACATCATGTGGTAGGGATTCCACCATCACATAGGATTTGTACAGTCACATCATGTGGTAGGGATTCCCCCCACATAGGATTTGTACAGTCACATCATGTGGTAGGGATTGCCACCATCACAAGGATCTGTACAGTCACATCATGTGGTAGAATTGCCACCCACACAGGATTTGTACAGTCCATACATGTGGTAGACATTGCCACCACCACACAGGATTTGTACAGTACATCATGTGGACAGGATTGCCACCATATATAGGATTTTACAGTCACATCATGTGGTAGGGATTGCCATCCACCACAGAGGATTGTACAGTCACATCATGTGGTAGGGATTGCCACCCCACATAGGATTTGTACAGTCACAGCATGTTCTGAAGGACCCTCGTCTGGAACATTGGTACAATTCATATTAGTACCATCTGGAGACTAAAAGTATTTTAGAATTGTGTGTTGCACACACTTGTCGTGGTTACATATTGCCACCACCACATAGGAATTTCACAGTCACAGCCCGCTCCTGAGAGGACTGACGTCTACGTAACAATTCAGAATCATCCGAGACTGAAAGGGTCTGCTGTGCTTACTTTGAGAAGGTTGTAAGTTTAAATATCTTGGAACGGTCATCCCCCCAACGGTAGATGTACATCTGAGAATAGCCAGTAGAATCGGCCCAGCCAAAAACACGCATATAAGAAGATGAAAAGCATTCTTACCAACAAATGCCTATCAATTTAACAATCAGGAAGAAAGTTCTTGACTGTTTATTTAGAACCGATACTGTCTGTACGGTTGTGAGGCGTGGACTATAAACGCGCAAAGTCAGAACAAAATAGAGGTAACAGAAATGTGGTTTCTAAGAAGAATGCTGAGAGTTCCATGGACAGCAGAGAAAACACGTGTGTGCATGTATGTGTGTGTGTGTTGTCTGGTGTGTGTGTGTGTGTGTGTGTATGTGTTGTGTTGTGTGTGTTGTGTGTGTGTGTGTGTGTGTGTGTGTGTGTGTGTGTGTGTGTGTGTGTGTGTGTATGTGTGTGTTTATTTGTGTGTGTGTATGTCTACGTGTGTATGTTTGTGTAACTGTATGTGCGTTTTGTGTGGGTGTGGGTGTGGGTGTGTCTGTGTGTGTGTGTTTGTATGTGTGTGTCTGTGTGTGTGTCTGTGTGTGTGTCTGTGTGTCTGTGTGTGTGTGTGTGTGTGTCTGTGTGTCTGTGTATGTGTCTCTGTGTGTCTGTCCGTCTGCCTGTCTGTCTGTTCACAGACGTCGGTGCCCCAGTGTGTGAAGTGTCTAAAGACCAGAACAGATCGTTAACCAGAGTCTGCAATGTCCAGACCCGATGTGCTGGTGATCTGTTGACCTTGGAGACCGAGGAAGCTCTCAGACAACCGTCTAGGAAGCGGCAGGCAGTATAGGAACCGGTACTTAAAACAGATGATTAATGCCAGCACCGTCGCCCCGTGACACACTCGCTCTCCCCATCCTGGCAACCAGACTGCCAATGGTACGGGTATGGGTTTGGAGTTTGTTCAACAGAGAATCATCACACTCAGGCAGTCCCATATTCGCTCAAGCCAAATCTGACAGCAATTTTTAGGGGCAAACTTATATGATTCTGCGCCAAAACTGAAACGTATGTGCTTGGAAAAAGAACAGCATGTAGACCCAGGGAGAAAATACTGGACGGACTTGCAGTGTGGTTGAGGAAGAGACAGGGTGGGAGGAAGATGTACTTGCACCCACAAGGGATAGATGCATATGGAGGACCATGATCGCCACGCCATGCGGCAGGGACATGATGATGATGATGATGATGATGATGATGATGATGATGTGCTTGTTGACCAGATTTTGAAATGGTGAGAAAGGGTGAGTAGAATGGGACTCATACAACACTGGAACCCACCAGAATGGTTGAAGCTGCGGGCTGGGATCGAATTCCAGCCGTAAGATCTTGAGTCCATGGTTCTGCCAAAAAGAAACATAATAAGTGCTTGCTGTTCCAGTTTTTTTTTTTAATGGACGGTCTTGCAGGGTGGCTGAGGACAGAGAGGGTGGAAGATGTGCTTACGGCGACAAGGGATAGATGCTTACGGAGGGCCATGATCGCCAACGCCATGCGGCAGGGCACTTGATGATGATGATGATGATGAATGATGATGATGATGATGATGATGATGATGATGATGATAATGATGGTGATGATGATGATGATGATGAGAAAGGGTGAGTAGAACGGGACCCATACAACACTGCAACCACCACAATGATTGAAACATGAAGATGGGCAGCGAACGAGCCAATGATTGAAACATGAAGATGGGCAGCGAACGAGCCAACTAACTGTCATGCTGCGGGCTGGGTTTGAACTCCAGCCGTGATATCTTGAGTCCTTGGCTCTGTCAGAAGAGTCAGCCAGCCCACGAGTACGGAAATGCAGCCCACGAGTACGGAAATGCATCACCGACTGGATGATTCACAAGCCATGCACCACTCATTGCTTCCCTTTGACTTCCCTCATCCTATTTATTTACCTCACATATATGTCCCTTTTTTGAAGGTAAGATGCACACATACACATGTCATTTACATGGAACCAAGATAATTCTATGTAGACTGATAAAATACCAGTATAAAATATAGACTAGGAAAAACATTGGCTAGGTAGGGCTTCAAGACCTGGCCAGCTCATGAGTTTATGTGCAGGCTTAAGGCTTGTGCCACGGTCACCATACACGTGGCATCTGTGACGTTAGTGTATATGGAAGTCGTTCCGAGCGCGGAGACGTCATCTTGAGAAACTGAAACTGAAACTGAAACTGAAACTGAACTGAAACTATCGGCCAACATTCCGCATTGCCAGACATGACATCTCATCTGTCGGCATTACCTGGTGCGACGATGTTGGCCGCTGCAGTCAATGACACCTCCTCCAGACATGAGAGCAAAGCAAAATCTTAACCCTTTGACTCTCTCATCCCATCTGCCATCATTCCACATTGTCAGACATGACAGCAAAGCAGAAACTTA
>JAPXFY010000021.1:30570924-30573424 GCA_030674185.1 Monoplex corrugatus
CTTCACCACACTGAAAAACCTTACCAAGACGCAGCAAAACAGATCGTCAGTCATCGAGGATACCTCAGGCGAGCTGCTGACAGAAAGCTCCGCTGTTCTGAACAGATGGACGCAGTACTGCCAAGAACTATACAACTACCCAACACAGCCAGATGACAGTTTGTTTCAGGGGGACTCAACACCATTGAGGGAATCCTCACCGCTACCAGTGATGAGAGAAGAAGTGGAAGAAGCCATCCGCAGCCTACCAGCAGGGAAATCACCTGGAGCAGACAATATCCCAGCAGAGCTGCTCAAACATGGAGGGAATGATTTGGTCACTCGTGTAACATCGATTTGTCAGAAGATCTGGGAGACAAAACAGTGGCCCACAGAATGGACTCAATCACTCATCATCCCCCTGCCCAAAAAGGGAAATATGCGCCAATGCCAGAACTACAGAACAATAAGTCTCATTAGCCACACCAGCAAGATCATGCTCAGAGTCATATTGAATCGACTGAAGAAAGAAGCGGAAGAACACCTTGCGGAAGAACAAGCTGGATTTAGGGCGGGCAGAAGCACAGTAGAACAGATCTTCACCTGCCGGATAATGATGGAGAAACATCTGCAGCATCAGAGAGACCTGTTCCACAACTTCATAGACTTTAAAAAAGCATTCGACAGGGTGTGGCATAAGGGTTTGTGGCAGGTGCTAAGAAAGTTTGGCATTGAGGAAGGTCTCGTCCAAACCATCCAGGCGCTGTATAACACTGCCAGCAGCGCAGTTCTCCTCAACAACCAGATAGGGGACTACTTCAAGACCACAGTTGGAGTCCGTCAAGGCTGCCTACTCTCTCCCGTGCTGTTCAATCTCTTCCTGGAGAACATCATGCGTGAAGCCCTCCATGACTTCCACTCCACTGTCTCCATCGGAGGAAGAACCATCAACAACCTGAGGTTCGCAGATGACATCGACCTGATGGGAGGCAGCAACGAAGAACTACAAGACCTGACCATGAGACTGGAAGAAAGTGCAGGTGCACACGGAATGGAAGTGAGCACAGAAAAAAGCAAAGTCCTGGTCAACAGCACAACCAACACCCATGCTGAAATCTACATGAACGGGCAACAGCTTGAAGAAGTGGACGCTTTCAAATACCTTGGCGCCACTCTCACCAAAGACGGTCGCTCTACAACAGAAATCAAGACCAGACTAGCGATCGCAACAGCAGCGATGGTAAAGCTAAACAAGATCTGGAAGAGCAGAGAGATCGGCTTTCCATCGAAGATGAAGCTGTACAAGTCCCTGGTGCTCCCCATCCTGCTGTATGGATGCGAGAGCTGGACCATGACAGCAGAGACCACCAAGAGAATCCAGACGTTTGAAACTAAATGCTTCAGGCGCTTGCTCGGGATCTCTTGGAAAGATCGGAAGACAAACGACTTTGTGTGGAGCCAAATAACAACACTCGCAGGCCCACAAGAACCCCTCCTGGCAACAGTCAAGAACAGGAAGCTGTCGTGGTTCGGGCATGTCACACGCCACAACTCACTGCCCAAAACGGTCCTCCAGGGTACACTGGGAGGCGGCAGACGAAGGGGACGACAAGCCAAATGCTGGATGGACAACATCAAAGAATGGACCAGGTTGGATGGCCCCACGCTGGTGCGACAGGCGGAGGACAGGACCGGTTGGCGACGGCTGGCTTCAAGAGTGTCTCTCATCTCTCCTCTACGCCCATCACGGGCAGGAGAATGATGATGATGATGATGATGATGATATGTGTATGCGTGCGTGTGCGTGCATGCCTCTGTGTGTGTGTGTGTGTGTGTGTGTGTGTGTGTGTGTGTGTGTGTGTGTGTGGGTTCGTTCGTTCTTTAATTTAACGTCTGTTCACTATGAGTGATATTAGACGGGGGAGGGGGGGGGTGTGCGTACGTGCGAGCGTGTAGAGGCCCAACTTCCAAACCGGACATCGAGAAAGTGGATGAGGGATGGTGGTTTTGCTATCGGACACATTCACACAAATACACTCACAAGACTCTTGACATTGCATAAAATAGCTACGCCCATCATCACCATTTATATTTACTTCGATTCAAAATATGTGGCTATCGATTTATCATCACATTTTGTGTCAATACATCTTCACATTAAGACGCGTGGGTTCGAAGATAAATAAATACAGATAATATGCAACCTAAATCTGAAACTGTTTTGTATCTTCTGCCTCAAGTTACTTAAAAAAAAAGAAAAAGAAATCATTACAGAGACGACGGATGTGTACTCAATATGGTTGTAAATAGATCTGACATTTACAGACACATTCTGTGTATATACTCAAGCCGTGACGTTAAGAGGTATAAGCGAAAGTGGTGGAGTGGAGAGAAGTGATATGGGAGTAACATTATATTTATAAACACCTTGTATGACAGGAACATTTTCATATTGCTGACCACTATTTTCGAATATTGTTGCTATGCATTGAATATGTTCCTCGTTTATTTTATACTGAAC
>JAPXFY010000021.1:30578424-30583424 GCA_030674185.1 Monoplex corrugatus
AACGGAGTTTACCCAAGTTATAGGAGTCATTTCAAGAGGGATTCACCGCACTCGGACATCTCCATATGTGCTCCACCCAAATCCGCCAGCAAATATCTGACAGATTTCCTGAGCCTGCACAAAACCCTATGCGCTGGCAAGGTCTTGAAACGGGGAGAAAGTGGAGAAGGGTCCTCTCAAACACCAAGCTGACATCACCAGAATGATGGAAACATTAAGACGGGCAGCGAACAGGCCAGTTTTTAAATGTAGCGGGCTGGGATTGAACTCAAGATATCAGATCTTGAGTCCATGGCTCTACCAACTCGCCCACAAGTGCGAATGGGTTCATGGCTGTGTTTAAGTTGGGAGAAGGTAAAGCAGCCAAGCAGAGAAGCTGGGTGCCAACCCTCATACCGTTGACCTTTGAGAAAAGTTGAGGTCTCTTTCCGTGACCGAACGGTTATGGGAGAATTTGTATATTTTCTATAGAATAACACACACGTTTTTATATCGAACCCTCGTCCCAGTAAAGGCATGGACAACATATGAGTAGAAACGTCAACAACAACAAAATACTTCATAACAGTGCGAAACCTCTCACTGAAAAGGGTTGAAAAAAAAAACAGAAAAGAAAAAGACACAAAACGGACAACAGAATTTGGATTAGAATGGATACACTACAGTTCGCACAGAGAGAGAGAGAGAGAGAGAGAGAGAGAGAGAGAGAGAGAGAGACAGACAGACAGACAGACAGACAGACAGACAGGCAGACAGGCAGACAGGCAGACAGGCAGACAGACAGACGGACAGACAGAGACAGAGAGAGACAAAGAGACAGGGGGGAGAGTTAGAGAGATTAAGAGAGACAGAAGAAGTCTGTTATGTATGTTGTTGTTTGTATTGTTGGTATGTGTGTGGTGTGTTTGTGGGTGTAGTGTGTGTGTGTGTGTGTGTGTGTGTGTGTGTGTGTGTGTGTGTGTGTGTGTGTGTGTGTGTGTGTGTGTGTGTGTGTGTGTGTTGTGTCTTGACAAATGTTATAGACTAAGCAACAAATGAAAAACGTTCCTAATTCTTCACATCCTCACATATGTGTTTTTAGACACCAAATTTACTATAGAAAAAAAGGGGGTTGAAACATGCGTTATCTATTAAAATCAAAAGGAGGGATGTTGTCATATTTAAGTAGCGATGATAAACAAACAAGCAGTCAAGAAAAAAAAAGCAATGAAAGTGTTCAACAACCAGGCTTCATCAGTGTGCGCGTCAGAGAAAGAGAGAAAGAGAGAGAGAGAGAGAACGTGTGTGTGTGTCTGTGGGTGTGTGTATGTGTGTGTGTGTGTGTGTGTGTGTGTGTGTGTGTGTGTGCGTGCGAGTGTGTGTGTGTGCGTGCGTGTGTGTGTGTGTGTGTGTGTGTAAATATATATGTATATACATGTGTGCGTGCATGCGTGCGTGCGTGCGTGCGTGCGTGCGTGTGTGACTGTACGCGCTCGAGCGCGCGCGCCCGTATATGTGTAGATATGTGTTTGTGTAGGCGTGAATAAAATTTCGTTAGTAATTATTTGATCAAAAGAGGGGGTGGGGTGGAGAAGAGCAGGGAATTATATTTTCAAATTAAAAGGCATTGTAACATATATCAGCAGTAATGGAAAACCGAACGATCAAAACAGACCAGAGGGGAAAGTTACAGAGACACAGAACAATGGGGGTTGATCAAAGAAAACAGCCCACAGGACTGGACAATAATTGCCTGCCAGTTTGCGGACACACAGTCAAATCAGCGTCTTTTTTTCTAATTATATTCATAAGTGATGCACGAACTTAGATTTGCATTTCATAACTATGCAAAAATAAAAACTGATTAACTGTTATAAAATCATCACAGATGCATTTTGATTGTTTTCCTAATTTCAATTTTAATTCAAAGTGAAATCATATACAATCAGTAAAACCCTTTTTCTCTACGATGAAAGGGCGAGAGTTAAATAACTATCGTTCCTTCGTTGTTGTTTTTAATGTAGTGTCTGTTTGTTTGGTTTCGTTTTGCATACTGTTTTTCTTTCTTTCTTTCTTTCTTTCTTTCGTTTTTTGTTTTATTTTTTCTGATTGAGAAAAGATCTAAACAATGTTTTTCACTGCCTGTAGTACACATATGTTTGTATGTGTGTATGTATATATGTATATATATATGTAGATATGTATATTACTTATTTTATGAGTAAAGAGAAATCAGAGCACCTGGTCACAACAGGAAAGCTGCAGGGAAAGAGAACACCAGGTAGACCGAGAAGGAAAACATTGGAGGACTTGCATAGTGGCTGAGGACAAAGAGGATGAAAGATGTACTTGCAGCGACGAGGAATTGATTCGTATGGAGGGCCATGATCACCAACGCCATGCAGCAGGGCACATGATGATCATGATAATGATATGTTTTGCCCATCACCTTTTTCCTCCTTCTACGTTTGTTCATCCTTTGTATTTTCTTAAATTTCTTTTCATCTATGATTATGAAAAAAAAACAACAACTCCCGAGCGTTTTAAGACTCAGAGATCAGAGGAATTTCCATGCTGGAAGAGTCTAAGCAGAGTTATTATTGAAACGATACCAATAGTTTGTCTGATTGATGATGGCTCTTATTTTTTTTCCATTCATGGTGGTGTTTTGGCCACTTTTAATCTAACTGTTCCTTTAGTAAGATGATGCATGGTATGATGACCCAAAAAGTGTCCTTACAAAGATACAATTGGTGGAGTTTTCTTCACTTTGTCGTACTGTTCCTTTTTGAGTAAGATGATGCATGGTATGTTACCATGAAAATTTGCTTACAGAAGTATAGTTTTAAGTATCTAAGTATTATGATCTTCCAAGCCGTCAATCGCTTGTTGTATTGGCTTTTCCCGCAAAGTTTATCTGCAAGTTCATTCCCCTCCAACCTCAGAGAGTCCAGGACAATTAATCCATGTGAGCTTTTGTAGATTGGTCTTGTTTATAGTTTCGTGCTTGTACAGGGTTCCTGTTTCACTTTCCACAACTATAAGGTAGGTTCATTTGCGTCAGGAAGGATGCCAGCTTGACTTGCCTTTTATCTCATTATCTAGTAAAGTTAACCATTTCAAATGGGGGGTTAATCCATTATTTCAGTCTTTGTGACTTCAAACACGCCAAATCATCATTTCATATGAAGTCCAAAACAAATACCATATTTTTGAGGACGTATATAGTCATCATCATCATCATGATGTGCCCTGCCGCATGGAGTTGGCGATCATGGTCCTCCATATGCATCTATCTCTTGTCGCCACAAGCACATCTTCCACCCTCTCTGTCCTCAGCCACAATGCAAGTCCGTCCAATATTTTCTCCCTGGCTCTACCTGCTGTTTTCTTTCCCTTCCAGCTTTCCTGTTGTGACCAGGTGCTGTAATTCCTCTTTCCTCATGAAATGGCCTATAAATGTATACAGTGCAAAATTAAAAGAAAAAAAAAAGACAGGGTGCTCCATAGACTTGCTTACAACAGAAGAAGGTTATCATTTTAGAGAAATCACCATCCCCCTAAACAACAGCAGTAACAATAACAACAACAAAAACAGCAACAACAATAACAAACAACAATTACAACAACAACAGCAACAACTACAACAACTACAACAACAACAATAACAACAATAACAGCAGCAACAGCAGCAACAACAACTACAACAACTACAACAACAATAACAACAACAACAACAAATAATCAATCAACCAACCAACAAACAACACAAAACAATTTCCCATACAGTGTTGTGAACAGTGATATCTGCTGGGAACATGAGCCTGGGGCTTTTGAAGTGAATGGCTGCCAGCTTTTTAATAACCGCCATGAAAGCCTTCAACAGCACAATGCAGTTTTCATCCCCAAAATAAAAAAAGTCCCTTTCTGGTACGAGCGATACAGTTAGATTTGTTGTCTTCAATTTCTAAAATTGATTTCATTGTACAGTTCTCTTTCTCTATTTTTGTTCTGTCTATTTATTACTATTGTTTTCTTTTCGTCGAGTTATCTCTTCTCTCTCTCTCTCTCTCTCTCTCTCTCTCTCTCTCTCTCTCTCTCTCTCTCTCTTCTCTCTGTCTCTGTCTCTCTCTGTCTGTCTCTCTCTCTCTCTCTTTTTCCTCTCTCTGTCTGTCTGTTCTCTCTCTCTCTCTTCTCTCTTCTCTCTCTCTCTGTCCTCTCTCTCTCCTCTCTCTCTCTCTTTCTCTCTCTCTCTCTCTTCTTCTCTCTCTCTCTTCTTCTCTGTCTCTCTCTCTCCTCTTCGTCTCTCATCTCTCTGTCTCTCTCTCTCTCGCTATCTCTGTCTTCTCCATCTCTCTCTCTCTGTCTCTCTCTGTCTCTGTCTCTCCTCTCGCTATCTCTCTCTCTGTCTCTCTCTCTCTTTGTCTCTCTCTCTCGCTCTCTTCTTCTCTCTCTCTTCTCTTCTTCTCTTCTCTCTTCTGTCTTGTCTCTCTTCTGTCTGTCTCCTATCTGTATCTCTCTCTGTCTCTCTCTCTCTGTCTCTCTCTTCTTCTCTCTCTCTCTTCTCTCTTCTGTCTCTCTGTGTCTCTGTCTCTCTCTCGCTATCTCCTTTCTCTCTCTCTCTCCTCTCTCTTCTTCTGTCTGTCTCTCTCTCTCTTTCTTTCTCGTCTGTCTTGTCTGTCTGTCTGTCACTGTCTCTCTGTCTCTGTCTTTGTCTGTCTCTCTCTCTCTCTGTTTCTCTGTGTGTGTGTGTGTGTGTGTGTGTGTGTGTGTGTGTGTTTTGTGTGTGGTGTGCGCGTGCGTGCGTGTGCCTGCAGGCATATGCCTGCTCAAACATTTGCGCGTGTTTACATATACCAGTCTGTACAAAGATTTTTTTTATATGTATCAAAATGTGAAGCCTCCTTCACGCAGTACAGTATCGACCAAAAAACACACGATCACAGACAGCAATTTTTAGGTACAAAAACTCCTGTGGCTGTACAGCTTTACACCAGAAGTGTTACGCTCCAAACTACGAA
>JAPXFY010000021.1:30588424-30593424 GCA_030674185.1 Monoplex corrugatus
ATTTATTTATTTATGTTTTTACATTACATACGGTTGGGTTTCATCTTCAGGATCGGAGATCCAGAAGCAGGGAAAACGAAGTAGGTATTTTTGTCCCCGAGCATGGATTAAATTAATTACAAATTTGATGAAGCGTTTTTCGTTATATGATACGTAAGAGCAAATATTGTCTGGGACCGTAACACTTAATATTTTTCCTTCGGTAAGTAGTTACCAATTTCTAAAGTTCAGCTTCGGTCAGAAGCGGAAGATGCTCAAAACCACATAGTTGTTGCATTGTAATGATATTTCACAACTCAGCCGAACCGTTGCTTATCAGCTGACACATACGGAAGAAACAAATAAGATGTAATTGTGCAAAACAATTTTTGCTCTCAAGCTTATTTACATGTAGAAAGACATTTCGTTGAATTTCCAAACAGTTTTTGTTTCAGACAGCATAATCATGAAGATACAGGTAGTCTAAAACATTAGTCACTGTGACCTTGAAAAGTTTCATACAGAAAAAAAACTTGACGTGCTTTGAGGGCTGTGGTAGATTGTTACAACTGCAACAAAACAAAAGAACGAAAGAAAGAAAGAGAGAGAGAGTGAGAGAGAGAGAGAGTGAGAGAGAGCCAGAGAGCGAGAGAGAGAGAGAGTGAGAGAGTGAGAGAGTGAGAGAGATGAGAGGAGAAGAGAGCCAGAGAGCGAGAGAGAGAGAGAGAGAGAGAGAGGAGAGAGAGCCAGAGAGCGAGAGAGAGAGAGAGTGAGAGAGTGAGAGAGAGAGTGAGAGAGAGCCAGAGAGCGAGAGAGAGAGAGAGTGAGAGAGTGAGAGAGAGAGGGAGAGAGAGCCAGAGAGCCAGAGAGCCAGAGAGCCAGAGAGAGAACATGTTAAATCTCTTCCTTTTTTTATTCATTGCTTTCTGGTTTTCTCGGATTTTCGTGTAAGCACATCGTTTTGCCATACAGTGCAGGCGATATGTCGCTACACAGTGTGCATACTCCATCTTTGGTGGGCATGCATGGTGAGTGTGTTCATGTGTCCACAAGCCACAGTGCACAGGCATATGCGTACTTGATGTTCTGCGTGTGTATACACACGAAAGGTGGGGGGGGTGGGGGTGGGGGTGTACATTGGCAGATGGGTCTCCACACATATATTGATCTTGGAGATCGAAAAAAAAAATCTCCATGCTTTACCCATCAGGCGGGAGATACTCTGGCAGGAATGAATCCAGACTGGAAATCCAACATTGCCCACTGCACTTGACTTGTGTGCCCGTTATGCTTCGGCTGACAGTGTGGACGAAGTTTTAACATAAACAAACAAGGACTATGATGGTAAAGGTTTTAAGCCTTTGACTCCCGCACCCTGTCCAACACCTTCCTGTATTGCCAACCATGCTAGCAAAGCAAAGCCTTAACCCTTTGATTCCACCAGCTTCCTTCAGGAAGATAGGGTAAGGGAGTCAAAAGATTAATTGTTTTGCAGTTAGTGGATAGAGTGCGGGAGTCAAAGGGTTAAGCTTTACCAGAACAGCTTGATGAGCAGTTATCTCCCCTGCACTGAAATAAAACGTACATTTTAAAAGACAGACAGACCCGATCTGCTAAGCAAACTAGCACATGCACTGTCACAAGTTAGCAAACACTATACAGTGATTTAGAAAAAAAAAAAAAACATAACCCGTGTAACTTGAAATCACTTTCATTTGTCAGTTTAGACATATATTACGTAATCATTCATTTTCATCGATCTTATATTTACTCACGAATTCATTTATTCATTTATTTATCTATTTCCAACAGACGCCTTCCACTAGCATTATGCCCCTTGAGAACAGCCATCGCGGGTAATAACCCGGATGAACGAAAGAGCCCCGCCCGGAAAAATTACATCAACTTGTTTCAGTTTATTCTTTATCTACGAAAAACACTCGGTAAGGCAGGGCAAAAAACCAGATCCTGTTTATTGAAACATCCTCTTCTTTTTATTTTTTTATGAAATCTTAAAGCTTAGTAAATATATACAGTGCATCAATGTGTACCTACACTAAAGACTGTGATTGTCGTCACTCGATCGTTACACTAGCTTACCAGCAAGTTTGGCAACAGGTTGTTGGAAATTATGTCACTGCTAATGGCCCCTTCCGGGATACGTAAGGTTTGTTTTGACCCGGACTGTGAGCACCGGAGACTGAAATTACGGCCAGCAATCGAGCAAACAGGATTAAGAAAAGCACAAAACAGAACCAGAACGCGCATCCAATATACACAAAACAAGACAAGCAAAAATTGTCAGCTAACTGGCCTTTGTGTCAAGCCCACACGAAAGATAAGAGAGAACAAATATATAAAATTTAGGAGGAAAAAAGTTAGAATTTCCTGGTGAATTGTTTTCTCTCATCAATCTTATTTGCTTGTTCTTTGTTAATGTATACTTCACAAAGGCCAGTTGGTCAAAATTTTGAGCCTATAGCGCAAACTATGTTAGATTTGAGAAGTTCAACAACATGGGAGATAATTTCTACGTGACTCTCAAGAGTTATGTCCTTTGGTTGCTATTTTGTTTTGTTATGATTATCAAGTACGCGTTTTGATGGTATTTTTTTGTGTTTTTCTGGTTTCTGGTCTATGAATTTGCGAATGAAAAGAAAATCAAACATATAAACACGCACACACACACACACACACTCGCGCGTGCGCACACACACACACGCACGCATGCACGCACGCACGCACGCACACACACACGCTTGCACACACACAAACACACACACAACCACACTAGAAAAACAAAAACACACAATAACAAACACTTGCACACTCTTAATTCTGTAGAAACAGAGTGTAATACAAAGCTTGTTGTTCACACAACACACACACACACACACACACACCACACAACACACACACACCATACACACACACACCACACCACACACACACACACACACACACACATACACACGCACACATACACACACACATAAACAGAGATCTACAGTTGAGCACCTGGTTAAACTTACCACTCACATCAAGAAACAGTTTGCCCGCAGAAAAAGTCTTTTAGCTACATTTTTTGATGTGAAGAAAGCTTACGATCAAGTTTGGCATACCGTTTATTGTACAAGCTGAAATCTATTGGTTTATCTGGCAATATGAATGATTATATTAAGTCTTTTTTAGCCAATAGAACTATTCAGGCAAGAGTGGGAACTAGTTATTCTACTTCACGACATCTTGATATGGGAATTCCACAAGGTTCTGTGATAGCACCGCTTTTATTTAATATCCTTATACAGGATCTTCCTAAAGCACTCTCAAATCGTGTTGTTTTGGCACAGTATGCTGATGATATATGTATTTGGATGAATATTACTTTAAAAAAGACAATTCCACAGAGAGCACAGAATTACATTAGGAAATTGTATCAATCTGATCTTGATAATCTTGGAAACTATATGTTAGAAAATGGTCTGTCGTTGTCAGGGGAAAAAACTAACATGATGCTATTTAATTCTGGTGGTACTTTAAGTAACTTGCCTACTTTTAGACTGCTAGGTGAAGTGTTAAATTACAAACAGGTTGTAAAATTTCTGGGATTCTTTATGACATCGAAATTAAACTGGAATGTCCATTTTGATTATATTTCAACAAAAGCAAGAAAAGCCCTAAATTTTCTAAAGATAATAAGCCGATTACCTTGGGGAATGGATATGAACATACTAATTCATCTATCAACAGCACTTGTACGATCTAAATTATCCTATGCGCAAGAAGTGGTCTTCAGTGCACCAAAATATTTATTAAAGAAGATACAAAGCTTAGACTGCAAAAGTATTAAAATTGCTCTAGGTGTCCCTACTCATGCCTCTAATCTAGAAACGTACAAAGTTGCTGGAATTCTGCCTCTGAACAACTATCGTGAGCTAGCGACAGCAAAATTTGCAGTTAGAACTACTTCACAAACGGACAATTTTGTGAGTAAGGAAATTAAAATCAGGTCTGATGTTGACTTTCCAAAGCGAGCAAAAAGCATTTCATCACAAATGACTGTTGCAACTTACATATCTGACTTGGTCAAACAGTCTAACATAAATATGGATGAAATAGCTGAGACACCATCAACAACGCCTATCCCTACATGGGAAATGCAAAAAGCCTCTTTTGATATTGATTATACAGACGCTAAGAAATCTGAAAACGTCAACATTTCGATATCCACAGCAAGAGAACACATCGATGAAAAATACCGTACCCACCTTCATATTTTTTACCGATGGATCAGTCTTAGAAAATAAATGTGCTGGAGCAGCATTTTATGTTCCAAAATTTAAGATAAAAAAGTCATTTTTCGTTGGGGCAAACTTATCGATCTTTACAGCGGAATTAGTCGCTATTAATCAAGCATTGCATTATCTAGTAAATCTTAAACCCATGTCTTTCAAAGTAGTTCTCTTTGTTGACTCAAAATCTGTATTATATGCCTTACGGTCTTTTAATGCCGACACAAGACCTGATTTAATTACTGAGGCAAATCATCTTATACATCGTTTAAGGGTCAAAGGTACAGATATCAGTTTATGCTGGGTGCCTTCTCATGTTGGTCTTCACGGCAACGAAGTAGTTGACAGAGCAGCTAAGCAAGGCGCCCAGAATGCTGATAATGCTATAGAATTACATGTTCATACCTCCGTAAAAGAAGCTTGCAACTTGCTCGAATCAGCCTCATGGACTCGATTTCATGAACATTCAGATGAACAGTTTTGTGTCACAACAAATGATAAAACTTACCGTTCAAAATGTATGTAAAAAATTGCAGTATTCTTCCATGTATCATTTGAGATCGATTGTTGCTGTTTGTTTTCATATTCAGCTAAACGCATTGAAAACAAAATATTGTAAAAATGTCAAGTGTATTTGCGGCGAACAGTTCACACTGTTTCACTGTTTATTCTACTGCAAAATGCTACATTCTTTTTTACCGAAAATGTTTACTCAAGAAAAGTATTCTG
>JAPXFY010000021.1:30598424-30605924 GCA_030674185.1 Monoplex corrugatus
GATACGTACGAAAAAGAGGTTTGTTGTGTCGTTGAGTGAACTCGTCGTGATGGAAGATGGTAGTGACTACAGCATTCCAGATCCGTTGTATCCCTACGGACTCGCTGTGGCCTAGTACCTACTGAAACAAATCCTTAAACACGGTGCCACAGTGGAAAATGCTTAACTACAGCGGGAAACAAAGAACGCAAAAACGAAGCAGACGAAACTTGTCAACGACAGTCGGAAACACGTGCGCGTGCGCACTGGTTACTTCCGCCCTCTTCAGCCGATGTCGATATGCGCCAAAATGTCGGCACTAAAGCGATCCAGTGAATCTGACCTTGTACCACCTAACTTAACCCTTTGACTCCCGCAGTCCTATCCACCAACTGCAAAAAATTAACCCTTTGACTCCCTCACCCTATCCATCAGCTTCTTGAGGGAAGCTGGTGAATAGGGTAAGGGAACCATAGGGTAAAAGTTTCTGCTTTGCTACCTTGAATTAGAACGCGTATTTAATACAACCAAACAAGACAGAAGCAAATTTTCGGCCAACTGGCCTTTGTCGAGCGTTAACGTTAGATCACAAACGAACAAACACAAAGGCCAGTTGGCCGAAAATTTGCGTCTGCCTTGTCTGGTTGTATTAAATACGCGTTCTGATTCTTTTTTGCGTTTTTCTTGGTTCCTGTTTGCTTGAACGCGGGCAGTCACACTTGTTTTGGATTTTTCTAGCAATGTTGATAATGCAGGATGCTGGTGGACAGGGTGCGGGAGTGAAAGGGAAACAGAGAAAAGCAGGCGTCTGTTGTATCTACACATGTAGTCAAATGTGTCATGTATGTCCTGTATGTGTGTTTATGCAATTTCTGTAATAAATAGTATTCGCAATAACGAGCCATAGCTATCATGAATGCGACAATGGTGGTGACTACTGACAAGTTTTGCTCAGAATAGTTAAAAATTCTACTGACACTGGACACCAAGACTGCTGCGAGGTATATGTACTTCTGCGGTGTGTGCGTTTGTGTGGTGTGTGTGTGTGTGTGTGTGTGTGTGTGTGTGTGTGTGTGTGTGTGTGTGTGTTTGTGTGTATGCGTGTGAGTGTGTGTGTGTGTTTGTGTGTGCGTGGTGTGTGTTTGTGTGTGTGTGTGTGTGTGAATGTGCGTGAGTTGTGTGTGTGTGTGTGTGTGATGCGTGTGCGTGTGCGTGTGACTGTGTGTGCGTGTGTGCGTGCGTGTGTGTGTGTGTGTGTGTGTGTGTGTGTGTGTTGTGTGTAAGTGTGTGTGTGTCTGTGTGTGTGTGTGATCTGTGTCTGTGTGTGTGCATAAATCGATTCCAATTCAATCAGCCTTAGTAGTTTACTCTCGTGACTTTAAAAGAACGAGACATAAAAAAAAATCTTTTTCCTTTATTCATTTTAATTTTCCTTCCCCTTGCATTGAACCACTCCTGTTTTACTATCCCCACGCCGATCATCTGGGCTCTTAACACACCAAAGCAGGGTACAAGGAACCACGGAATCTGGAACAGTTTTTGACACTGCTATCATGATGATGATGATGATAATGAGGATGTTAATGATGATGCTGTAAAGTTCTCATTTCAGACTGAGAATGCCTGGAAAGGTTCTGCCTTGTGCTTCCTTTTGGAGTATATTCTGGCGTCAACCAGGCCCAGAAACACAGGCACCTGCAGTCTTCATCAGAAAATGTGAGCATCACCCCGACCCCAACGACGGCATCCGTAAAGTGAATGAAACTCGACTGCGTGGTTCCTAGTCTTCCCAACAAGTTTATATTATCTTTATCTCTGGAGAAATCTGGGTGGTTCGAAATCTCTCTCTCTCTCTCTCTCTCTCTCTCTCTCTCTCTCTCCTCTCTCTCTCTCTCTCTCTCTCTCTCTCTCTCTCTCTCTCTCTCTCTTCTCTCTCTCTCTCTCTCTCTCTCCTTCCTCTTTTCTCTCTCCCCCCTCTCTCTCTCTCTCTCTGTCTCTCTCCTTCTCTTTCTCTCATCCCCTCTCTCTCACTCTCTTTCTCTATATATATCTCTATCTCTCTGTCTCTGTATCTCTCTATCTACTTATCCATCTATCTATCTATCTATCTATCTATCTATCTATCTATCTATTTATCTATCTATCTATTATCTATCTATCTATCTGTCTCTCTGTCTCACTCTCTCTCTTTCTTTCTCTCTCTCTTTCTCTTTGTCTTTGTCACTCTCTCTGTCTCTCTCACTCTCTCTCTCTCGCTCGCTCTCGCTCTCTCACTCTCTTCCTCTGTCTCTCTTTCTCTCTGTCTCTGTCTCGTCTCTCTCTCTCTTTGTCTCTCTTTCTGTCTGTCTGTCTGTCTCTCTCTCTCTTCTCTCTCTTCTCTCTCTCTCTCTCCTCTCTCACTCTCTCACTCTCTCTCTCTCTCTCTCTCTCTCTCTCTCTCTCTTCTATTTATCTTTTCTTTTTTCGGAACTGTCAGTAGTTCGTCGCGCTAAATAGGTGGCAACGCTTGTCAGAGTAATTAGCTGGAACCGCCATATGGAAAGACAGAATACGAGAGGTAGTTAATGTGAACTGGACTCCCTCCGTAAAAGCAAGAAGTGAATTGATGTAATTACTTTGCCACAGCCCCAGGCAATCACCTCTTAATTTAATTACTCACTTACAACGGTCTTTGGAATTGGTTGACGAGAGAGAGATTCATTTCTATCGGATAGTTAATTCCGTGTGCACTACATTCGAATGTTCTTGAATTTGCGAGAACAACCAATCAACTAACTAACCAGCCAGCCAACCAACTAATCAACAACAACACAACCAACAAACAACAACCAGCCAACAAACAAACCAACCAGCCAACAAACAAACCAACAAACTAACCAACAAATAAACCAAACAAACAAAAAACTAAACAAAATATATCAAACCAAATCAAACCAAACCAAACCAACCTAACCCCACCCCCCCAAAAAAAAAACCCAAAATAAACCCAAATCCCAAAACCAAACCCCCAAACCCAAACCCCAAACCCCAAACCCCAAAACTCAAACCAAACCAAACCAAACCAATCCAAATCAAACCAAACCAAACCAAATCAAACCAAATCAAACCAAACCAAAACAAAACAAAACAAAGCAAACAGACACTAACCAATCCACAAACAAACAAACAAACAAACACCCAAGAAACAAACAAAACAGCTACCCGCTGTTGGAATTTTGAAATTAGAGGTGTACTCCTCACTTATTCAGTCGCACTGTCGTGAGTTCGCTCACGGCGGTGCGCACTGAAGCCAGTTCTCAACCCAGCAGTTGCGCTGAAGAAGTCGGCCGGATCGCCGATGAAAGCTACGCAGTAAGTAGCTTTTTTGTCACTGAGAGACAGGTTCAGCCAGGTAGCCATAATAGAGGATGATACCAACGATTTTCTCAAAAATCTGTTTATCATTCATACTCGCATGATAATATTTATTATTCAGAAAAACTAGAAACTAATACTATCGGACACCGATACAATCGCCATACTATGGCACAGCCAAACACATCTACATAACAAAAGCCATGGAGTGTGTTGCCTTGAGAGTAAAGCATTTGTTTAGAACGCGAGGAGTTCAAATCCTCCCCTTACAAAATCTGAAAGCTCCGGTGGGAAGTATATGAACAGCCCGAGAATGCGAGTATTTTGTTCATTTTCTTTTTCTTTCTTTCTTTCTTTCTTTCTTTGATTCTTTCATTCTTTCTTTCTTTCTTTCTTTCTTTCTTTCTTTCATTCATTCTTTCTTTCTTTCTTTCTTTCTCTCTCTCATCTCTCTCTCGCTTTCGCTCTCTTTCCCTCTCTCTCTCCCTCTCTCTTTCTCTCTCTCTCTCTTTCTCATATCTCTATCTCTCTCATATCTCTATCTCTCTCATATCTGTCTCTCTCTGTCTCTCTCTCTCTCTGTCTCTCTCGTTCTGTCACTCTCTGTCTCTCTCTCTGTCTCTCTGTCTCTCTGTCTCTGTCTGTCTCTCTTTCTCTCTCTCTTTCTTTCTCTCTCTCTTTGACTTTCTCTCTATCTCTCTTTGAGTATACATATCACATCTCTGCAATATTTTCTTACCAGGGGCAGAAGATATGACACATTTTCAGATGTTGGTAGTATAAGAGATATCTTGACATTCAAACCACTCTTCAAATGTGAAACTGCGCTGATACAAAATGCGATGATAAATCGACAATGACATTTTGAATCGAAGCTAATTTGATTAATATTAGGCGGAGCTATTTTTGTGGTTTCAATCAATAGTGTGTGCATGAGTGTTGGGTGTGTGTGTGTGTGGTGTGTGTGGTGTGTGTGTGTGTGGTGTGTGTATGCGTGTGTATGTGTGTATGTTTGTGTGTGTGTGTGTGTGTGAGAGAGAGAGAGAGAGTTTGCTGTGTGTGTGTGTGTGTGTGTGTGTATGCTGTGCGTGTGTGTGTATGTTTGTGTGTGTGTGTGTGATTTTGCCCTGTGTGTGCGAGTGTGTGTATATATATATATATATATATTGTGGTGTTGTGTGTGTGTGTGTGTGTGTGTGTGTGTGTGTGTGTGTGTGTGTGTGGTGTGTGTGTGTGTGTGGGGAGATGAGATGAGAAGAGAGAGAGTAAAGACAGAAGAGAGAGAGATAGAAGGAAAGAAGAGACGGGGAAAAGAGAGAAAGAGAGGGAGAAAGAGAGAAAGAAGAGAGAGAGAGAAAGAGAGGAGAAGAAAGAGAGAGAGAGAGAGGAAAAGAGCGATATCAAAAACAGCCCTGACCACCCACGGTACCAAACGCTGGATCGGTAGTGAAGTGTGCGAGTGATGGCGAGGTGCTAGTCTTTCCAGACTATAAAAAGAGGTCAGTGCGCAGCATGCAATTAGTGCACGTTAACGATCTCATGACAATAACAAAAATTTAATTTTTCCATTTTCTGTCCCATTTCCTGCGTCACATTAATGGCCCCATAACGTTCGACAACTTTTGACAATGATGATGATGACGACAATGAGGATGATAATCATGACGCTACGTAAATCCATTCTGAATTGAGGCTGTGTGACAAAGATTGTGTTCTACGCTTACTTTCATAGTATATGTCCTAGCGTCAACCAGGCCCGTGCGATACAGACACATGCGGTGTTGGCCAGGAAAAAATTGAGCGACACGGTAACTAAGGAGATCGTCCTGGCAAAAAATGACTTTCATGGATGAAAAGATATTATTATATGCACCCCCACACTAAAAGGTGGCACAGCACTGCGGCTATGCTCTCTCTGCCCTAGATCAAAACACCAGGCTTTGACACAACCAAAGTGACTAAAGCATTAAGCCTTTGTCTACCGCACCCTGTACACCAGCATCCTGCATTGTCAACCATTCTAGCACAGCAAAAAACCTAACCCTTTGACTCCCTCACCCTACCCACCAGCTCCCTCCAGGACGTTGGTGGATAGATATGGTGAGGGATTCAAAGGGTTAATTTTTTTTGCAGATGGTGGATAGGGTGCGGGAGTCAAAGGGTTAAATATGGGCAGTTTTTTTTAAGTGGTACGCTGGGAGCTAAATTCCCAACAGACCTACAATGAATGTTGCGTTCATGGCTCTATCAGCTAAGGCAATCAAGCTTGCTAATTAATGTGGGTTCCCTCACACAAGACTGATACCCTAGATTTTACAGTGTTTTCGGCCTTAATTAATGTTCCTTTTTTTTTCAAATTCCGTTTTTATACCTTGACTGAGTGCTCACACGCCAGTGAGTTCTAGTGAGGTCTTTCTCGTGTTGCGAAATAGGACTTCCTAGCTCGAGCTCTCTCGCTACGAGAGTCGAGATTTCCCCACCAAGTTTCAACAACGCTTGTGTACAAGAGTCGGAGAAATCCGATTGGGGTTTTGAAAATTCGCGGGGTTTTCAATATTTCTGTTATCCGAAACTAATGACCAGAAGTAGATTTTTCGGTCATTCTTAGCCTCGTTTCAGGCCATTAGGTCACTGTACTCTGCAGCTGGTGTGTAGACAGTGCAAAGTTCACGACCCACTAGCTCTGCAGTGAAGCAGACGACGGAAAAGCAAAATAATTAATGGCCGAACAACACTCGACACCTAGCGCTCTTCAAGACGATCTCTTCCTTCAGTGCATTTGGAGTGTGTGCAAGTTGGATTTTATGAAATTTCATACAAAATGTGATCGTAGGAACTGATATATTGACCTGACTGTATTTTGTAAGACATTTTTCACCTGAAAATCTCTCTAATTTTACTTGTACCATTACTCGGGCAACCATGAGGGTTACACAATTGAAAATTCAGCATTTTGTACACCAATCTTTTCATGTATAACCTGCCAAATTTCAAAGCTCTCTGTTTTCATTTGTTTGTATGAATTTTTCTTATGACCTATACAAATGGTGCGTATCAGGGAACGGCAAGGGGCGTAATTGTACGTACCGACTAGTTCCGCGTGGCTCTTTCTGCGTGGGTGTAGGTTTTTCCCGTGAGTTCTCGCTAGCGCAGATGGTGGAACACTTTTCTTACAGTTTGATAGCACAGGTGTGTTTAGGTGCAAAACGCAATCCAGGAAACGTATATGTGCGTACGGCCTCCTGCCTGGCTTGTTGTGAATGGGTTCCCGACTTTCTTCAAAGTTAGAGGAAGGTAAAGCAATGAGGAAAAAGAGATGGAGCACCACCCTCTTAATACCGCTGCCGCCCCTCCCCCCACCCTCCCTCTCTCTGTCTCTCTCTGTCTCTCTCTCTCTCTCTCTGTCTCTCTCTGTGATCATAACGAAGTCCTGTTATCCTTGAAAAAGCGCGTTTTTTCTCCTCTCTCTCTCTCTCTCTCTCTCTCTCTCTCTCTCTCTCTCTCTGTCTCTCTCTCTCTCTCCTCTTCTCTCTCTCTCTCTGTCTGTCTGTCTGTCTCTTCTCTCTCTTCTGTCTTTCTCTCTGTTCTCTGTCTTCTGTCTGTCTCTCTCTCTCTCTCTCTCTCTCTCTCTCTCTCTCTCTCTATCTCTCGCTGTACTGTGTGTGTTGTGTTGTGCTGTTCGTGTTACGTACTATATTTTTCTGTGTTGTGCTTTGTTGTCCTGTGCTGTTTATAATGTATTGTCTTACGCTGCATGATATTGTGTTATGTTGAATTGCGCTGTATCATATTGTACAATATTGTTTTGTAAAACATTGCGTTGTGTTTTGTGTTTTGTGTTGTGTTGTCTGGTTTTGTACTGTGCCATGTTGTGTTCTTTTGTATGGTCTTGTGCTGTACTGTAGTTTGTTGTGTTGTATTATAATGTGTTGTATTGTACTGTGCTGTGTTGTGCTGTGTAGTGTTTTGTTGTACTGCGTGTTGTGTGTATTGCATTTATTGTATTGTATTGTATTGTGTTGTGTTGTGTTGTGTTGTATTTATTGTGTTGTATTGTATTGTATTGTATCGTATCGTATCGTATCGTATTGTATTGTATTGTTTGTGTTGTGTTTGTTGATTGTGTTGTGTTGTATTGTATTGTATTGTATTGTATTGTATTTATTG
>JAPXFY010000021.1:30610924-30628424 GCA_030674185.1 Monoplex corrugatus
ATAGTTGTAGTAGTAGAAGACGTAGCAGTGGTAACAATAGTTGTAGTAGTAGAAGACGTAGCAGTGGTAACAATAGTTGTAGTAGTAGAAGACTGTAGCAGTGGTAACAATAGTTGTAGTAGTAGAAGACTGTAGCAGTGGTAACAATAGTTGTAGTAGTAGAAGACGTAGCAGTGGTAACAATAGTTGTAGTAGTAGAAGACTGTAGCAGTGGTAACAATAGTTGTAGTAGTAGAAGACGTAGCAGTGGTAACAATAGTTGTAGTAGTAGAAGACGTAGCAGTGGTAACAATAGTTGTAGTAGTAGAAGACTGTAGCAGTGGTAACAATAGTTGTAGTAGTAGAAGACGTAGCAGTGGTAACAATAGTTGTAGTAGTAGAAGACGTAGCAGTGGTAACAATAGTTGTAGTAGTAGAAGACGTAGCAGTGGTAACAATAGTTGTAGTAGTAGAAGACGTAGCAGTGGTAACAATAGTTGTAGTAGTAGAAGACGTAGCAGTGGTAACAATAGTTGTAGTAGTAGAAGACTGTAGCAGTGGTAACAATAGTTGTAGTAGTAGAAGACGTAGCAGTGGTAACAATAGTTGTAGTAGTAGAAGACGTAGCAGTGGTAACAATAGTTGTAGTAGTAGAAGACGTAGCAGTGGTAACAATAGTTGTAGTAGTAGAAGACTGTAGCAGTGGTAACAATAGTTGTAGTAGTAGAAGACTGTAGCAGTGGTAACAATAGTTGTAGTAGTAGAAGCGGTAGAAGAAGTAATGATAGCAGTCGTGGTGGTGGTGATTATGTAGTAATTGTAGGTTTTGTTATTGTTGTGGATGTCGCTGTCTGATAGTAGTAGTTGTTGTTGTAGTAGTTGTAGTAGCAGTAGTAGGAACAGAAGTGGTTGCAATAGTAGGGTAGTAGTAGTAAAAGTAGTAGTAGTAGAAATACTAGTAATGATAATTGTAGTTGTAGAAGCGGTAGAAGGAGTAATAGTAGTAATGGTGATGGTGTAGGAGTAGTAGAAGTAGCAGCAGCAGTAGTAGTAGTAATATCAGTTGTAGTAGTCGAAATGGTAGAAATAGTAGTAGTAGTAGTTGTTGTTGTAGTAGTAGTAATAGTAGTGCTAGTAGTAACAGTAACAGTAGCAGTAGTAGTAATCCTCGGCGTTCTTGTAGTAGTTGTAGTTGCTATTACTGTTGTTGTAGTTGTAATTGCACCGTTGTTGATGAACGGTGATGATGGTGATGATAGTGATGATGGTCATTTCTTGTCGTAATAGTCGAAGTAGTAAAAGAATTAGTCATAACAGTAGCAGTAAATAGAATTAGTAATAGTAGTAGTAGTAGTAGTAGTAGTGATAATAATAATAGCAAATAAAAGTAGTAGTATTAGTAGTATAGTAGTAGTAGTACTAAGTAAGTAAAAGTGGTGGTAGTAGTAGTATCTGTTACTGAGGCAGGACCGCCACCACCACCAACAGCTTACAAAATAAAGTGTGCGAACACGAACAACTCCCAGTCAGAACACACACACACACACACACACACACACACACACACACGTACACACAGTCGTAGCAGTCGTAACAGTGCATCTACGTCGCACTGACACCGGCGAATGGTATCTATCATCCGTCCAAAGGATGCCGTATGCTATCAGATACAAAATATTGGATAATAGAAGAGCGACAGAATATGACAAACTTCACACGAACACTCTAGGCCTAACCCACACGCGCGTGTTCGTATACTTCATAATCACCACGCAGTGTGAGAACACATGTCGTTGTAGTAGTCGCAGTCGTGGTCGTAGCAGCAAGTAGTAAGTAGTAGGAGTTGTTGTAGTAGTAGTAGTGATAGTAGTATTAGTAGTAACAGTAGTGCTAAGAGTAGTAGTAGACCCCCTCCCACACGCACACACGTATACCAACACGACACTAGCAACAACGTTGTACGACGCCGAAGACTAGCTCCACACAACGCCGGATGGTCAGAATCGTCCTAGTCCTCATCGAAAGCTCGCTCTAACCGCGCAAGCGCCTTGGCGCCAGCGTACATGTACACACACGCACACACGCACGCTCGTGCGCGCACGCACGCACGCACGCATTCGCGCGTGAGCGTAGGCCTACACCCAAAACGCAGAAAAGAGACAAGAGACACCGACACACTCACCACACACACACACACGCGGAGGAGACACAGAAAAGCGTCGCAACACTTCGATAGGTCTGCTGTGTGTCTCAGGACGACGAAGTACAACTGCTACTCGCTTAGCTGCTTGCTTGCTTGCTTTGCTTGCTTGCCTTGCTTGCCTGCTTGCTTGCTGCTGCTGCTGCTGCTGCAAGCTACATTGACGCATACGTCAGTTGGTCCATCCGATGATCGAGAGACGAGGGGGGACGCGGCCGCAGCACACAGCGGCTGATCTCGCTCTATCTGTCTGTCGCACGCGTTTTGCCGCAAATTTCTCTCTCTCTCTCTCTCTCTCTCTCTCTCTCTCTCTCTCTCTCCCCTCTCTCTCTCTCTCTCTGTCTCTGTCTCTGTCTCTGTCTCTCTCTCTCTCTCTCTCTCTCTCTCTCTCTCTCTGACTCTGTGCCTCTGTCTCTCCCGTCCTCTTTCTCTCTCTCCCACCCCCTTCTCTCCTTTTCTCTCAGTGTTTCTCCCTCTCTGTTTCTCTCAATCTCCCTCTCTTGCCTTTTTTTCTCTCTCTCCTTCTCTCTCTATCTCTGTCTGTCTCTGTCTCTGTCTCTCTCTCTGTCTCTGTCTCTCTGTCTGTCTGTCTCTCTCTCTGTCTCTCTGTGTCTTTCTCTCTCTCTCTCTTTATCTTTGTCTCTGTCTCTCTCTTTCTGTCTCTCTCTGTCTGTCTCTCTCTTTGTCTCTTTCTCTCTCTCTCTTTCTCTCTCTTTCTCTCTCTTTCTCTCTCTCTCTCTCTTCTCTCTCTTTCTCTCTCTCTTTCTCTCTCTCTCTCTCTCTCTCTCTCTCTCTCTCTCTCTCTCTCTCTCTCTCTCTCTCTCTCTCTCTCTCTCTCTCTCTCTCTCTCTCGCAAGCTTTGCTGTAATGCTCAGCCCTTCACAGGACAGGACGGCTGCTGCTTGCTGCCGCACTGACATGAGTAGTCCCTGTGTTGTTATAGTATGCCCCCCGTTTGTGTCACACGCTTGCTGCAGTGTTGCAGCACATCACGGCACAGCACTCACGGCACAGCACAGCACGCACATCACGGCGCAGCACAGCACGGCACAGCACGGCACGGCACAGCATGACACAGCACATCACGGCACGGCACAGCACAGCACATCACGGCACAGCCCATCACGGTACAGCACAGCACAGCACGGCACAGCACAGCACAGCACAGCACGGCACATCATGGCACATCACACTCTCAAGCACTCCTAGCACAGCACAACACAACATAGCACAGCACAGCACAGCATGGCACAACATAGTACAGCACAACACGACACAACACTTACTACACAACACAGCACAGCGCTGTACTCACTGTAGAGCACAACACAACACAGCACAGCACGGTGTTGTACTCACAGCACAGCGCAACACAGCAAAACACAGCACAGCACGGCGCTGTACTCACAACACAGCACAACACAACACTTCACTTACAACACAGCCCTTACAACAGAGCCCTTACAACACTTCACTTATAACACAGCACTTACAACGCAACACAACTCAACACTTACAACACAGCACTTCCAACGCAACACAGCACAACACTTAACACACAGCACTTACAACACAGCACTTACAGCACAGCACTTACAACACAGCACTTACAGCACAACACTTACAACACAGCACTTACAACACAGCACTTACAGCACAGCACTTATAGCACAGCACTTACAACACATCACTTACAACACAGCACTTACAACACAGCACTTACAACACAGCACAACACAAAACAGCACAGCACTTAAAACACAGCACTTACAACATAGCACTTACAACACAGCTTTTACAGAACAGCACTTACAACACAGCATTTACAACACAGCACTTACAACGCAACACAGCACAACACTTACAGCACAGCACTTACAACACAGCACTTACATCACATCACTTACAACACAGCTTTTACAGCACAGCACTTACAACACTGCACTAACAACACAGCTTTTACAGCACAGCACTTGCAACACTGCACTTACAACACTGCACTTACAACACAGCTTTTACAGCACAGCACTTGCAACACTGCACTTACAACACTGCACTTACAACACAGCTTTTACAGCACAGCACTTACAACACTGCACTTACAACACTGCACTTACAACACAGCTTTTACAGCACAGCACTTGCAACACTGCACTTACAACACTGCACTTACAACACAGCACGTACAACACACATTTCACAGAACAGTACTTACAGTACAACACTTACAGCACAGCACTTACAACGCAACACAACACAACACTTAAAACACAGCACTTACAACACAGCACTTACAACACAGCACTTACAGCACAGCACTTACAACACATCACTTACAGCACAGCACTTACAGCACAGCACTTACAACACAGCACTTACAACACAGTACTTACAACACATCACTTACAGCACAGCACTTACAGCACAGCACTTACAACACATCACTTACAACACAGCACTTACAACACAGCACTTACAACACAGCACTTACAACACAGCACTTACAACACAGCACTTACAACACAGCACTTAAAACACAGCACTTACAACACAGCAGTTACAACACAGCACTTATAGCACAGCACTTACAACACAACACAGCACTTATAACACAGCACTTACAACACAGCACAACACAAAACAAACAGCACTTACAACACAGCACAACACAAAACAACACAGCACTTACAACACAGCACAACATAAACAACACAGAACTTACAACACAGCACTTACAACACAGCACTTACAACACAGCACAACACAAAACAACACAGCACTTACAACACAGCACAACATAAACAACACATCCCTTACAACACAGCACAACATAAACAACACAGCACTTACAACACAGCACTTACAACACAGCACAACATAAACAACACAGCACTTACAACACAGCACTTACAACACAGCACTTACAACACAGCACAACATAAACAACACAGCACTTACAACACAGCACAACATAAACAACACAGCACTTACAACACAGCACAACATAAACAACACAGCACTTAAAACACAGCACTTACAACACAGCACTTACAACACAGCACTTACAACACAGTACTTACAACACATCACTTACAGCACAGCACTTACAGCACAGCACTTACAGCACAGCACTTACAACACAGCACTTACAACACAGTACTTACAACACATCACTTACAGCACAGCACTTACAGCACAGCACTTACAACACAGCACTTACAACACAGCACTTACAACACAGCACTTACAACACAGCACTTACAACACAGCACTTACAACACAGCACTTACAACACAGCACTTACAACACAACACAGCACTTATAACACAGCACTTACAACACAGCACAACACAAAACAAACAGCACTTACAACACAGCACAACACAAAACAACACAGCACTTACAACACAGCACAACATAAAAGAGCACTTACAATACAGCACTTACAACACAGCACAACATAAACAACACATCACTTACAACACAGCACTTACAACACAGCACTTACAACACAGCACAACACAAAACAACACAGCACTTACAACACAGCACTTACAACACAGCACAACACAAAACAACACAGCACTTACAACACAGCACAACATAAAACAGCTCTTACAAACAATCCCTTACAACACAGCACAACATAAAACAGCTCTTACAACACATCCCTTACAACACAGCACAACATAAAACAGCTCTTACAACACATCCCTTACAACACAGCACAACATAAAACAGCTCTTACAACACATCCCTTACAACACAGCACAACATAAAACAGCTCTTACAACACATCCCTTACAACACAGTACAACATAAAACAGCTCTTACAACACATCCCTTACAACACAGCACAACATAAAACAGCTCTTACAACACATCCCTTACAACACAGCACAACATAAAACAGCTCTTACAACACATCCCTTACAACACAGCACAACATAAACAACACAGCACTTACAACACAGCACTTACAACACAGCACTTACAACACAGCACAACATAAACAACACAGCACTTACAACACAGCACTTACAACACAGCACTTACAACACACAGCACACACATAAACAACACAGCACTTACAACACAGCACAACATAAACAACACAGCACTTACAACACAGCACTTACAACACAGCACAACATAAACAACACAGCACTTACAACACAGCACTTACAACACAACACTTACAACACAGCACAACATAAACAACACAGCACTTACAACACAGCACTTACAACACAACACTTACAACACAGCACAACATAAACAACACAGCACTTACAACACAGCACTTACAACAAAGCACTTACAACACAGCACAACATAAAACAAACACAGCACTTACAACACAGCACTTACAACACAGCACTTACAACACAGCACAACATAAACAACACAGCACTTACAACACAGCACAACATAAACAACACAGCACTTACAACACAGCACAACATAAACAACACAGCACTTACAACACAGCACTTACAACACAGCACTTACAACACAGCACAACATAAACAACACAGCACTTCCAACACAGCACTTACAACACAGCACAACATAAACAACACAGCACTTACAACACAGCACAACATAAACAACACAGCACTTACAACACAGCACTTACAACACAGCACTTACAACACAGCACTTACAACACAGCACTTACAACACAACATTTACAACACAAACACAGCACTTACAACACAGCACAACATAAACAACACAGCACTTACAACACAGCACAACATAAACAACACAGCACTTACAACACAGCACTTACAACACAGCACAACATAAACAACACAGCACTTACAACACAGCACAACATAAACAACACAGCACTTACAACACAGCACTTACAACACAGCACTTACAACACAGCACTTACAACACAACACTTACAACACAGCACAACATAAACAACACAGCACTTACAACACAGCACTTACAACACAGCACTTACAACACAGCACAACACAAAACAACACAGCACTTACAACACAGCACAACATAAAACAGCTCTTACAACACATCCCTTACAACACAGCACAACACAACACCGCACAACACAACACAGCACTTACAACACAGCACTTATAACACAGCACTTACAACACAGCACAAACAACACAGCACAACACAACACAGCACTCACAACACAGCACAACACAACACAGCACTTATAACACAGCACTTACAACACAGCACAACATAAAACAGCTCTTACAACACATCCCTTACAACACAGCACAACACAAAACAGCATAACACTTACAACACAGCACTTATAACACAGCACTTACAACACAGCATGGTATGGCACGACAAGAGCACGAAGGATTCAACATATTCTCTCTTTGGACACGTGAGCCTGTGTGTGTGTGTGTGATTGTGTGTGTGTGTGTGTGTGTGTTTGTGTGTGTGTTTGTGTTGTGTTTGTGTTTGTGTTGTGTGTTTGTGTGTGTTGTGTGTTTTGTGTTGTGTGTGTGTGTGTGTGTGTGTGTGTGTGTGTTTTGTGTGTGTGTATGTGTTTGTGTGTGTGTGTGTGTTGTTGTGTGTGTATGTGTGTGATGTGTGTGTGTGTTGTGTGTGTGTGTGTTTTGTGTGTGTGTGTGTGTTGTGTTGTGTGTGTGTGTGTGTGTGCGTGCGTGCGTGCGTGCGTTTGTGTGTGTGTGTGTGTGTATGTGTGCGTGTGTATGTGTAGTGTATGTGTGTGTGGGAGATAGGCGGACAGGCTTGCGAAGGAGATGACGTGCTAGTGGTTGTACAAGTTCGATTGTTCACAGATCCCAGTCCCGGGGAGATCAAACATCAAAGGGCGTTTCAAGGGCTGTCTGTTGACGTTGAGGACTGATAAATTAATAAAGGAATGTGCCTGTATCTCTCGCCTTCTAACTTGCCGGCATGGTTTGCGGGTTCGAGCCTGCCTCAAATAATTTTTTTTTTTTTTTACCCAACTTTAACATGGCCACTGTGTGATTACCTTCACCCCGTTCATTTCAGCTTTCCGACACACACGTTGGTTTTTTTGTTGTTGTTGTTGTTTTTTCTTTTTGTTTTTGTTTTTTGCGGTTTTTTTTTTTTCTGTAAGTCGTACACAACAGTTAGAAGTGTTAATTAGGTACATTGTATTTACTGTTTGTTTCCCGCACCCTGTCCACCAACACCCTGCATCGCCAACCATGCAAGCAAAGCAAAACCTTAATCCTTTGATTCCCTTACTCTATCCACCAGCTTCCTGCAGGAATCTGGTGAATAGAGGTGAGAGAGTCAAAAGGTTCGGGTTTTGTAGTTTGTGGATAGGGTGTAGGGGGTCAAAGGATTCCAAGTGACGTTTGCATACTTGATCCTATTGCCGCTATATTTTACCCTCATTTATGCAGGGGGTTTTTTGTTTGTTTCTTTCTTTGTTTTTTATTCAAGTCACATTATGTTGGGTGAAAATGTAGAGCAGACATTGTTCGTTAAAATCAGAATCAGAGATTGTCAAATTCAAGTTGGTATGCCCATTACGGTTGCACATTTTACACTTTTTCGGCACAGAAGAGTGGACACTTATGTTTAACACATGCTAATGCTTGTGGGTTCGAATCCTGAGGTGCGCTACATTAAAACTGGCCTTCTCACTGTCCCATCTTAACATCACTGTTGTTCTGGTGGTGTCGGTATAGGATTAGATAAGCCCCCCCCCCCCCTTCCCCGACTTCCCTGGGATGGTTATCTCCGTCGGCCATATCACTTGAGGTGAGTGCTGATGTAAACACTGAGCCAAAACAATCAATCAAAGATGTTTCGGTGAATCTACAACACAACTTGAGAGTGAGCATTGTTCAGATCCAGTGGCCTCTGAGTTTGGAGTCTTTAGTTTCAGTGGTTCATGGGGACTGTCGTTGAAGGGATGTGGTGGTGGTCTTCTTTCCGAGGGAGGGAGGGGAGGTACTAAGTTCGTCTGGCTCCGTGACTGAGTGATTTATTGTCTAACGTAAGGGCGGGGGGGAGGAAGAGGAGAGGGAGTGGGAAGCTAAGTAGACAATGTTGGAGGTAAATTGGATCAAAACAGACGCTCGTGAACTCCACTGAAGTGACCACCCAAGTACCAGGGCATAGGGTTCTGCGCATGCTCAGGGAGTCTGCCAGATAATTGCTGGCAGATTTGGGTGGAGTGTATACGGAATTGTCCCAATGCGATGAATCCCTCTTGAACAACTTCCAAAACTCAATCACTGTTGGGTCTTCTCTGGTAGCTGGCCTCGAGGTGGCTTGACAACTCTGGTTCTCATGAAATACCATCAGAATATCACTGTACTCCATTTACATTAACTATGCTCATGTCAGGTAGACCCAGGGTAAATACATTGGACGGATTTGCAGAGTGGCTGAAGACAGAGAGGGTGGAAGATGTGCTTGCGGCAATAAGGGATAGAAACAGAGGGAAGGCCATGATCGCCAACGCCATGTAGCAAGGCACTTGATGATGATGATGATGCTCATGTCAGCACATAACGAAACTGTTGGTGTTTAATTTGAGCACGTGTATGTATGAAGCCTTTGAATAGATTGGGTACTTGTCACCTCGTGATTTGCTCAGATAACGTAAATGATATGCACTCTTCTTTCTCTGCGGAGTGTCATGTATCTAATGTGCCCTGAATTGTAACGATGATGATAGACTCTCTCTCTTTCTCTCTCTCTCCTCTCTCTCTCTCCACTCTCTCTCTCTCTCTCTCTCTCTCTCTCTCTCTCTCTCCTCTCTCTCTCTCTCTCTCTCTCTCTCTCTTCTCTCTCTCTCTCTCTCTCTCTCTTCTCTCTCTCTCTCTCTCTCTCTCTCTCTCTCTCTCTCTCTCTCTCTCTTCTCTCTCTTCTCTCTCTCTCTCTCTCTCTCTTCTCTCTCTCTTCTCTCTTCTCTCTCTCTCTCTCTCTCTCTCTCTCTCTCTCTCTCTCTCTCTCTCCATCCGACGAATGACTAAGCAAAATCATTGGTTCCCTGTCGCCTGGTGTGAGCGTGATTATGCCCTGTGTGCACTGCTGTCATCGGCTGACTCTGTTGCGGGTGTGTGTTTCCAATTTATGGCGGTGATGATGCCACAGCTGATGTCATGTACGTAACTCCTTTCCTGGTCTATATTGGATACTCCATTTTGTAGTCCTAGTCGTATCCATCATCAGTTATGGCAGCCCATTTTCACAGTAAAGTCTGCAACCATCTAAAATTCTATACTTACTCTCTGTGTGTCTGTCTGTCTGTCTGTTTGTTTGTCTGTCTGTCTGTTTGTCTGTCTCTCTCTCTGTCTCTCTCATTGTCTCTCTCTCTCTGTTTCTCTGTCTGTCTGTCTCTCTGTCTCTGTCTCTCTCTATATATATCTCCCTCTCTCTCTCTATCTCCCTCTCTATCTCTCTCACTCTCCCTCCCTCCCTCCCTCCCTCTATCCATCCCTATCGCAACGATCCTCGATTAACTTCCTCTTTCTCTCTGTCTCTGTCTCTGTCTCTATCTCTGTCTCTCTCTGCTCTCTCTCTATCTTTCTCTCTCTTTTCTCTCTGTCTGTCTGTCTGTCCCTCTCTCTCTCTCTCTCTCTCTGTCTCTCTGTCTCTCTCTCTCTCAAGATCTCTCTCTCTCTCTCTCTAGTTCTCTATTTCTCTCCCCCTCTCTCTTCACCCTCTCTGTTTCTTCCTCCCTTCTCTACCTCTCCCTAAGTTTACATACATGAGATGTTATTGCATTTAGCCTTTAGTTTTGCAAATTGTTGTATCGTTTACCTCGTTTCAGTATAGCAGTCACGCTTGTTTGTTTATAATAGTCAGGCTTTTTGCCGCTACTCCAGCATTTTCTAATTATATCATATAGAAATATTACAAATATATTGCACACATATTTCAACGCCTGTTTTAAAATTGTATTTAATCCAGCTTATGTCCTTTTCTTTTAAGACTGAAGCAATGACATCTTTAACATCTTGAAATGTTAGGAATACATTTATGTAGCTGGTATTACCTGAAGCAGGATCCCTGTTTGGTCTTTCTTTTCTTCTTGTTCCTCGTCATTTTTGCTGAAAACAGGCAGTCCTTTGTGGCAGACTTCATCAAACATGTCTGGAAATATTTCTGCCCTGTCCAGCGTAGTTGGAAAACAGTCTTTTAGTAGCTTTACTGGATAAGTTGGCGACTTAATCGTATTTTCCATTATTCTTAGTTTTTCCCAAATCTTTTGTATATCTTTGTGGTCATCTGGTTTGTTGTTGTTGTTGTTGTCGTTTGTTGTTGATGTTGATGTTGTTGTTTTTCAGCTTCAAAGTCTCCAACTGTCCAAAATGTCTATCCTCTCTCTGTCTCTGTCTCTCTCGCTCTCTCTCTCTTTCTCTGTCTCTCTCGCTCTCTCTCTCTCTTTTTCTCTGTCTCTCTCTGTCTCTCTTTCTCTCTCTGTCTCGTTCTCTCTCTCTCTCGTTCTCTCTCTCTCTCTCTCTCTCTCTTTCTGTCTGTTTCTGTCTCTCTCACTCTCTGACTGCTCTCTCACTCTTGCTCTCCTCTCTCAAGCTCTCTCTTAGCTCTCTCTCTCTCTCGCTCTCTCTCTACTCTCTCCTCTCTCTCTCTCTCTCTCCTCTACTCTCTCTCTCAAGCTCTCTCTCTAGCTCTCTCTCGCTCTCTCTCTCAAGCTCTCTCTCTAGCTCTCTCAAGCTCTCTTTCTAGCTCTCTCTCTCTCACACAAGCTCTCTCTCTCTAGCTCTCTCTCTCTCTCTCTCTCTCTCTCTCTAGCTCACTTTCTCTAGTTCTCTCTCCCTGTCTCTTCACCCTCTCTGTTTCCTTCACCTTCTATATATCTCCCTAAGTTTACATACGTGAGATGTTATTGCATTTATCCTTTAATTTTGCAAATTGGTTGTCGTTTACCTCGTTTCAGTATAGCAGTCACGCTTGTTTGTTTATGATAGTCAGGCTTTTTGCCGCTACTCCAGCATTTTCTAAGTATATCATATAGAAATATTACAAATATATTGGACACATATTTCAATATCTGTTTTAAAACTGCATTTAATCCAGCTTGTGTCCTTTTCTTTTAGGACTGAAGCAATGACATCTTTAACATCTTGAAATGTTAGGAATACATTTATGTAGCTGTATTACCTGAAGCAGGATCCCTGTTTGGTCCTTCTTTTCTTCTTGTTCCTCGTAATTTTTTGCTGAAAACAGGCAGTCCTTTGTGGCAGACTTCAGCAAACATGTCTGGAAATGTTTCGGCCCTGTCCGGCGTGTTTAGAAAAGGGTTTTTCTCTGGCTTTACTGGATACGCCGGCAACTTAATCGCATTTTCCATTTTCGTAGTCATCTGTATTTTCAGCTTCAACGTCTCCAACTGTCCAAAGTGTCTGTCCACTCTCTCTCTCTCTCTGTCTCTCTGTCTCTGTCTCTGTCTCTCTCTGTGTCTCTCTCTCTCTCTGTCTGTCTCTCTCTTCTCTCTCTCTCTCTGTCTCTCTTCTCTTCTCTCTCTCTTTCTCTCTCTCTTTCTCTCTCTCTCCCTCTCTCTCTCTCTCTCTGTCTCGATGTGTCTCTCTGTCTCTGTCTGTCTCTCTTTCTCCATTTCCATCTCAGCAACCCTGTCTTCATCCCATGTTGTTTTGGTCGTCCCCCCCCCCCCCCCCGTCTCTATCCCCACCCCCTCTCTCTCTGTCTGCCTGTCTGTCTGACTCTCTCTCTCTCTCTCTCCATCCCTCTCCATCCTTCTCTCTTTCTCTTTCTCTTTCTCTCTCTTTCTCTCTCTTTATCTCTGTCTCTCTCTCCCTCTCCCTCTGTCTCTCTCTCTCTCTGTCTCTCTGTCTCTCTCTCTGTCTCTCCCTGTCTGTCTGTCTATCTCCCCCACCCACCCACCCCACCCCCACCCCCGCATTTCTCTTAAAACGTTTGGCGGACTGACTGACTCATGGAAACAAACAGTTTGTCATGATTCATTTTCATTGTCCTTTTTGCCGTTGCATATGTTGATGGTTCATCCGTTTTCATCACGACGTTAGAGTTGTCCTGTCTCCCGTCTCCTTTGCTTTTAATGCTGTCTGGATTTCTTCTCTCTCTGTTCTGTTCTGTTTCCTCTGTGTCTAAGTTGTTTTTTCTCGTGTATTGCTGTTTTCATTGTTATCATTATGATTAAAAATGTGTCTATGATTTTTTCTCGTGTTTTGCTGTTTTCATTGTTATCATTATGATTAAAAATGTGTCTATGATTTTTTTCTCGTGTATTGCTGTTTTCATTGTTATCATTATGATTAAAAATGTGTCTATGATTTTTTCGCGTGCATTGCTGTTTTCATTGTTATCATTATGATTAAAAATTACAGTATATTATTCTTACTTCTAGTATTTATGTTAATTAATAATAATAATAATAATACAATATTATATATAGCGCAAAATCTTGATAAAATCAAATCTAAGTGCTGAAACAGACACACACGCAGCACCACCAACGCACCACGCACACACACACACCACACAGCACGCACCACCCCTATAAATGGGGAGAAAGAATAAAAGCAATGGAAAATTATACAGAGCATATTATATACAATGTTACGGTGTTGTGGTGTTTTTGTTACCGTTGTTGTTGTTGCTGTTAGTAGGTGGCACGTTCGTTTGTTGTTTCTTTTAACGTCTATTCACCGTATGTGTATTTAGACGGGAAAAAAAATTTTTTAAAAATTGGAATAGACAAATAAATAAATAAATAAGATAAAGAAGTGTATGTGGGGTGGATGAATCTATGAAATCATAAAGGCATTGCATCATACAAGGTGACATCGAACAATTTGACGAACAAGAGAAAAGGAGTCAGAACAGTAGAACGATCACTCTTCATCAGTTTGTGCAGGGGTGTGTGTGTGTGGGGGGGGGGTGTAACTCTGTGTGTGTGTGTGTGTGTGTGCGTGTGTGTGGGTGTGGGTGGGTGGGAGGGTGTGTGTGTGGGTGTGTGTGGGTGTGGGTGGGTGGGAGGGTGTGTGTGTGGGTGTGTGTGGGGTGTGTGTGGGTGTGTGGGTGTGCGCGTGCGCTACGAGAATGTAAGACCCTGTGCTTGCGTATGACAAGTACATCTGTTATTATCTGGTGGAGTGGAATGGGGAGATTGACGTGGCGTTAGCCCTGATATGGCTCTAGTAGTCGGCTGGGCTACACGCAATATGAACTGAACTGAACAGAAGGGGGAGAAGAGAATTATCTTATCGAATTATGAAACATGAGATCCAACTGCTTTTGGGTGACACATGTTTCCTTTAATGTATCTGCCTTTGTTTCTCATGTTTCGATAAAACACTTGATCAGTGACATGCAGAAACCAGTGTTTTATCATAATTCAACCGGTTTGTTTTCAATGCTTGCATGACTTTTTCTCGTGGATATGCTTATGTTACGGTCGTGTATGTGTACAGTACCAAAGACTAGCTGTAGGACAAGCGCAATAGGACCTAATGCTATCATCATCATCATCATCACTCACCACCCACCATCTTCATCATCATCATCATCACCATCATCATCATCATCATCATCATCATCACCATCATCATCATGTGTCCTGCCGCATGGTGTTGGCGATCATGGCCCTCCATATGAATCTATCCTTAGTTGCTGCAACTACTTCTCCCATCCTCTCTGTCTTCATCCACTTCGCAAGTCCGTCCAGTATGTTTAGCTCGGGCCTGGTTGACGCAAGGATTATCAACAACAAAAATTGAGCGTGAGTACAACCTAGTCACGAATTCTCAATTTGAAACGGAACTCTACAGCATCATTGTCATTATGTCAATTGTCATCATCATAGCACAGCGAAACATTGTCGCAGGCATTACCCTCGTGGGGATGCTGGGGGCTCTTTTAATATGAATAGTATCCCCATCTTCTCGAAATTCTGTGCTAGAAATTTCCTCTTCTCTGACAACTCTTTTTTTTTTTTTTTCCTCCTTTGCTTTCTGTCATTTTTTTCTATCATTTTCTGTCTTGCTTGTCCATTCACCTGTATGTGTTCGATAAAGACTTAGTCTTACGTGCTTTCTCTTAGGATTGATAACTGGGTACATGTATTAAGTGCATTTTGGGCTGTAGGGAGGTGAGATATGCGGAAGCAATTGAAGATAATTTAGGCCTGTTTTTATATGTTTTAGTGTCTTTAGTTATGGTTAAATTTGTGTTCAGGTATGTTTTTTAAATCCCTGTGCGATAAATTGGACGGAGTGGTCAACTCCAGGGCATCTCCTTAGATTATGTGCTCGAATGCATTGGTATGTGTACTTAATTTTGTTTTCCTTTTTCTTTTTTTTTTCTTTTTTTTTTTTTGTCCAGTTGAAGTATTATTTTGTTTTGAAACGGTTATAGCTCTGATATGGCTCTACACAGTCGGCTGGGCTTTAAGCAAAAATGACAGTAACAGTAAATAACAGTGTCCCTGACATTGTGCTCTTCATGCCCTGCTCTTGTGATTACTTCGGTTTCAGTAGGTTTGAAGTGTGGTGGACAGCGGACATGAGCAGTATGGGGTAGTAGTGACACTTGTAATAGTGCGTAAGATGGAAAAATAAGAAAATGAATAACGATGAAATAGATAAATAAACTGAAATAAAATCAAAAGAAAAAATGCCACGCATTCATATACATGAACACGTGCATACACATACGCACAGATACAGAAACAAGCATGCACACACAGACACACAAAGACACACACCAGACATATACATATAACACACACACCACAACACACAAACACAACACACACACACACACACACACACACACACACACACACACACACACACACACACCACCACACACACACACATACACACTTCTCTGTCTGTCTGTCTGTCTGTCTGTCCCACTGTCTCTCTGTTTCTCTCTGTCTCTGTCTCCCCCCCCCCCCTCCACTCTCTGTCTGTTGTTGTCTTAATCTTCTGCATCTGTTGTGCTGATTTGATCTTAATGTCAACTTGTTCGCTGTTATTACTTGTATGGAATCTGCATTATTTACACTATTTGTACTGTAAGGTTTCGTTTGTTAATCCCCGGCCCCTTTGTAATCTCCATTTTTATAATGTCATATCGACATAGAGAGGAGTGTTGTGTGTGTGTGTGTGTGTGTTGTGTGTGTGTGTGTGCGTGGTGGTTTGTGTGTGTGTGTATGTGTGTGTGTGTGTGTGTGTGTGTGTGTGTGTGTGTGTGTGTGTGGAACAACAATATATTGATTATTTCATGCTCAAATGTTCTCATCTGTTTGTGAACGGATCTTTTAGTCAATCTGAGTCAAGTGTGTAGAATGTTGAGGAATCACAAGTGCATAATTATGAAAATCAATGGCCCACGGTCAAGGTGTTAAGGACAAAAAAAATAGTGCCTAAAACTTGCTTTGTTTTCTCTCGTTAAATCGTGTGAACAGCACTTTCTCTGGATCTACTGAGAATATAGCAAGTCTGCTTCCACTGTTGTGATAATCTATCATATGTCCTCACTTTATGTCCAAGTCTTAGTTTCTTTTGATGCTTCTCCGATGTTAATGTGACCTTGAGAAGTATAAAAATCTGGATTGTGTTTTCAGTCTAAAGTAGCTAAAATTTCAACGTGAATTTTCTCAACCGTTTATGATTGGCTCAGTTTCGTTTTTTGCAACAACAAAAAAGTAGCTTTATGCATTTTAGCCAGTGGCGACTAGTTGTAATTACAGATATGGTCAAGTCGTATAAATAAATTTCCTTTTATCATTAGGGTTATTCTGTCAGTTGCATAAGAGGCAACGTCACTGTTGCAGAATAATTGAAAATAATCGCTTTTATCGCATTTAAAATACTTTGAGTCAGACTCACCATTGCCGAAGTTTGAATAGAATACTATCATAAATGTCCAAGGTGGTAACTTTAAGATTGTAAAAATTTAAGATTTGCAGTTTTTTTAAGATCATCTCACTGAGGGAGATTTCCTTTGTGCCTCCACCCCCCCTCCCCCCCCTCTGTTTTTTACGCCATGGCCGCAGAAACTGGCACAGTTTTTACGCATAATCAACACACACACACACACGCACACACACACACACACGACAACACACGTGCACACACGCACACACACACGCACACACACACGCACATGAACACATACGTACACACATAAAACATACACTCCAAACACACACACACACACACACACACACACACACACACACACCACACACAAACAAACAAGCACACACACACCACACACACACCACACACACACACACACACACACCACACACACAAACAAACAAGCACAACACCACACCACACACACACACATACACAC
>JAPXFY010000021.1:30638424-30695924 GCA_030674185.1 Monoplex corrugatus
ACTAAAGCTGTTACAAGATGTAACAACGTTTTAGTGTCCTGTCACCAAGACTGTTTACTAATAATTTTTATTAAATTACAGCTTTTTATAGCTTTATATAACAAGGCATCAATATGTTCTTTCCATTGTAAACTAGAAGTCAAGTGTACTCCCAGAAATTTCACCTGAGTAGCATATTTCAGTTCCTCATTATCAATTTTAAACAATGGTAACTCTTTAGGTTTAAGACCATTATTAAAAAGCACCATGTGAGTCTTTTCACTGGATATTTCTAGACCGTTATCCGCCAAATACGTAGAAATATGATTAATTTCACGTTGATATACCTCTTTAACTCTTCGGAGACGTAACAGCGGATATTCCGCAGCAGCTGGCCATACCATTACAGACGTGACAGCGGACATTCCGCTGCAGCTGGCCATACCATTACAGACGTGATAGCGGATATTCCGCTGCGGTTTTTAAAAATAGATGCAAGCCGGTCGCTGGTCTAGGGGAACTAACTACACATATAGGAACACTCTTTGGTATCTTCTGAAGTGTTTGTTACTTCCCTTGCATCGATTTTATCCCGATTAGTTACAGTTTTTGCCTTTATCCAAACCAACCGGAGTGACTGTCCTTGCACCAAAATGGCGACATTTAGGCCTTCTTCTTCTTCAAAGGATCGTCATAATCACTTTGCTGCTTCACCTGTGTGAAACCAAAGCTGTGTTTGTTCTTTTATATCTTCTGGTCATACCAAGGACTTGTGATTACCTGGATTTCTGGATTACCTGGTCAAGAATGGGTGTTTTACTGATTTTATGTGTTGGATTACTGTCAATCAAAAACTTCTTTTCCAGAGCCAAAACCCTACCCCATTTCACATTCTAGGAAGGTAAGTAAAATAAATGTATTGTCCTTGTATGTAGCTTCAGCTCAAAGAGCGTAAATTGAATTTTATTTTGATATAAAATATGTTCTTGTGCTGTAAAATCTGTATTTTTGAGAATTTTTTGAAAACCCCCCAAAATCGTGCGTCTCCAAGGGTTGTGGCAGGTCCCATTGATCGCGTCCACAGTGGTTGTGCAAGGCAACTATATTACGTCTTCAAAGAGTTAATGTAGTTTAATTCTCTTTAGGAAGTCAGATTGACTACATCCTGATCAACAAAAGATTTAGAAATTCTTTACTGTCAGCAAAAACACTACCAGGCGCAGACTGCAACAGTGACCACAATCTGGTGGTGGGAAGATTTAGACTGAAATTGAGGAATAGGAAACAGACCAAAAACAACATCAAATTAAACCTTGGACTCTTAAAGACAGATGAAGTGATACGTAAAAAATTTAATGTACATGTTCAAAACAAATTCAGTGCTCTGGAAGACGCTGGTGACAGTGAGGAACAATGGACAAAGTTGAGGAATTCGATAAATGAAGCTTGTGAAGAAATCCCTAAAGCAGATAGAAAAGCAAAAAAGAACCGGATGACTAATGAAATTTTGGGCTTGATGGAGGAAAGGAGGAAGGCAAAGAGAAATGAGGAGATCTACAGGAAGATAAACAAGGAGATCAGGAATAGGTGCAATGAAGCTAAGGAAGCTTGGCTGAAATCAAAGTGCAAAGAAATGGAAGACCGACACAAAACGGATCCTCAGGGTATGTACAGACGAACTGAAGAAATTGTCCACAGAAAAAATGCATGCACATCAACTGGTTGCTTGAAATCGAAAGATGGCACGCTTATCATGGAAAAAGACAAAATATAGACAGATGGGGAGAGTACATTAAAGACCTTTTTGAGGATGACAGAAATGAAGAACACATTTATAAAAAAGAACTTTGAAGGACCACCCATAATGAATTTGGCATAGAAAAAATAACAGTCCTCCTAAATGAAATTTACGACACTGCAAAAATCCCCAAAGATATGTCAAAATCAATTTTCATTGCACTTCCAAAGAAGACAGGAGCTATAGAATGCGAACTCCATCGCACAATCAGTTTGATGAGCCATGTAACAAAAATCCTGTTAAGAATAATCATGATGAGGACAAGGAATAGAATCAAAAGAGAAATAGCAGAAGAACAGTGTGGATTTGTGGAAGGGAAAGGAACTATTAATGCCATATACATCCTAAGAACTATCATAGAGAGGTCAAATGAGATGAATAAGGATTTGTATTTATGCTTTGTTGACTACACCAAGGCTTTCGATCGGGTAAGACATGATGAATTGATCAACCAACTGGAGAGACTCAATGTTGATGGAAAAGATCTACGGATAATCAGAAATATGTACTGGGAACAAACAGCTACAATGAGAATAGAAAGCAATGTAAGCTCTTTCCAAAATATCAAAAGAGGAGTCAGACAGGGTTGTGTTTTGTCACCAGATCTGTTTTCACTTTACAGCGAAAACATCATGAGAAACCTAGAAGAAGACCCTGGATTAAAGGTTGGAGGGAAAATGATAAACAACATTCAATGTGCAGATGACAGCGTGCTAATTGCACAAAGTGAAAGAGACCTACAAAACCTTGTGAATATACTAGAAATAGAAAGCAAAGGGAAGGGGCTGGAACTAAACAGCAGGAAGACTGAAGTCATTGTGATCAGTAAAAAACATGAAATCCCCTCATGCAAAATAACAGCAAATGGCACAACCTTGATTAGATTAATAAGTTCAAATACCTGGGAACGATCATTTCATCAGACGGCAGATGCACATCAGAAATTGTCAGCAGAATCGGCCAAGCCAAAACAGCATTCAAGAAGATGACAAGCATTCTTACCAACAAATGCCTATCAATTAACATTAGGAAGAGAGTTCTTGAGTGTTATATAGAACCAATATTGTTGTACGGATGCGAGGCGTGGACAGTCAACAAACAAATCCAGAGAATGAGGCAGCCGAGATGTGGTTTCTAAGAAGAATGTTGAGGGTTCCATGGACAGCAAAGAAAACAAACGAGACAGTCTTGATGGAGGCAGACACAAGTAGATCACTCATGAGGAAGATTAGGAAAAGACAGGCAACATTTATAGGCCATTTTATGAGGAAGGGGGATTTGGAGCACCTGGTCACAACGGGAAAGCTGGAGGGAAAGAGAGCACCGGGTAGACCCAGAGAGAAAATGCTGGACGGACTTGCAGAGTGGCTGGGGACGAGGAGAATGGGGGAGATGCTAGGGGCAACGAGAGATACAGGCAGATGGAAGTCCAAGATCGCCAACGCCATGCGGCAGGGCACCTGATGATGAAGGAAGTCTTCCTTTTCAACGAAACGTTCATCCAAATCGCTATATCATCAGCGTACTGAGCTACGTTTACATTGTTTGAGACTTGTGTTGGCAGGTCATAGATCAAAATACTAAATAATAAAGGAGATATTACGGAACCCTGTGGAATTCCCATGTTTACAGATCATTTTTCAGAGTATATATTACCTATTTTAGCGACTACACTTCGGTCACTTATAAACGCTTTGATAAAATAATAAAGATTACCATTTAGACCTATGTGTTTTAATTTCAACAAGTCTCGCATGCCAGACTTTGTCCTACGCTTTTTTAAGATCACAAAAGGTAGCAAACTGATTTTTAATTTGAGTCGTTAGCTTGACTAAATGGTCTGTCGTCGATCTACCTTTCTGAAACCCAGATTGGTTAATAGGTATTATATTATTTTTCTCACAAATGTGAGTAAGTCGATTCAATATAATTTTTTCCATGAGTTTTGAAACATGGGATGTAAGCGAGATAGGTCTGTAACTATCTGGATCAGAGAGGGATTTATTAGCTTTTGGTATAGGTAACACAACTGAAGTCTTCCAAATATCAGGTATGCAACCATTTTCCCAGCATTTTAGTATGACATTGTGTAAGTATTCAATCCATTTCTCAGGTAAATGATTTAAAAGGGTATATGAAACGCCATCCAGTCCTACAGCCGATTTTTTGTAGTTCAATGAGAGAAGGGCATCTTCAAGTTCTTGTAACGTAATTTTCGAATTTATGTACATGTGACTATCGGGGCAAGGATCGGAGTATTCTTCTGTTTCTTCAATTTTCCGTCTTTTCTTCCTTACTGGCGTAGACAAGCTACCAGAATTACTTGCTCTCGAAAAGAACTATACGAATTCTATAGCTTTCTCAGATGACGAAGGAAATTCTTTGTCTTTAACCTTAATAGGAAACCGGGGGTAGATGAAAACCATTTTTCATTTCTTTGACCTTATTCCAAATTTTAGGAAGATCTTTGGGCCCGGAAATTTGTTGAGAGCAAAAATCTGACCAATACTGCTTTTTGGCTTGGGCTATATCTTTGTTTGAATGAATCTTTGCCATTTTCATATTGTAATGATCTCCTAGAGATTTATATTTTAAATAGATTTTATACATTTTCTTTTTTTCATTCTTCGCTTCCTCACATAATTGATTCCACTAACTATTTCCAACATAATTACTTTTGTTGACTGTTTTCCTTTTTGGAATTGAATTATTTGCTGCCTCGTGTAGCGCGTTTGTGAAGTATGAATACATTTCATTAACATCATCGCTTTCGTTAAACCTGCAATCTTTTTCCATTAAAATCTTACGGTATGTTGCCCAGTTTGCAAGGTTATACATGTATGTAGGTATAACGTCGTACTGTTCTGGTGCGTTATCAAACGGTTCACTTATAACTGTAACAATTGGCAGGTGATCACTTCCAAGGGAGTCGGATGTAACATCCCACACGCAATTAATGACGAGGTCAAGTGATAACAAAGTTAAGTCAATGGCAGAAGCCTTATGTTTAGGATTGTCTGGAATTCTGGTAACTCGACCGTCATTTAACAAGACTAGACCAGAGTCAACGACATTTTCAACAAAACGATTGTTAGACATACTGGCAGTCCTTGTCCCAGAATGGAGAATGAGCATTAAAATCCCCCTGATCAACCATTTTTCATTATGTTCTAAAGTCCGTAGCCAGTCACTGTTTTCTCCATCAGGGCCACGTGAATAGTACACATACAGGATGTTAAGAGTTGACACAGAGTTAATTTTCACTTTCACAGCCACACAATAAACACCGTCAGTGTCCGTTGGCACAGGAGGTGGAATGATTTTATAATCCACGTCTTCACGTATATAAACGGATGCATAAATCTCGGAGTTATTATCACAGACGTGTGACACAGGAGGATAGTAATAATCTTCTAATTTTGGCAATTTAAATTTTGCCACATTTCATGATTGTAAGGCAACTTATTTACGGATAAATATTGCTGCAGATGAGGATGATTAATATTCACCGAACGACTGTTCCACTGAAGAACAGAAAACCTCGAATTATAACGTGTTGTGACTTGCATATCTAACCAAAACACAACTATATATAAAAAGAAACAAACAATAAAATTAAAATCAAGGGTGAAGATAGCTTTGGCGAAAGTTTACACGTCCTATAAACATCTGTAAGCGACAGCAGAAACCAATATAAGGAAAGTCGCTAATATGATCAGGCTGACGCTGGTGCATTCACAACATGCAGTTTCACCAGTCATAGAGGTCTCTCAGTGGATAGAAAAAATTCTGTTGAGAGATGTCACCATTCCACCATGGACACTGGTACCGATTGAAATGGGGTGTTCTTGAATAGTAGAAAGTATTGTAGCGATTGTCACAGACGGTGAATGGGGTGTTTGGAGACCTCCTGGTGTGGTAATGACGAGGTTTTCGCTTTTGTTTCTCCCAGAGGACACTGTGCACATGTGTGCCAATGTCCTGGCAAGGATGGATGAGCCAAACCGATTCGGATGCACAGTGTCCCTGAAAGTAGAGTTGAATTTTGATTTTAAAATGCCATGATCCAAGAAAGTGATGTTGTTGCGACCATAACGCTCAGAGTGAAGCAGGGCGTTCAAAAGATCTATATTTATTTGAAGAACCCTGTCCCTCACCTAGACGTTTTTGGCCCTTTTTTTTTTTTTTTTTTTTTTTTTTGATTTTGACGCGATTGGGGTTGTTTTGGGCGTTAGGGTGACTAACGGTGAAGTCACCCGTTTGGCTACCTCCGCATAGGAGATGGGCTGCGGTGAAGGACCTGGCTGCGATCTGTCTGTGTGGCTGGGGTCTGTCTGCGTCCCAACCGACACGTAGACCTGCGGCATCCTTCCGCTCGATGTGCCCCACTGCCCATCTCTTGTACATGGTTAGCTACAATTGTTTCCAAGGATAAAATCCGGTTGGACAGTGCGAGTACTGATGATGATGATGTACACTGTAAAATGTGATGATTTACACTGTAACAATGGATGATGCACACTGCAACATGTGAAGATGCACACTGTAACATGTGATGATGTACACTGTAACATGTGATGATATACACTGTAACATGTAATGATGTGCACTGTAACATATGAAATGTTACACTGTAACATGTGATGATGTACATTGTAACATGTGATGAGTACACTGTAATCACGTAATGATATACACTGTAACATCTGATGATGTACACTGTAACATGTAGTGATGTACACTGTAACATCAGATGATATGTATGTGTGTGTGTGTGTGTGTGTGTGTGTGTGTGTGTGTGTGTGTGTGTGTGTGTGTGTGTGTGTGTGTGTGTGTGTGTGTGTGTGTGTGTGTGTGTGTACACGAGCGCCAGCACACGTGTGTGTGTGTATCTGTGTGTATGCGTGCTTGTTTGTACGTGCGTTTGAGTGCGTGTGCGTATGTCGGTTTAGGTCTTTGTATATCCGTGTGTATGTGTGTGTGTGTGTGTGTGTGTGTGTGTGTGTGTGTGTGTGTGTGTGTGTGTGTGTGGTGTGTGTGTGTATGTGTGTGCATATGTGTATGTGCGTGTGTGCGTGTGCATGTGTGCATGCGTTCGAGTGTCTGTGCGTGCGTATGTGTGTGTATGTGTGTGAGTGTGCGAGAGAGAGAGAGGAGAGAGAGAGAGAGAGAGAGAGAGACATAGAGAGACATCATGTTGATACAAACTATGTATCAATATGTTCATTGTGATCATCTGTTACAATTTGTATGGACAACATTGTGTACAGGGATAAATGGACGTGCTCTTACAGGATTTGATTTTGTTTTCTGTTGGAACGTTTGTGAAAAGTATTGTCCTTCTCTCTCTCTCTCTCTCTCTCTCTCCTCTCTCTCTCTCTCTCTCTCTCTCTCTCTCTCTCCTCTCCTCTCTCTCTCTCTCTCTCTCTCTCTTTGCACCCCATTTTCAATACCACGTTAATGGACATAGAAGATGGGACTCTGCATAACATGCAATGGTGTACACTGTAACATGTGTTGATGTACACTGTAACATGTGGTGATGTACACTTTAACATCAGATGATGTAAACTGCAACATGTGGTGATGTACACTGTAACATGTGCTGATGTACACTGTGACATCTGATGATGTACACTGTAATATATGATAATGTACAGTGTAACACATAGTGATGTACACTGTAACATCAGATGATGTACACTGTAACATGTGGTGATATACACTGTAACATATAGTGATGTACACTGTACATCAGATGATGTACACTGCAACATGTGGTGATATACACTGTAACATATGATGGTGTACACTGTAACATCAGATGATGTACACTGTAACATATGATGATGTACAATGTAGCATCAGATGATATACACTGTAACATGTGATGATGTACATTGTCACATATGATATGCCCACTGTAACATGTGATGATGCACACTGTAACATGTGCACTCTGTAACATGTGAATAGATGTCGCGTCAGCAGGCAGCAAAAGTGTGTGTGGTGTTTTACAGTGATATTATCGTGGTTCTATTTGATTTTATGCATTGAATTTTGTATCAGTTTTTTCCTTTTAAATCCCGACATACGGTGATGTAAATATTTTTTTTAAAGTTTAAATATTTTACCAGATAATCTGATTTTAAAGTTTTTATACCTACTTTTCATCATTTTAATTCAGTCGCTCAAGTCGGACACTTTATCTGTGAACTGTGTTTACATTTTAGCCTACTGTGTTCTCTAGTTTCAAGTGTTGTGAACTGACCAACCCACACACCAACCTGCAAACATCATCCTCTCCTGACTGGCTGGCAGTTATGGACCCGTCCTTTATAAAACAAATTGGACTGACACTTTTTAAACACAGCAAGTGCTACCTCGGTGGAGACATCTACCAGCGCATATGTACACTGGGGCTGTGTTGTAAGCCCCGCACTGCGCGATCCTGTCGTGCTGGACGTCTCCACCGTCTTTGGCACAACCTGCCTCCTGCTGTACCAGTCCGACACCACACTTCGTCTTCTGCTTCATCGTCTCCTCCACTGCCCCTGCCCTCGACCTTGCTGCTGCAGACTTCGTCTCCTCCTCTGCCATCTTCGCCTTCGCCTTCTGTCCTGATGGTGCCGCCTACACCTTCTGTCCTGATGGTGCCGCCTTCACCTTCTGTCCCGCTGGTCCCGCCTTCACCTTCTGTCCTACTGGTGCTGCCTTCACCTTCTGTCCCGCCGGTGCCGCCTTCACCTTCTGTCCTACTGGTGCCGCCTTCACCTTCTGTCCCGCCGGTGCCACCTTCACCTTCTGTCCCGTGGTGCCGCCTTCATCTTCTGTCCCACCGGTGCCGCCTTCGTCTTCTGTCCCGTCGTTGCTGCCTTCATCTTCTGCTCCGCTGTGTCACCTTCATCTTCTGTCCGTCGGTGCCGCCTTCATCTCCACCTCGGCCACCACCATGTGACTCTGATAAACTAAAACTATGCCTTTTTTTAACGCTCAGTCAACATGCAAAGATGGCAAAGCCGATGTTATTGCTGACTTCATCAGAGATGAGCATATTGACATTGCTTTTATCACCGAAACATGGCTTAACCCCTTGGTCATGAACCTATACGCGAGTCTCACTCCAAGTGGTTACAGGCTTGCTTCTTTCCATCGCTCATCCCGAGGTGGTGGTATCGCCATCCTCTACAACGACTCACTCCATTTCCGCCTATCTTTCTCGCAGTCTCTGCCTTTCTCCCATCCTTCTTTCGAGCACGTTGAAGTATTCTTCCAATCCACCCCTCACCCATCACCTTCTCCTGTGTCTATCGACCTCCACCTAGCTCCACCAACAAGATCACCACATCCACGTTTTTCTCTGACTTTGACCAACTACTTGACTACTACTGTCTCTTACCTGGAAATCTCATCATTCTAGGTGACATCAATGTCCACTATGACAACACTCACCGTTATGACACAAGACACATCATCAACTCTCTGTCCAATCACAATATGACTCAACACATTTCTGAACCAACCCATCAAAAAGGTCACATTCTTGACTGGATCATTTCTCGTGATCACCACAATTCAGCTACTGACAACTGCTTAGTTCTTTCTACCCGTCTAACTTCAGCCCTTCCATCTGACCACTCTGCAATTCTCTGTTCTCTTGACATTTCTCCTCCTTCCTGTACCACGCGCACAGTGATTCGACGCAATCTCAAATCTATCGACCTCTCCACATTTTCATCTGATGCTTCCCGTCTCCTTTCTGAAAAGTCACATAACCTTGCCGATGAATTCTATACTACTCTCCACCATCTTCTGGACACTCATGCTCCAGCCACAACCCGTCTTGTACCTGACCACCCCCCTAACCCCTGGCTCACTCATGAGATTGCCTGTGCAAAACGTGCCCGCCGCAGAGCAGAGCGCCGCTGGCGCAAATCCAAACTGACTGTACATAGGCAACTTTTCCAAGCCTCTAAAATAAAAGTATCCACTCTCATTGCATCTGCAAAAACAAGCTATTTCCAAACCAAAATCCTGAATGCCTCTTCTTCAAAAGAACTCTTTACAACCATGAATCATCTCCTTGGCACACGAAAAGATTTACCTCTCCCAACAAAACACACAAATGAAGAACTCCCATCTGTATTCTCCAAGTATTTCACCACCAAATACAAACTCTTCGTGACAGGCTTGACAGGACACCCTGTCAACCATGCCCACCTGACCCTTCCTTCTCTGGCACACCTCTTACTACATTTACCCCAGTCTCACAAGAAGAAATTCTCAACACAGTCAGATCCATGTCGTTCAAAACCTGCGAACTGGATCCTCTTCCAGGTTCCCTCTACTCCGACTGTCTCCCTACTCTCCTCCCATTCATCACTGACATCATCAACACTTCTCTTCAAACTGGAACTGTCCCAGATTCTTTCAAGTCTGCTATTGTTCACCATCTTCTCAAGAAATACAATTTAGACCCAAATGAACTGAAAAATTACGGCCTATCTCTAATCTTTCTTTCTTGTCAAAACTCCTTGAAAAAGTTGTCCTCAACCAGCTGAACTCTCAACTGTCTGCCAACAATCTCCTCAATCCTTTCCAGTCAGCCTACCGCCAGTGACATAGCACTGAAACTTCCCATACTATACATTCTCCTCCTTGCAACTAATACTGGCAAAGTCTCTCTCCTCACTCTCCTTGATCTGTCTGCAGCCTTTGATACCATTGATCATGGTATTCTCCCTTCTAGACTTCATCATACTTTTGGCATCTCTGACATTGCTCTCTCCTGGTTCACTTCATATCTATCAAACAGAAAACAAACTGTTCTCATCAATGGCACTTACTCTCAACCTGCATACCTGGCCTGTGGTGTTCCACAAGGATCTGTCCTTGGCCCTGTTCTTTTCACTCTTTACACCTCCCCCCTGTCCACCATCATCAACTCCCACTCTATAAAACACCACTTCTATGCTGATGACACCCAACTTCAAGACAATGACAGCACCTCTTGACTCGCACCACTGAGTGTTACTCGGACATCAAGAACTGGATGACATACAACAAACTTCAGCTTAACGACGACAAGACAGAAGCTATCCTCATTGGCACCCGTCAGAAACTTTCTCAGCTGCCTCCTCTTTCTCTCCCATTATGTAACACGTCAGTCCCAATTTCTGATTCAGCTAAAAACCTTGGTGTCTGCATTGACTCTACCCTCTCCATGAACAACTTTGTTTCTCAAACTGCCAGATCTTGCTACTATCACCTCCATCGTATAAGCCTGATCAGGAAGTATCTCTCTGTCGAAACAACTGCAAAACTCGTTCTCTCCTTCATAATGTCTCGCATTGACTATTGCAATTCACTCCTGTCTGGTTTTCCTGCCTCCACCATTCACATCCTACAGCGCATTCAAACCAATGCTGCACGCCTTGTACTCAAAAAGAAAAAAGCTGACCACATATCTCCTCTCCTGGCACAACTTCACTGGCTCCCTGTATCAAAGCGCATACAGTACAAACTAGACATCATGTGCTACAAAAGCCTCAATAACGCAGCCCCCAATTACCTGTCAAGCCTACTTGAGATCTATGTTCCTTCACGTACCTTCCGCTCTGCCTCCGATCCTCTGATTTTTCGCTTTCCACGCACTAAGCTCAATACCTATGGTCCACGAGCATTCTCTGTTTCTGGTCCACTCTCCTGGAACAAACTTCCTCTCTCAGTCCGTCAGCAACCTACTTTTGTCTCCTTCAAGTCCGCTCTCAAAACTCACCTTTTCTCCTCTGCATAAAATCCTGACCTCACTCAACCCCCTCTGCAGCCTGTCTCCACTCGGAGGGAAATCACATTGTAATATATAATTGTATATAATATGCTCTCTATAATTTTCCATTGCTTTTATTCTTTCTCCCCATTTATAGCCATGCGTGTGTATGTGTGTGTGTGTGTGTGTGTGTGTGTGTGTGTGTGTGTGTGTGTGTGTGTGTGCGTGCGTGCGTGTGTGTGCGTGCGTGTGTGTCTGTTTCAGCGCTTAGATTTGATTTTATCAAGATTTTGCGCTATATGAATATTGTAATTATTATTATTATTATTATGATCATGTACACTGCAACATCTTATGATGCACCATGTCACATGTGATGATGTACACTGTAGCATGAGATGATGCACACTGTAACATGTGATGATGCACACTGTAACATGATGATATGTACACTGTAACCTCGGATGATAACAATAACATGTGATATGTACACTGTAACATGTGATGATGCACTGTAACATGTGATGATGCACACTGTAACATGTGATGATGCACACTGTAACATGTGATGATGAACACTGTAACATCTGATGATACACTGTAAAAAGTGTGATGTACACTGTAATATGTGATGATGTATGACGATGTACATTGTAACAAGTGGTGATGTGCTCTGTAACTTCGGATAATATGCACAGTAACATGCAATGATGTACACAGTAACATGTGATGATATACACTGTAAACATGTGATGATGTACACTGTAACATGCTGATGATGTACACTTAACATGTGATGATGTACACTGTAACAATGATGATGTACACTGTAACATGATGATGTACACTTGTAAAATTGATGATGTACACTGTAACATGTGATGATGTACACTGTAACATGTGATGATGTACACTGTAACAAATGATGATGTACACTGTAACATGTGATGATGTACACTGTAACATGTGATGGTGTACACTTAACATGTGATGATATACACTGTAACATTTTATGATGTACATTGTAAATGTGACGATTACACTGTAACATACGATGATGTACACTGTAATTATGATGCACACTTGTAACATGTGATGATGCACACTGTAAATGTGATGATGTACACTGTAACATGTGATGATGTACAATGTAACATCTGATATGTACATTGTAACCCTATGATGATGTACATGTAATATGTAATGATGTACATTGTAACATGTGATGATGTACACTGTAATATGTGATGATGTACATTGTAACATGTGATGATGTACACTGTAATATGTATGATGTACATGTAACATGTGATGATGTACACTGTAACATGTGATGATGTACACTGTAACATGTGATGATGTACACTGTAACATGTGATGAGTACACTGTAACATGTGATGATGTACACTGTAACATATGACGATGTACATGTAACATGTGATGATGTACACTGAACATGTGATGATGTACACTGTAACAAGTGATATGCACACTTAACATGTGGTGATGTACACTGTAACATATGATGATGTACACTGTAACATATGATGATGTACACTTAGCATGTGATGATGTACACTGTAACGTGAGGATGTTCACCGTGACATGTGATGATGCACACTGTAACATGTGATGGTGTACACTGTAACATGTGATGGTGTACACTGTAACATGTGATGGTGTACACTGTAACATGTGATGGTGTACACTATAACATGTGATGGTGTACACTATAACATGTGATGATGCACACTGTAACATGTGATGGTGTACACTGTAACATGTGATGGTGTACACTATAACATGTGATGGTGTACACTGTAACATGTGATGATGTACACTGTAACATGTGATGATGTACACTGTAACATATGAAGATGTACATTGTAACATGTGATGATGTACACTGTAACATGTGATGATGTACACTGTAACAACGGATATGCACACTTTAACATGTGGTGATGTACACTGTAACATATGATGATGTACACTTAGCATGTGATGATGTACACTGTAACGTGAGGATGTTCACCGTGACATGTGATGATGCACACTGTAACATGTGATGGTGTACACTGTAACATGTGATGGTGTACACTATAACATGTGATGGTGTACACTGTAACATGTGATGATGTACACTGTAACATATGATGATGATGCCTGTAACATATGATGATGCACACTGTAACATGTTATGATGTTCACTGTAACATGTGATGATGCACACAAGAAGTGAAGCAACCGGTTTGTCTGCTGAATGTCCAGTCTGGTGATGAGAACATTTCTTTGATTCATTTGAGTTACTGTATTTATAATCATAATGCACTGGGTTGCTTTGAAAGAAAACTGAAAACAAAGTATCAAATACACACGAGTATTGCGCGTGTGCACAGAAACACACATGCACACTCATACACACGCACGCACGCACGCACGCATGCACACACACTCACACACACACATACGAGCGCGCGCGTGTGCGTGCTCTCGCACACTCACGAACACACGCTAACGCATTCATGCACACATAAATGAACATATATATTTGTGTGCTTGAACACATGCATTACGTCTTCGTTGATTTCTATCCATTATGCACATGACCGTTTAATAATGATGCTATTTTTTCTGTCTCTCTCCATCTCTGTTTGTTTGTCTGTCTGTCAGTCTGTGTCAGAACCGTAGTTTGTGTAAAATGCCAGAAATGAGAGAGAAAAAAAATGGTTCATTAAAGTTCAGGAAAAAGAATCAGTACTCGCGATCTATGACACTGCACACTGTGATGATATATGAATGAAGCGAATTATTTTCAATTCACACTCGCAATGATTTATTTCAGCGTACACCTTACCGTGGGCTGGAAATAGTGCGGTCTTTCCACAGAGTATGATTTATTGCCGTGTGTACAGTATATATCAAACGGTGTGGGAGTGTTCTCTTCTTATTGATCTTGCTCATTGTTTTCACTCGTGTTCAGAAACTCGTGAATGAGAAACACTCAGGCGGGCAATAGAGATAGATTCAATGTGATCTCAGAACTCAGAACACAAATAAGTTTACGTTCCACGTTGTCATATCGCCATAGTCTTCAACAAAGACTATAAATGACTGACGACTAATCTGTCATTATTTGGACACGGGAGCATTCATAGATATGTTCTTTACATATATTAGTTAATTGTCTTCAGTACGTATGACACAATGGATTCAGAACAATCAGTTATTTAAGGTATATGTGTTTCTTAAATGGTTTTCATCTGTTTCACCCTAATTATTTTGATCTTATACAGTTATCTGGGAAATGAAGTATATCTTCAACCACACAGCACAAAGAGTACACTTTCAGTCTTCTCTTACAATGTTTGTGTATCTGCCTTTCTCGATTGATAGGTCATGTTCACTGACTTAAAGTCTGCACACTGTTTTTCTGTGGTGAAAAAAAGTTTTGTTAGCTATTACGTGCGTTTCTAACCTGAAAGGTGGTTGTAATGTTTTGATAGAAAATTGTAGCATGTCTCCTTTATCATTTCACTCCCGCTCCCTATCCATCAGCTGCAAAAACTTAAATATTGTAATTATTATTATTATTATAATTAAAAACTTAACCTTTCATTTCCTCACGCTATCAACCAGTTTCCAACAGAAAGCTGGTGGATAGGGTGCGGAAGTGAAAGGGTTGAGATTTTGCTTTGCTATCATGAAACAGCAGGAAGACTGAAGTCATGGTAATCAGTAAAAAACATGAAATCCCTTCATGCAAAATAGCAGCAAATGGCCAAACTTGAGACAGGTTGATAAGTTTAAATACCTGGGATCGATCATTTCACCCGATGCGCATCAGAGTTGGCCAGCAGAATCGGCCAAGCCAAAACAGCATTCAAGAAGATGAAAAGCGTTATTACCAACAAATGCCTATCAATTAACATCAGGAAGAGAGTTCTTGAATGAAATATATAGAACCAATACTGTTGTACGGTTGCGAGGCGTGGACAGTCAACAAGCAAAGCCAGAACAAGATTGAGGCAGTCGAGATGTGGTTTCTGACAAGAATGTTGAGAGTTCAATGGACAGCAAAGAAAACAAACGAGACAGTCTTGATGGAGGCAGACACAAGTAGATCATTCATAAGGAAGATTAGGAAAAGACAGGCAACAGTTCGATGCCTTAGAGCAACAACGCTATATCTCGAAGGCCACCATTTTGAAATGTTTGGAAGCTCATAAAAAATCAGATTGTCAAGCAAAACTTTCACAATTTTGTGAGAAAGTAAAAGATGCTGTGTACACTCGTACATCTCAAAATGGTTGCCACTTATGAATTGCACATAGATTATAAATCATTTTGAAATCGGTAGTCCATTGTTGCTTAAACTTTGTTTGAGAAAGAAGGCATAAGCTTTGAGCAACAAAGGAGTACCGTGAGATGTTCCAGTTCTGCATGAAAAGAGACTCCAAGAATACAGACACAATTTAGGCAACAACCCTATATTTACTCACTAGCCAGTTGTACATATCATGATGTATAAAACTGCACACACATAAATTACAAAAACAAACCTACTGTGTCGGATCTGTGAGAAAAATAATTACGGCAAAAGCAATTAGTCTGTGCACAGTGAAGTTCACAGGCAAAAACTGTATAACACAGCGATAGCTCAGTGTTGCACGTACAAGCAGAGCAGCTGAGCCAAGTCTTTCAGGGGCAAAAACAGTTTTCTTGAGAAATAGTCCAGTGTTGCCTGGGCAAATACAGAACCATAGCTGGTCTTGGTGTGGTAAAAACGGCTTTACAATATTATTTTTTGTAGATTGATAATGTTAAACAAAAAATATAAGGACATGGCCCTCTTAGAACAGTAATCCAATTTATCATCATTTCTCTGGTGTCTTTAAACACTGGGGCTCTGCTAACTGAGAAAGTAAAGGCCCTTCCAGTGCTAGGAAACTTTCGAAATTTATCTGTCGTCTATTATCTTGTCTGCAAATCTTTTCTTCTATCTTCCGTACAAAACCAGTTATATTTTGTTTTGTTTTTTCGTTTTTCCCAGATTTGGTCTTTGCTTCTGCACAATCGGATTAGTGAATTATAATTTATATTAATCACATTATTAGTGAAAGATAAGAATGTATTGTTTCTCTTTTAAGTATATTATTTGAAACATGCAAATTCATGTAAATTCAGACAAGTGGTGACATAGATTCTAACAAAGGCCTGTGTAAGCGAAGAGGGTAAAATTCTTTGAAGAAAAAAAATGCACATACCTTTTTGCATTGAAGATCAGCACATCATTAGTTTACTTGCACAAAACTTGAAGCACATAAACCCTCAAAACAGTAATTAAAATGTTTACAAATATTTAATCACACAGATCAGCCCAGAGTCCAGAAAGTTCAAGAACTCTTCAACAAAGTCATAAACTAGGTTTTCACTGTTTATATACATGTAAATCCAAAGTAAGGAAAGCACAACGAGATTTGATGCACACAGGTTATCACTGATGAAGTCTCCAGTCAAACATCAGAAAGTGCAACAAGAAATATGTTGATGTTCATATGTCACCCTTTACAGTCTTCTGTCCTCATTGCAGAACACCCCATCCAATGTGTATCACACTGATTACCACATATCACTCAGCTAGTCAGTGGTGTGCCTTTGTCTCCAAGTCATTTCATTCGTTGTCCGTGTCATCCTGATCTTCTGTGATGTCAACTTCATGCAGACGATAAAACCACAGCAGCTGAGCTGGGCAAATTTTGGTAGAAATGATGGTGATGTTGGGGTATGACACCCGCATTGCATAATTCAAGCAAGTCCTTTTTCTTGGCTTGTGAGATCTGCAGTCGACTTGTGTATGATACAGACAGCGTTGCAATTGCAATCTGATGGCGCCCACGGCGGGTTGAACCTTTAATTTTCAGCTGGCCAAACTGATCTGACATTTTGTATTTGAAGTACACTGCGTCAGCGTCAGCTTTGGTGACCCGTATCCATTGATTTTTAGCCAGTTCACCTTGGAATTGTCAGTGTCGGTTTTGGTGTTTCTCATGGTCTTTCTGGCGACATCTTTGAAGTCATAGAACGAGTCATATTGAAGAGGCACTACTATGAAAGGATCTTCCCTGGACACTGGCACACTGGCACACAGTTAGCCACTGGTCTGGGTGATAGATTTTCACCTCTTTCTGGTAGGTTCGATTGCAGCATGCATGCTGTCACATTCCATCTGGGTGTGACCGCTTTCCGGAACTTCTGGTCGATAATGTAGATGCTGGGAATATTCTGCACTGCGTGATGGAGAGCTGCAGAGACAAACTTGTTTCTGTTTTGTCCTGTGCATGTATCAGAGAAGAGGATGACATGGTGTACTGACTCGGGCAATGACTCCAGGTGTTTATACAGACAAGGGCCGATTTCATTGCAGTCTCTTTGTCCTTCCATCCTCTGTCCACACATAGCAGGCAGCTTTCTTGTCGCCAAGAGAAAACTGAGGTTGAAAACAGATAGTTTCCTTTTGTAAAAAGTTGGACTGGACGGATCAAAAGGTGTAGACAGCACCGCCTCCAAGTCAAGTGTCGCCACATACAGATCGTTTCCTCTCCTGTGCCTCTTTCTTGTCTTTGGCTTTTTCTAGTCTAGCTTCTTTCTTCCTCTGGTCATGTTCTTGGAATTCTTTTTCTCTTTCTGCAGTCAGTGTATCATTCATCTTTTCATCGTAATAACATTGCAAAGTAGACACTGGTCTTTCTTTGGCCGATGAAAGGACAATGTATTTTTTGTTAAAGATGTCCCTGTACAGACTGCAAAATACAGGGATACCCAGCACCATCAATTCGTCCAAATACAGTTTGTACATTCGGTTCACATTGAGGGTTCTATCTAAGTAGCGCCGACCAGTGTCTTTTCTACAATATGAGACTCACAGCAGGAAATGATTCAATGTGTCTTTTAACCCTCAGTCTATCAGCTTCTGGGGTTTTGTTTGTTGGGGCTTTTTTCCCTCTTCTGTCCTCACTGCGGAACACCCCTTCGACTGAATGTTGAAGTGCGTGTTGTATGTATGAGTGCTTCACAGCCAGAGTGGCCTGAAAGAGCGCTGCACACTCGTACTTGTTCATTTCAAATGGTAAAGAAAAACTATCTGTTAATCTGACGTCTTTTCATGACAGGTTTTCCTTCGTTGTCAAGGTAGGTGCGCGTGTTATTCTGCTGAACATGCCGGCACACACAGTCCTTCTGCCTCTCATAGCTGTCTAAGTGATGTGTCTTTCCTCCTGATTAATTTTCTCAGTACAGTGTAGTTTACACTGCTGCAATCAATATCTTGTACAGATTTTCCAGATATAAGTTTGCCTCTGCTGCTTTTGTACTGCTGTCCCCGAAGTTTCAGCTGCTTTCGAACATTCCTCTTCCAGTTTCTGGGTGAGCTGTTCTTTTCCTTCCACATCTCTTCTTGGGTATTGTGACATACACACGGGGCATAATAACTGAGTTAGAATCTGTGCTGTCTGTGTCACGTACATCCATGGACGCACATGGAGGAAGGGTCGATTGTAGGGTGGCCTGGTCATCTCCAGCTTCACATTCTGTAACTGGGACAGAGAAAGGCTTCTCATGTGCTATGGCTAACGTGTCAGAATATTCAGCACCAGGAGATTCTGCAGTACAGGCCTGGTCATTATGGAAATTCTGTAGGGTCGGTTCATGCTTGGTAGAGGCTGTGTCCCCAAATTCAATGTAGACATTGCGTTTGTTGACCAAACAGCCATCGTAATGCTCAGGCTGACCCCTTGGTGCCAGAAACGTCAGGTAGATGGGATTGAATACAGAGAAAGTCTGCCCATGTCGTAATGTAGGGGTGATGTCCCAGTGTGGTGTACCAATTCTGCTACAAAATATCTTCACTCTTCTGTTGGTGTAATTTTCCAATGCCAAAGGAAGAATGTCACCAGCACTGAGATTCCAACGTCCTTCTTCTTTAAGTTCTTCTATACTGACAAGAGTCTTCTGTCGTTTTTCCACACCATCTGCTGGTCCTTGAAAAAAATCCATGTTATGATTGATGTTGTTCTACATGTGACAACAGAGGGCTTGTCGCAGTGACATATTGTCATGGCAGATGACATGTAGACAGGCAGCACCAAAGAAGCAGTTGCCATCAGCAGGTATAGGCACTTCTTCAAGCCATTGTGAGTCAGAAGATCGTTCAACCTTTTGTTATGTAGTCTGGTAGCGATCTGGCGCAAGGAATGTATCCTGTGGCTTTGTGTGACTGCTGAATTCAATGGATAATCAATCTGCTCCTCTGCAACATATAAATCACATGGACATTGTAGTCTGTGCAGTTATGCAGAGCATCTGTCTGTTTGTCTGTCTGTCTGTCTACTCTGTCTGTCTGTCTGTCTGTTTGGCTGTCTCTGTCTGTCTGTTTGGCTGTCTCTGTCTCTCTCATACACACATGCACACATGCACACAAACTGACACACACACACACACACAAACACACACACACACACACACACACACACACACACACACACACACACACACACACACACAAGAGAGAGAGAGAGAGCCGATGCATGCATGCAAGCATCTAATCAACCAGCAAGCATAAGCATACATGCACACAACATAACACACACAGAGATGAGTAAAAGACAAAGTGAAAGAGAGGCAAGTCCTTTTAGATGTTTCCGCTACATGGAAATCTTAAACAAAGCGATACAGGTGTATGACGTAATTTTTTAAAAATGCATAAAAGAAAAGAAAAAAAATGTATGTATTAAAATGTTCATTGATCACAACGAGAGAAATACTTACCTGTCTCGCAAGATATGTCGATGAAAATGTCATCATCTGCATCAGACCAACAATCTTCATCCATCATGACCGATGTTTTAAAGCAAAGAAAAGAAAAATCAGTTTGATAATTATGAATTCAGTGATGATGGTGATGATTTGCATGTTATATGACAGATCAGAGGCTAACTGATCATAAAAATGTTCTACTGAAAAAAGTCCTTATCATGTAAAGTCTATCAGACTGCATTGTTTTAGTTATAAGCAAAAAGACTGTTCTAAACTTGACATTATTAAGCAGCACTGTGTGAAGCATTTTGCTAAGAAGTCTGATAATGATATTTGCAAAAGAATGTTGTTCTTGCCCTCTAGATTAACAATACAGAAGTGTTGATGCTGAATATTTCTATTTCTTGTGTTACTATCACCACATATGTGGATATGTGTTGTGTTTATACATTACTACCACTACTATTGCTATTACTACTACTTGTCTACATAAGTCTACCACCACTAGTACCATTAATATTAATGATAATGCTCCCAGCTACCCAGAAGTTCTGTGTGCTTTACACAATAAAATAATTAATCATAATGATAATAACTCTTCCAGTTAACTTAGAGCCCAGCGTGATGTACACAATTATAAATATATAAATAAAATAAGAAAATAAAAGAATGAATGAAAACAAACAGAAAATATATAACTAAATAAATAAACAAACAACATGGAATAGGGCAAAACTATAGTCATATGTTTACGATAATACAAAATGGTCAAATGTGTGATGTGTGTTTATTTTGATGCATGTTCATTTTGCGTGAATGCGTGATGTGCATTCAGTTGTGTATGTATACATTGAAAAGAAAGGAGAAAGAGAGAGAGAGAGAGAGAGAGAGAGAGAGAGAGAGAGAGAGAGCACATACCTTAATGGATGATTGAATCCAGATAAACTCAAAATGTATATCGCAGATCGGTAAAATGAAGTCTTTGATTTAAGTTGTTCCTTTTCTGAAAATGGCTGAGAGGAGAATGAATCAGTCTTTGGTAGAGCAGAGGTATTATGTGGGATCTTTCATCCTTTTTATTTCTCACAGTGCCAAAGGCAGTCCACGCAGAGCCAAAAACCATTGTTTACAGATAAGAGGCTGGCCATTTAGGGGTTCACGCAGTGCCAGAAACCATTGTTTACAGATAAGAGGCTGGCCATTTAGGGGTTCACGCAGTGCCAGAAACCATTGTTTACAGATAAGAGGCTGGCCATTTAGGGGTTGACACAGTGCCAGAAACCATTGTTTACAGATAAGAGGCTGGCCATTTAGGGGTTCACACAGTGCCAGATACCATTGTTTACAGATAAAGAGGCTGGCCATTTAGGGGTTCACGCAGAGCCAAAAACCATTGTTTACAGATAAGAGGCTGGCCATTTAGGGGTTCACGCAGTGCCAGAAACCATTGTTTACAGATAAGAGGCTGGCCATTAGGGGTTCACGGCTCAGGCACCAAGGCTGTTTATGCTACATATCCCTGTTTTGCAACTGGAGCGGCACCAGCTGGCACTCTCCTTACAGTGCAAGCATTGCCTATCTCAGTAGACAGATCTGGGTTGCCCATAGGGCTCGTTTTCACTCAGTTGTCAATCTTCCAGGCCACACTAGTTTACAGTTTTAGTAGTCTTTTGTTGCAGAAACTATTCCTTCCCTGTTGGTACTGAAGTGGGGGGGAAAGAAGGCGGTATTTCACAGTGATCCATTCTTGCCCGTGAAAAGCCTGTAAGCTCGTTTTGTGCAACAACGGTTTTTATAGTATAACTTTCAAATTTGACAAACAACTTCTTTTGCACTTTGTTATCATGAATTTTAGAGTAATATCTACCACATATAAAAAAAATTGAAAAATGCAATATTTTTGAGATATAGTGTTGTTGCTCTAAGCCATCGACTTATAGGCCATTTCTTGAGGAAAGGAGAATTGGAACACGTGGTCACAACGGGAAAGCTGGAGGGAAAGGAGGGAAAGAGAGCACCGGGTAGACCCAGGGAGAAGATACTAGACGGACTTGCAGAGTGGCTGGGGACATGGAGGGTGGAAGAGATGCTTGAGGCAACAAGTGATAGAGACAGATGGAAGTCCATAATCGCCAACGCCATGCGGCAAGGCACCTGGATGATGATCATCATCATCATGGTTGAAAATGAAGGATGCTGGCGGATAGAATGAGAGAGTCAAAAAGTTAATTTGAAAAAAACAACAAAGACGGCACAAATTATGGTCAGTAGCGTTCTTTTTGGAACAGGTCTATTGACATAACAATAATGATGATGATAAGGGATGATAGTAATGATAATGATAATAATAACAAATAAAAAGAATGACAGTAATAATGATATTAATAATAATAACAATACTACTACTACTACTAATGATAATACTAATAATACCAATAATAATAACAATATTTATGCGGCGACAAATCTTGGCATTCAAATCAAAGCGCATTCACACATCAGGCATACGCATGCAATCAACAAACAGTACCTTACAATATATATATATATATATATATATATATATATATATATATATATATATATATATATATATATACGCATCGTATTAGATGGAGATCCAATTGCTGGGCAAAAGGCTTTCACGTCAACGGCTGATTTATGGATGGGTTGTTGGAAATCGTTTTGGTTCTTATGGATCAAACCACCAGTGCTACAGTTGTCTAGTGGTAATACCGCCCACCTGTACAATGAGAGGTTGTAGTGTTGAGGCGGGGATGAATATGGAACTGGAGTGTTTGGTTTTTGTTTTAATAGAAATGTTGGGGTGTTTCAGGTGTGGGAGAAAATGATGGCCAATACTTTGCTACTTGAATTATGAAACTGAAGCGTTTAGCTTTTGTTTCAATAGAAATGTTGAGGTGTTTCAAGAGTGGGACAATTTATGTAAGTGGATACTTTTTTTTCTGGATTTTGATTCGGACCTCTTCCAAAGACATCATTGTCAATCTGAAGTGCATGCAATAGAATTCTACCTTATGTCTGCACAACACAAACAAGCATTAGAGGAAACTCGACAGGCAGGTTGTAAATACCAGGCACCAGGCAACACAAAGAAGAAAAAGAAGATGCCAGCTCTTCTGATATCAAGCTGGAATGTAAGGACAATGTGTCCTGGTTTTGACAGCGACCTACAGCTGTTAGATGACACACGGAAGACGGCCATGATAGACAGGGAGCTTCAGCGACAAGGCTACCTGGGGACGGATCACTGCGTGAGAAGACTACACGTTCTACTGGCAGGGGAAGAACCCAGAGGAGCCACGTATTCATGGTGTGGGCTTCGCCGTAAAGAACTCCCTCCTAGCAACCATAGAGCTCCCCACGGGAGGTACGGAGAGACTGCTCACTCTAAAAATGACGACCAGTTCAGGCACAGTCAACTTCATCTGTGCCTATGCCCCAACATTAAGCTCCTCACCCGACGTCAAGGACCAGTTCTATGAGGCCCTGGATGCTGTTGTCAGAGGAGTTCCCAGCAAGGAAGGTCTCTTCATATTGGGAGACCTGAACGCACGCGTAGGTGCTGATTTTGAGGCCTGGCCAACTAGCATTGGACATCATGGTGTTGGGAAGCAAAATGAGAACGGTCAAAGACTCCTGGAACTTTGCTCTTATCACAAGCTGGCCATCACCAACACCTTCTTCAACAATAAGGAGAAGCACAAGGTGTCATGGTGCCACCCCAGATCCCACCACTGGCATCAGCTCGACCTCGTCTTAACAAGGAGGTCGGACCTTAACAACGTCCTCAACACGAGGAGTTTCCACAGCGCTGATTGCGACACAGACCACACCCTGGTACGCAGCAAGATCAAGCTTCTACCCAGAAGACTGCATCACTCAAAGAAGAAAGGTCACCCAAGGATTAATGCCTGTCGCACATCCGATCCGACCAAGGCCGGGAGTTTGTAGAAACCCTGAATGAAGCGCTCAAGAGTGGCTCAGAGATCCAAAACGCTGAGGAAAAGTGGAATCGCGTGAAGGACTAAATCTATCAGTCCGCCCTGAGTATATTTGGGAAAAAAGAACGAAAGAATCCCGACTGGTTTGAGGCAAACTGGCAGGAAATGGAACCAGTGGTGGAAGCGAAACGCAAGGCTTTACTTGCGTATAAAAACAACAATACCCAAACTACTCGTGATGCTTACAGAGCTGCCCGCAGCAAGGCCCAACAAACTGCTCGGCGATGCGCCAACGACTATTGGCTACAGTTAAGCTCAAGTATCCAGCAGTCTGCAGATTCAGGCAACACTGGCAGCATGTACGCTGGTATCAAACAAGCGACTGGTCCAGCAGCCTCCAAGTCAGCTCCCCTTAAGTCCAAAGCAGGAGAGAGCATCACAGACTCAGCAAAGCAGATGGAGAGATGGGTAGAGCACTACCTGGAGCTGTACTCCACGCAGAACTCTGTCACCGATGCTGCCCTGGATGCCATTGAGGACTTGCCTGTCATGGAGGAGGTGGATGCTGAGCCAAGCCTTGAAGAACTAAGCAAGGCGATTGACGGTTTGGCGACGGGAAAAGCCCCTGGTGAAGACGGAATATCTCCAGAGGTCATCAAGTGCGAGAAGCCTGCTCTTCTCAACGAGTTGCATGAACTTTTGTGCTTATGCTGGAAGGAAGGCTTCATTCCGAGAGACATGAGAGACGCCAGGATAGTGACTCTATATAAGAACAAGGGCGACCGCAGTGACTGTAACAATTATCGCGGAATCTCACTCCTCAGCATTGTTGGGAAAGCATTCGCCAGAGTGTCTTTACCCGTCTTCAGAGGCTGGCAGCTCGCATCTACCCTGAGTCCCAGTGCGGCTTTAGGGCCGGAAGATCGACCATCGACATGATCTTCTCTGTCCGGCAACTACAGGAAAAGTGCCGCGAGCAGCACATGCCCCTTTGCCTCGCCTTCATTGATCTCACGAAAGCGTTCGACCTGGTCAGTCGGAGTGGTCTTTTCAAGCTTTTGAAGAAAATCGGCTGCCCCCCAAGACTATCAGCTGTCATCGAGTCTTTTCACGAGGATATGCATAGCACTGTGTGCTATAATGGTGCCACATCAGAGCCTTTTAGAATCAGCAGCGGAGTGAAACAGGGATGTGTTTTGGCCCCAACTCTGTTCGGGATCTTCTTCTTGATGTTGCTGACCTATGCCTTCTGCAGATCTGAAGAAGGGGTATATCTTCATACAAGTACCGATGGAAAGCTCTTCAAATTGCCAGGCTTCGTTCCAAAACTAAGGTGGAAAAGAAGACCATCAGAGAAGCTCTCTTCGCAGATGATGCTGCGCTGGCTTCCCACAGTGAACAAGATCTCCAGAGGCTCGTTGATCGCTTCGCCCACGCTTGCAGAGAGTTTGGTCTCACAATCAGCTTGAAGAAAACTGAGATCTTAGGCCAAGGCTTTGAAGAACCACCATCTCTACACATTGGAGACTACGACCTCAATACTGTCCACCAAGTTCAGTACTTGGGGTCCACCATAAGTGACAACCTCTCTCTGGACGCTGAAATCGGAGCCAGAATTGCAAAGGCCTTATCTGTTGTGGCTAAACTGAACAAGCGGGTCTGGTCCAACAGCAGTCTCACTGCGAACACCAAAATGCAGGTGTACAGAGCATGTGTGTTGAGCACACTTCTCTACGCAAGTGAAGCCTGGACCACATACGCCAGCCAACAAAAGAGGCTCAACATTTTCCATCTCCGCTGCTTGCGACGCATCCTCGGCATCCAATGGCAAGACAAGGTGACCAACGCAGAGGTCCTCCGTCGTGCGGGCCTACAGACCATCTTTGCCCTTCTAAGCCAACGCCGACTACGCTGGCTTGGCCATGTGCGTCGAATGGAGGATGGACGCATACCAAAAGACATTCTCTACGGCGAACTGGCAAACCGGAAGCGAACTACAGGACGCCCACAGCTACGCTTTGTAGACGCATGCAAAACGGACCTTAGAAGCTCAGGAATTGACCCAGGCTCTTGGGAGACTCTGGCGGAAGACAGGGCAGCGTGGCGGACAGCCGTTCAGCAAGGCGTTGTGAATGTGGAGAGGAGGAGAGCAGAAAGCGCAGATGAGAAAAGGGCTCTTCGCAAGCAACGTTCCAGAAACCAGACAATAGCGACTCAATTTGTATGTGGCAGATGTGACAGAGATTGCCACTCAAGAATCGGCCTGCACAGCCACAGCAGAAAGTGCACGTCATGACCACAACGCCTCCGGTGCAGACTATCATCTCCTGAGATGTAAAGAGGCCGACGAGACAAACATACAGTTCAGAAGTAAGTTTGGAGGTCAGAAAATACAATATATTTGACTGTACCACTGATACATGGACATGTGAATGTGTCTGTGTGTGTGGCCTGTGTGCAAGCGTGTGTACGAGTGTGGAGGCGAGGAATGCACGCGTGTGTGTATGTGTAGTGTTTATTTGTGTGTATGTGTGTGTATGCGAGTGTGCGTTTGTTTATTTGTGTGTGCATGTGTGTGTGAATGCATATGTATTTGTAAATGTGAATGTGCCGCTCGCGCGCGCGCGCGCGCGCGGCGTGTGTGTGTGTGTGTGTGTGTGTGTGTGTGTGTGTGTGTGTGTGTGTGTGTGTGTGTGTGTGTGTGTGTGCGTGTGTGTATGTGTGTGTATGTGCGTGTATGTTCGTGTAATTGCATTCTGATCGCCAGACTGTTGTATTCTGTTGTCTGTGAGGAGACTTTCAAAGGAAATAATAAGCTTGCATTTTTCACTCCTGGGAGAATAGGTTTCCATAGAAACAATAATGTTGGGAAGACAGAAGTACCAGAGTAAGAAAAATCAGGCACTATAAGCACAGATGCCACGTGATGGATAAGGGATTCACAGTAACTATGGTGAGTATCGTTACAGCGTGCATACATCTTCTTCCTCAGTAAGATCAGTCTAACTTAATTATTATGTATAATAATTATGTCTATTCTTGTATCGATCTATTATAGAAACTCATGTTCCATTGCAGTGAAATGTATCTTTCCATATGTTAAGCCTTACAAGTCTCATGAAAACCACCATGAATGATCTCAGCTTGACCAAGAACACTTCGCCAATTTAATCTGTTTGCAGAGTTTTGTTGAATCGCCTATAGATGCAAGACTGACAAATGTGTTCCACTTGTGCCTGCTTTCTCAGGACTGTCAAATGTGAGATTCAAGATTGAACAGCATAATGCCAAAAATGAACTTTCACTTGTCTACTATTAATGCTCAGTGGCATGACTATATGCCAGTGTTTTCTCAAAAGCTTTTCTTTATGACAAGTACTTAAAACTTGATGTTCATTCTGAAACCTCCAATGTAGAAAATACTATATGTAATCTGTTTTATAGGTCAACATCGCTTTTTTCCTTTGTGCATCAACTGATACCATTTTCGTTACCAGACTGTATGCTGATGTCTGTTTATTGTTAAACAAACAAACAAACAAAAGTGAATACAAAAACGGTGTACAGAAACATTTGAGTTTACAAATTATCATAACTGTTTTGCACAACCCTATTGTCTTGACTCCCCACTTGTTTCACGCCTAAATAGTTACCTCCCTTCGCTCATTATTCACTGTCTTTTCAGTTCAGTCCGTCTTCCTGTCAACGACTTTTGAACACAGCGAAGTTATGTTATCCGGTGGTTCTGTCTCGTAGACATATTTGGTGTGCTGTTGTAGCTCTTGTGAAGGCCCAAATATCGTAGCCAATAGCTGTTTTGTCTGTTCTTATTGTTGTGTCAGCTTTCAATGTGAGTACAGTACATTTTTTATATTTACTTCCGCCAATGTAACCCACCAGAATAGAGTGTCAATGCATTGGATGAGGTCTTGATGTTTTACCTAACATGTGTTTTCCATGGGCTCATAAAACACTACTGTCCATCTCCCACCACTGACTGTTAAATCAGTCAACAGTTTGTATAATTCTTGGGTAGGGCAGCAGGAATCACTTCTGGTAATAGTAACACGAAGCAAGCTGGCACTACCTGTAAGACAGGTTCATTGGGATCTATTTTTACTATCTTTGTGTTACAAAGTGTTGTTTTTTTTAGTTTTTAAGTTTTGTCAAGTTACACGTCATTACACGCTGTTGGGGTATCCAGTAAGAAAACCCGTCACCAGATTGACAGAGGAAGAGCTGGATGGCAAAAAATCAAAGTCTGGTCCAGCTTCAGCATTATAAACTGCTTGCTGCTGCTCCCGAACACAAAGACAGAGGATTTTGTCTCCTGCTGCGTCTGATCACTCAACCTCCACAAGTCCACAGACCACAACGGTTACACGTGAAGAAGAAGAAGAGAATACGAAAACTATCTAAACTGAAACTGTATTTATCCACCATACAATCTCCCGTATGTCCCATGGAAATCATTCCGAATTTATGAAGATGACCAAAGAGCACTTCCATTGGTGTTAGCTGACTAGAATAGAAAACGCGTACCCTTCCAGTTTATTTCACAGAACAATTTCTCAGTGTACTAAAACAGCACAGTAGAAACTCATTCAATTATAGACCATGGCAACCTTGATCGAAATGATGAACATGAAGACTGTGTTCCTGCTACCCTACCCAAGAATTATACAAACTGTTGACTTATTTAACAGTCAGTGGTCGGAAATGGACAGTAGTGTTTTATGAAGCCATGGAAAACACATGTTAGGTGAAACATCAAGACCTCACTCAATGCATTGACAATCTATTCTGGTGGGTTACACTGGAGGAAGTAAGTATGAAAAAAAAACTGTACAATACTCACATTGAAAGCTGACACAATAACAACAACAGCCACAACACCTATAGGGTATGATACGTGGATCTTCACATGGGCTACAACAGCACACATATGAGACACAAACTGAGAGTGAAATCAATTAGCTGTGTTTACAGAAACCATTGACAGGAAGAGGGACTGAACTGAAAAGAAAGTAAATAATGAATGAAGGGAGGTAACTATTGCGGTGTGCAATAAGGCAATGGGGTTGTGCAAAACGTTTATCATAATAAGTGAACTCAGCAACACATTTCTTATAAATTTGTACAGTACTCACATTGAAAGCTGACACAATAACAATAACAATCGGGAAACCTATTGGTTCCGATATTTGGGGTTTCACCAGGGCTACAACAGCACGCAGATACGTTTGCAAGACACAACCAGTGAGTAAAATAACTTAATTTTGTTCAGAAGCCATCAATTTTAAAAGGGACTGAACTGAAAAAAGAAGTGATTACATCAGCTTTGATAATTATATATAAAAAAGATTCCTGAGTGATTTTTTTTCTTTGCAAGGAAGTTTCTCTTTGTAAGCTGAGTCCTTAAACTTCATCATCATCAACATGTGCCCTGCCACATGGCGTTGGCGATCATGGTCCTCCATATGCATCTATCCCTCGTCGCCACAATCACATCTTCCACACTCTCTGTCCCCAGCCACCCTGTAAGTCCGTCCAATATTTTCTCCCTGGGTCTACCTGGTGCTCTCTTTCTCTCCAGTGTTCCTGTTGTGACTATGTCCTCTAATTCCCCTTTCCTAATAAAATGGCCTATAAATGTTGCTTGCATTTTCCTAATCTTCCTTATCTTCTTTCTTGTGTCTTCCTCCGTCAAGACTGTCTCGTTTGTTTTCTTTGCTGTCCATGGAACTCTCAACATTCTTCTTAGAAACCACATCTTGGCTGCTTCAATCTTGTTCTGGCTTTGCGTGTCGACTGTCCACGCCTCACAACCGTATAACATTATCGGTTCAATACGATATTCAAGAACTCTCTTGGAAATCTTAATTGACAAGCATTTGTTGGTAAGAATGCTCTTCATCTTCTTGAATGCTGTTTTAGCTTGGCTGATTCTGCTGGCTATTTCTGATGTGCATCTGCCTTCTGGTGAGATGACCATTTCCCAGATATTTAAACTTATCAGCGTGTCTGAAAATTTAGCTATTTACTCTTATTTTACATGAGAGGATTTCATGTTATTTACTAATTACCATTACTTCCATCTTCTTGCTATTTAGCTCCAACACCCCCCCCCCCTTTTTATTTTTTCTTTCTATTTTTATTATACTATTTTTATTATACTTGAGATCTATGTTCCCTCACGTACCCTCCGCTCTGCCTCCGATCCTCTGACTTTTCGCTTTCCACGCACTAAGCTCAATACCTATGGTCCACGAGCCTTCTCTGTTTCTGGTCCACTCTCCTGGAACAAACTTCCTCTCTCAGTCCGTCAGCAACCTACTTTTGCCTCCTTCAAGTCCGCTCTCAAAACTCACCTTTTCTCCTCTGCATAAAATCCTAACCTCACTCAACCCCCCTCTGCAGCCTGTCTCCGCTCGGAGGGGAATCACTTTGTTTTAATATATAATTGTATATGATGTGCTCTCTGTGGTTTTCCATTGGTTTTATTCTTGCTTTTATTGCTTTTATTCTTTTCTCCCCATTTGTGGCCATGCATGTGTGTGTGTGTGTGTGTGTGTGTGTGTGTGTGTGTGTGTGTGTGTGTGTGCGTGCGTGCGTGCGTGCGTGCGTGTGTGCGTGTGTGTCTTTTCGGCGCTTGGATTTGATTTTGTCGAGATTTGTGCTATATAAATATTGTAATTATTATGTATGCATGTGCGTACGTATGTATGTATGTATGTATGTATGTATACGCCTAGATTTATGTATGTATGTATGTATGCATGTATACGCTCAGCTTAGATTTATGTATGTAAGTATGTAAGCATGTATGTATGCATGTATACGCTCATATGTATGTAGGTATGTATGCATGTATACGCTCAGCGCTTAGATTTGATTTTGTCAAGATTTTGCGCTATATAAATAAAATATATTATTATTATTATTAAGGTTTTGTAGATCCATTTCATTTTCTGCAATCAGCATGGTGTCATCTGTGTCACGAATGTTGTTTAATATTTTTCCTCCATCCTTTAATCTAGGGCATTCTTCAAGGTTTCTCATGATGGTTTCTCTGGTGACAGAACACAACCAAGTCTGACTCCTCTTTTGATATTTTGGAAAGAGCTTATATTGTTTTCTATTCTCATTGCTGCTGTTTGTTCCCAATACATATGTCTGATTATTCGTAGATCTTTTCCAACAATATTGAGTCTTTCTAGCTGGTTGATCAATTCTTCATGTCTTACCCAATTGAACATCTTGGTATAATCAACAAAGCATAAATGTAAATCCTTATTCAACTTGAAAGACCTCTCTATGGTAGTTCTTAGGATGTATATGGCATTAATAATTCTTTTCCATTCCACAAATTCACACTGTTCTTCTGCTATTCCTGTTTTGATTCTGTTCCTTGTCCTCATGATTATTCTTAATAGGATTTTTGTTACATGACTCATCAAGCTGATTGTACAATGGAATTCGCATTCTATAGCCCCTGTTTTCATCGGAAGTGCAATGAAATTAATTTGACATATCTTTGGGGATTTTGCCAGAGTCGTAAATTTCATTTAGGAGGACTGTAATTTTTTTTCAATACCGAATTCCTCCTGGGCTTCAATCATCTCTATAGTAATATTGTCTGGTCCTGGGGTTTTTCCTGGTTTCATCTTTTTCAATGCCGCTCCAATTTCATCTTTCATTATGGGTGGTCCTTCAACGTTCTTTCTCATAATGTGTTCTTCATTTCTGTCATCTTTAAATGGTCTTTAATGTACTCTCCTCATCTATTTAATATTTTGTCTTTTTCCACGATAAGCGTACCATTTTTCGATTTTAAGCAATCAGTTGATTTGTATGTTTTTTTCCTGTGGACAGTTTCTTCAATTCTTCTGTACATACCCTGAGGATCTGTTTTGTGTCGGTCTTCTATTTCTTTGCACTTTCTTTTCAGCCGAGCTCCCTTAGCTTCATTGCATCTATCCCTGATTTCTTTGTTTATCTTTATGCGTCTTTCCCCTTTTCCCTTTGCCTTCCTTCGCTCTTCCACCAAGCCTATAATTTCTTTTGTCATTCAGTTCTTTTTTGCTTTTCTGTCTACTCTAGGGATTTCTTTACAAGCTCCATTTATCGAGTTTGTCAACTTTGTCCATTGTTCCTCACTGTCACCAACGTCTTCCAAAGCGCTGAATTTGTTTTGAACATGTACGTTAATTTTTTTTACGTGTCGCTTCAAGAGTCTGAGATTTAGTTTAATGTTACTTTTGGTCTGTTTTCTTTTCGTCAGTTTCAGCCTAAGTCTTCCCATTACAGGATTGTGGTCACGGTTGCAGTCTGCACCTGGCAGTGTTTTTGCTGTCAGCAAAGAATTTATAAATCTTTTATTGATCAGGATGCAGTCAATTTGATTTTTGGTATTGTCTCCTGGACTCATCCATGTCCTTTTTCTTCTATTAGGCTTCTCAAACCAGTTGTTTCCTTCTATGAACTCATTCATCTGTGCCCCTTCCATTAGTTTCTCTCCCCTTTCATTTTGTGTACCAAGGCCATGAGGTCTAAAACTATATCATCCACCCTATCCTGTCCCACTTTAGCATTAAATATCCCATTATTATTGTAACTTCCTGTTTTACATTGAGCTTTGGCCTTCTCTAATATTCTACAGAAGTTGTCAATTTTGTCCTGAGTACCTGCGGATGTTGGTGCATACACCTGAATGAACCTTGCCGATGAATTCTATACTACTCTCCACCATCTTCTGGACACTCATGCTCCAGCCACAACCCGTCTTTTACCTGACCGCCCCTCTACCCCCTGGCTCACTCATGAGATTGCCTGTGCAAAACGTGCCCGCCGCAGAGCAGATCGCAGGCAACTTTTCCAAGCCTCTAAAACAAAAGTATCCACCCTCATTGCATCTGCAAAAACAAGCTATTTCCAAACCAAAATCCTGAATGCCTCTTCTTCAAAAGAACTCTTTACAACCATGAATCATCTCCTTGGCACACGAAAAGATTTACCTCTCCCAACAAAACACACAAATGAAGAACTCCCATCTGTATTCTCCAAGTATTTCACCACCAAAATACAAACTTTTTCGTGACAGGCTTGACAGGACACCCTGTCAACCATGCCCACCTGACCCTTCCTTCTCTGGCACACCTCTTACTACTTTTACCCCAGTCTCACAAGAAGAAATTCTCAACACAATCAGATCCATGTCGTTCAAAACCTGCGAACTGGATCCTCTTCCAGGTTCTCTCTAATCCGACTGTCTCCCTACTCCCCTCTCATTTATCACTGTCATCATCAACACTTCTCTTCAAACTGGAACTGTCCCAGATTCTTTCAAGTCTGCTATTGTTCACCCTCTCCTCAAAAAATACAATTTAGACCCAAATGAACTGAAAAATTACCGGCCTATCTCTAATCTCTCTTTCTTGTCAAAACTCCTTGAAAAAGTTGTCCTCAACCAGCTGAACTCTCACCTGTCTGCCAACAATCTCCTCAATCCTTTCCAGTCAGCCTACCACCAGTGGCATAGCACTGAAACTGCCCTACTACACATTCTCAACAATCTCCTCCTTGCAACTGATACTGGCAAAGTCTCTCTCCTCACACTCCTTGATCTGTCTGCAGCCTTTGATACTATTGATCATGGTATTCTCCTTTCTAGACTCCATCATACTTTTGGCATCTCTGACACTGCTCTCTCCTGGTTCACTTCATATCTATCAAACAGAAAACAAACCGTTCTCATCAATGGCACTTACTCTCAACCTGCATACCTGACCTGTGGTGTTCCACAAGAATCTGTCTTTGGCCCTGTTTTTTTCACTCTTTACACCTCCCCACTGTCCACCATCATCAGCTCCCACTCTATAAAACACCACTTCTATGCTGATGACACCCAACTTCAAGACAGTGACTCACCTGACAATATACAGCGCCTCTTGACTCGCACCACTGAGTGTTACTTGGACATTAAGAACTGGATGACATACAATAAACTTCAGCTTAACGACGACAAGACAGAAGCTATCCTCATTGGCACCCGTCAGAAACTTTCCAGCTGCCTCCTCTTTCTCTCCCATTATATAACACATAAGTCCCAATTTCTGATTCAGCTAAAAACCTTGTGTCTGCATTGACTCTACCCTCTTCATGAACAACTTTGTTTCTCAAACTGCCAGATCTTGCTTCTATCACCTCCATCGTATAAGCGTGATCAGGAAGTATCTCTCTGTCGAAACAACTGCAAAACTCGTTCTCTCCTTCATAATGTCTCGCATTGACTATTGCAATTCACTCCTGTCTGGTCTTCCTGCCTCCACCATTCACATCCTACAGCGCATTCAAATCCAATGCTGCACGCCTTGTACTCAAAAAGAAAAAAGCTGACCACATATCTCCTTCCTGGCACAACTTCACTGGCTCCCTGTATCAAAGCGCATACAGTACAAACTAGACACCATGTGCTACAGAAGCCTCAATAATGCAGCCCCCGATTACCTGTCAAGCCTACTTGAGATCTATGTTCCCTCACGTACCCTCCGCTCTGCCTCCGATCCTCTGACTTTTCGCTTTCCACGCACTAAGCTCAATACCTATGGTCCACGAGCTTCTCTGTTTCTGGTCCACTCTCCTGGAACAAACTTCCTCTCTCAGTCCGTCAGCAACCTACTTTTGTCTCCTTCAATCCGCTCTCAAAACTCACCTTTTCTCCTCTGCATAAAATCTTGACCTCACTCAACCCCCTCTGCAGCCTGTCTCCACTCGGAGGGGAATCACATTGTAATATATAATTGTATATAATATGCTCTATAATTTTCCATTGCTTTTATTCTTTTTCCCCATTTATAGCCATGCGCGCGCGCGCGCATGTGTTTGTGTGTGTGTGTGTGTGTGTGTGTGTGTGTGTGTGTGGTGGCGTGCGTGTGTGTCTGTTTCAGCGCTTAGATTTGATTTTATCAAGATTTTGCGCTATATAAATATTGTAATATTGTAATTATGTTGATATCAAATGGCCTGCCATCCAGTTTAACCAACAAAACTCGGTCTGATACAGCGCAGTATCCCTTAACTGCTTTTGAGTTGTCCCTGTCCATTATGATGCCTACTCTTCTTTTATAAGTGTTTCCACTAGAAAATTTTATTGTATACTCTCCTGATCTTATCATGCCTGCCCGCTTCTATCTCACTTCCCTTTGTCCTAAAATATTAATGTTAAGCCTTTGCATCTCAAGCTTGACATTCTCTAGCTTTTCCTTTTGCAGCAATGTCCTCACATTCCATGCTGCAATTTTAGTAATTTTTTTTTCAGTTTGATTGCAGCAGCTTGCTGACGTTCTGTGTCACCTGCGCATGATGATGGTCCCTATCGGATGAAGGTGCTCCATAGGTACCCCTATTTACGTCGTTATCCTCATTTTTCTTGCTTTGGCTGGCCATGATTTTTCTTGGGAAAATACGCTGGTGGTTTCCGTTGCCTGCTATCTGTTTGTGTACGGACTCACCAGCCGTTGTAGTTCCCATGAAAACCTACAAGGCAGTAGGGGTGATTTTTCTTTCAGGGTTTACTCCCTTAGCCTTATTTTTTTCTCGAGATAACCACAAAGCAGTGGTACTTATTTGCCCATAGCTGGGGGTCTGGTTCGTGGGACTGGGGCATGTCCACACGCCAATGGGCCTGCGTGCCGCATGTCTGGGGGCCAGACCTCCTCCGAGTCCCTCGAGTTTTAGCCTCAGTCCAATAGGTGCTCAGCTACCACATGTCGCCACGAGGAGGCACAATGTAGGGCTTGCTGATGGAAAGACTATGTAATGATAGAGAGAGACTTACGCATTCTGCTCATCTTCTTGCACACCTGGAAGCAGCAGTGCTAGCCAGCAGTGCAGGCCGAAAGTCAGAGGTGACAAGCACGCATTCACTAGCCAATACACTAGACGCATCACATCACATCAGCCATTTGACATGTTAAAACTTCAAAATAAGTAAAGGCAGGAAATGTGCATTGCTTCTCCTTATGCACTAAAATGAAAAATGTAATTAAGAAGAAGTCACTGGGAAAAACTTAGCTGCTGGCAAACAAAGTAAAAGGTAAACATAATTGTTTAAACATGTCAACATTTCATTTTATCTTAAGAAGTAGAAAATATTTGCAATGTCAAGTATTAAAAATGTCGACGCTTAACGGAAAAAATGTGGATGATAGACAAGGAATGTGTCTGCAGCTGTGCTAATTACGAAAGATGTAATAGTGATAAAATGGACACTTTTCTATTGTCAGAGGCCCGTGAAGATCATTCACTACTTTTAACGTGTAGATTTTGTACTGCAACCTTTACTATAAGCTGAGTCATCATCGTCATCATCATCATGTGCGCTGCCACATGGCGTTGGCGATCATGGCCATCCACATGTATCTATCCTTTGTCATCGCAAGCACATCTTCCACACTCTCTGTCCTCAGCCACCCTGCGAGTCTGCCCGATATTTTCTCCCTGGGTCTATCTGGTGTTCTCTTTCCCTCCAGCTTTCCTGTTGTAACCAGGTGCTCCAATTCCCCTTTCCTCATAAAATGGCCCATAAACGCTTTTTGTATTTTCCTGATTTTCTTTATCAATGATCTTCTTGTGTCTACCTCCATCAAGACTGTCTTGTTTGTTTTCTTTGCTGTCCATGGAACTCTCAACATTCTTCTTAGAAATCACATCTTGGCTGCCTCAATCTTGTTCAGGCTTTGCGTGTCGACTGTCCACGCCTTACAACTGTATAACATTATTGGTTCGATATAACATTCAAGATCTCTCTTCCTGATGTTACTTGATAGGCATTGTTGGTAATAATGCTTTTCATTTTCTTGAATGCTGTTTTGGCTTGGCTATTTCTGATGTGCATCTGCCGTCTGTTGAGATGACCATTCCCAGATATTTAAACTTATCAACCTGACTGAAAGTTGGCCATTTGCTCTTATTTTGCATGAAAGGCTTTCATGTTTGTTTGTTTTTTACTGATTACCGTTACTTCCGTCTTCTTGCTATTTAGCTACAACCCTTTATTTTTGCTTTCTATTTTTATTATACTCTCAAGGTCTTGTAGATCCCTTTCATTTTCTGCAATTAGCATGGTGTCATCTGTGTAACGAATGTCGTTTATCATTTTTCCTCCAACCTTCAATCCAGGACATACTTCAATGTTTTTTCACGATGGTTTCGCTGTAAATGAAAACAAATCTGGTGACAAAACACAACCTTGTCTGACTCCTCTTTTGATATTTTGGAAAGAGCTTATATCGTTTTTTATTCTCATTGCTGCTGTTCCCAATACGTATTTCTGATTATTCGTAGATCTTTTCTATCAATATTGAGTCCTCTAGTTGGTTGATCAATTCTTCATGTCTCACCCAATTGAACATCTTGGTATAATCAACAAAGCCTAAATAAAAATCCTTATTCAACTCGAAAGATCTTTCAGTGATAGTTTTTAGGAAGTATATGGCATTAATAGTTCCTTTCCCTTCGACAAATCCACACTTTTCTTCTGCTATTCCTGTTTTGATTCTGTTCCTTGTCCTCATCATGATTATTCTTAAAAAGATTTTTTTTACATGATTCATCAAGCTGATTGCACGATGGAGTTCGCATTCTATAGCCCCTGCTTTTCATTGGAAGTGCAATGAAAATTGATTTTGACATATCTTTGGGGATTTTTCCGGTGTCATAAATTTCATTTAGGAGGACTATTATTTTTTCAATACCAGATATCTCCCAGGCTTCAAATGTCTCTGTAGTAATATTGTCTGGTCCTGTATTCATCTTTTTCAATGCTGCTCTATGTTACATTTCAAAAAAGAGAAACTCAATGTGAAAGTGCGAATGCCCATAAGAGAAGTGTGACATAAAAATGTGTCTGTCGATTCAGCTACTCTCCGCTGTTCGCTCTTGGTTTGTGTTTCACTCGATAATGAATCGAGAATATTTGTTTTGGTTATGCTAACACTGAAAATATAATTATGTTTAAGTTTGATTTCGCTGTATAGAAATATGTAGAATCCTTTGGAACAATCTAGAAATGACAAGAAAATTTAGAATACCTTAGACCTTTCTAGAATCTTCCGGAAAATCGTAAACACATTTAATCTGTACAATGATTGGTAAGAACTACAGAATATTCTAGAAAGGGAAGGTTCGAGAATGTGGATATGACTGGCTGAAAATCTAGGGAAAAGCCGAGAATATTCGGGAACTTTCCATGTTATTATAAATAAAACGTGACTGTGGGTTGAAAGAGAGAGTGATTGGAAGAGTTGACGTGTAAGTTTGATGTCAGAGATAGAGAAGGTGCTGTAGATTTGTGGAGTTGCTGCGTGTAGATTTGAGGGCTGAAGAAGAAGAATTCTGTAAACTAGGAGTGGTGCATTGGATGCGTGAAGTATTTACCCAGTTCGTTGTGTTTTCTACGTTCTTCAGATGAAGGATTATTTTCGTTTAACCTGGACTGGTGTATTCTGTCTCTTAGAAGAATGGTCAACTGCTAGATTTTCACGAACCTGCATAAACTGCAAGACACTGCCAGTCACCTACATCCTCACATGTGACACTTAAACTTCACTTTTCATTATGGGTAGTCCTTCAACGTTCTTTCTTATGATGTGTTCTTCGTTTCTGTCATGTTTAGAACGATCTTTAGTGTACACTTCCCATCTATCTAATATTTTGTCTTTTTCCATGATAAACGAGCCATCTTTCGATTTTAAGCAACCAGTTGATGTGCATGTCTTTTTCCTGTGGACAATTTCTTCAATTCTTCTGTACGTACCCTGTGGATCTGTTTTGTGTCGGTTTTCTGTTCCTTTGCATTTTGTTTTCAGCCAATCTTCCTTAGCTTCATTGCACCTATTCCCGATTTCTTTGTTTATCTTCCTGTGTCCTTTCTCTTTTCCCTTTGCCTTCCTCCGTTCTTCAATCAAGCCTATAATTTGATTTCTTTTGTCATCCAGTTCTTTTCTTTTTTCGTTTCTATCTACTCTAGGGATTTCTTCACATGCTTCTTTTATCGAGTTTCTCAACTTTGTCCATTGTTCCTCACTGTCATCAACTTCTTCCAGAGCACTGAATTTGTTTTGAACATGTACATTAAATTTTTTTTACGTGTCGTTTCATTGTCTTTAAGAATCCAAGATTTAGTATGATGAGTAAAAAGGTTTAAAGAGATTAGTGGCCTGTGATAAGACCAGGTGCTCGTGGACTTTCAAAGGAAAGGGAAGATTAGAAACAGGCTGACATTGTTTTAGATCGTCTGGGTCTAGATTTGACTTTCTTACAAGGGCATAATTCAAGATCTGTGACATGATGTGTTCACAGAAAACGTCATGATTTTGGATGCAAGTGGAGAATAATTTTAAAATGCAGTTAGTGAAAAGTAATGCAAGGACAGGAACAAGGTTGCCGGATTTTTCAAGCATTGCAAGGATAACTTTTGTCACTTAATTAAGATTGACTGGTTAAAACGGTGTAAATGTGATCGAGCTGACATTTCTTCTTTTTGTTCTATTTCTTTCTGAAAAACCCACTGACTTTGTCGGGTGGCATTTGGGCGGAACATTGTTTGGAAGGACAATTTTAGTTGTTCCATCCATCATCTGGCCATCAACTGGAAAGTCCTGGATGAATTCAAGTATGATTTTGTCATCTTTTACACTGAATTGTTTGCTCTTCCCTAATACAAATCGAATAACTGTTTTCGGTCTGTGTTGTTTTGTTTGTTGTCGTTGTTGTTGTTGTTGTTGTTGCTGCTGTTGTTGTTGTTTTTTGTTGTCGCTGCTGTTGTTATTGTTGCTCTTGTTGCTATTGTTGTTGTTATTGTCTTTTTTTCTTAATCGCGAGAGGAAGGAATTTTGTTGCCATTGGATCATCTGTGTTAAACAGTAGTCAGTCACACTTCTTTTGATGTTTATGTCTGTAACGCTTGATGTCTTGTTTGCTTCCTTTGTTACAAAAGTCCCGAGTGGAGCAACAAAGGAGACTGGATGGCACATCACGCCCGCTTCTGGCACCTCGTATAGCTAGGCTGACTCCAAAGTATTGCTACGCATTCCTTTGGACCATGTCATCGAGGACGGGAAGGGAATCATGATGTCTGGGCAGGCCCGGATCTCCATACTTATCGCCCATGTCTGTGCCCTGTGGATGTCACTCTGGTGTTGTTGTAAAGTGGCACAATCAATTCGAGCAGCACAGTCTAGCTGGATTGGCATAAGTATGGCGCTACGGGTTTCCTGTGATGGTGGAACAGGTTACAATTTCGGACTAATCAGCTACTGCCCACCTCAGTTCAGGCAGCTCCCAGACAACAGTGTGCTGGGGTGCTATGGTTTGCCTGATTCGGTGGGTGCTTGGATCGAAGAAGTGATCAAAAAGTGAAAGTCTCCAAATGCACCACATGATTAAAGACGACACCACCAGTCATATGACTGGGCATTTGGAATGTCAGGACCATGGACCCTGACGTTTGGACAAACCGAAACAGATCAAAGACAGCAGGAAAACAGTAACCATTGACTCAGAGCTTAGAAGACTGGACATTGACATTACAGCACTGCAAGGAACCAGGCTTTCTGCAGACAGCATGCTGTGGGAGAAGGGCTTTACCTTCTTCTGACAAGACACAACTCACCGTTGACAAAATAACGACAATGGCCTGAGGTTGCTGGAGCTCTGCTCCTACTACAAACCTGTATTCCCAATTCATTCTGCAGGACAAAACCTGTCCATGAAGTCTCCTGGGGACACCAAAAATCCGGACACTGGCATCAGCTGGACGCTATCATCACCAGAGACTGGCCTCAGCAGTGTCCATCTCAAGCACAGGTTCTACAGTGCGACCTGTAACACAGACCATTCTTTGGTGTGTAGAAAGGTCACACTGAAACCAAAGAGGATCCACCACATTAAGCAGAAATAATGCACGCACATCAACACTGCTTGGGCATATTAAGCCCAGAGCTTTACACAGAACTCAATGACCAAACAGATCATGTTTTCAAAGCAAATGCACCCACAACCATGGGGGAGAGGTTTCAGTTTTTTTGTGCCATGTCATCACTTCGAAAATGGATCAGGGAAAACAAACAACAACAACAGCAACAACAACAGCAACAACAATAATAACAACGACAACAACACTGGTTTGAGTATGAAGAATCAGAACGTGTATTTAATACAACCAGACAAGACAGGCGCAAATTTTCGGCCAACTGGCCTCTGTCAAGCGTAGGCGTAAGATCACAAACGAACAAACACCAAATACAAAAATTAGGAGAAAAAGATTGAAACTTCCTCGCTGCTTCGTCCAATGGGAGAAAAGGACTAAAATGACGTCATAATGTATTTGTGAATAAATACGATATCAGATGGATAGTGAGATGAATTCTGCCTTCTGAAAAGTGGTCATGCTATATCACTATTGTTTTATCCTGAAGAGGGTCCAGGGCGAAACAAAAACGGTGATGCACTAGTTAAAAGTAGTGTTTGGAATGCAAAACATCTCATTAGTAAATAATGCATATGAGAAAACATAAGTATTTGATCAACTGAATGGAAAAATATAAAATCATGAGGCATGGGTGATATAAATGGACCGTGCCTTGTGCAATGAATCTGGTCTGTCCTTAGAATAGGAAGATAAACATCCAAAACCAACAGCCAAGGGGAGGAAAAAAAAACCTTAGTCAGACGCAGCTGGGCCTGCCTTGTGAAACGAGTATTAAAACAATTTTTTTTAAAAAAGGCGTCCAAGATTGTTCTATCCAACTAGGTGACAGCACTATTGTACTTTCTGACTCACGTCAAGAACATTGGTCTTGTTCTTGATCCTCAACTCGCTATTATACAGAAATTATCACCCAATCCTAGCAGTGTTGTTACTATCAACAGAAACGTTTCAATTCCATTCTCCAGTATCTTTCAATTTCAGCAGCATTTAACTAGTGACTTTTTAATCTTGTCTTGCATCGATGTTTGTAACTCTCTGCCCTCTGACTTGCCTGCTCTTTCTGTTTCATGCCTCCAGCATATTCAGAATTCTGTGGCCCATTTTGCCCTTTGTAATAAGAGGCATGATCATGTCACTCCTTTCCTTCACTCTCTCTGCTGGCTGCTTGTTTCTCAAAGAATTTCATACGTCTTTCTCACATGTGTTGGTGACCGTTGCTGTCGGTACACAGACGGCTGTTAATGAAAGTTGTACACAGGGCCATGGCAGCAGACACAGAGACACTTACATGATAATGAATAGTAAACGCCATCACCACAGCAACGACAAGAACACAGACAAAGACACAGACACAGACAAAGACACAGACAAAGACACAGACACAGACACAGACACAGACAAAGACACAGACAAAGACACAGACACACTAACAGGATGAAGCATAATAAACACAATCATCACAGTAACAACACTGACACACACAGAGACACAGGCACAGACATAGACACAGACACAGACACAGACACGGACACAGACATAGACACAAAGACAGACACAGACACAGACACAGACACACTAACATGATGAAGTATAGTAAACACAATCATCACAGTAACAACAATGACAACAGACATATACACAGACACACACAGAGACACAGGCACAGACATAGACACAGACACAGACACGGACACAGACATAGACACAAAGACAGACACAGACACAGTCACACTGACATGATGTTGAATTGTAAACATAATCACCACAGTAACAACAATGACGGCAGACACAGACACAGACATAGACATGAACACACTAACATGATGGTGAATATTTATCATAATCACCACAGTAACGACAATCACGGCAGACACAGACACAGACACACTAACATAGTGATGAACAGAACAACACATCAACACATTAATAACAGACACACTAACAGGGTAATGAATTGTAAACACAACTACCACAGTAACGACAATGACAGTAGACACAGACACAGACACACTAACATAGTGATGAACAGAAAACGCAATCAACACATTAATGACAATACCAAAGAAATAAGAGGGAAGCATTGACATAATCTAGTCTTTTATTCTTAAACTGACCAAACACACACATAGACAAGACAGAGCATATACAGGGTTGCTTCCAAGGCATATGGGTAATACCAAAGAAATAAGAGGGAAGCAGGGAGAATTTTTATAACATTGATCAAAGGACATAACTCTTGAGAATTATCTCCCATGTAGTACTTCTCAAATCTAACACAGTTTGCGCTACCCATTCAGCTAGCATAGAAGCAGATACAAAGTACAAAAACAGTAAGCTCAGAACACTCCTCAATATTATAAAAATTCTCCCTGCTTCCCTCTTATTTCTTTGGTATTACCTATATGCCTTGGAAGCAACCCTGTATATGTTCTGTCTTGTCTATGTGTGTTTGGTCAGTTTAAAACCTTTTCACTGCCATGAATATTTTTTGCTCGGTGACAACTATTGGCCAAGGGTTTTTTGGCTGTGGAGGGTAATAATTAACAAAAAATTCTAGCATAAAAAGTACTGAAGGAAAGTATATAAAACCTATGGTTTTCTGAAAGGGAATTGAACACACTTTTCATTTATGATAGTTGTAACTTTATTTTATCTAATGTTTTTATAGCACATGGCCTATGAAGTTGAAAATTATTTTTTTTCCCTTGCATTTTGTGATTTTGTGTCACAGCATGCCTGTTGTAACACCTAAAAGTCCTAGATGTAAGCATGAAACACACACACACACACACACACACACACACACACTCTCTCTCTCTCTCTCTCACAACACACACACACACACAAACACATGAGAGAGAGAGAGAGAGAGAGAGAGGGGAGAGAGAAAATGCACACACACACACACCACACATACACCTAAGTACAATCAGTACCTATTACTAGTATTTGTATCACACACACACACACACACACACATACACACACACTGCCACGCCCACTTCACACTGGGCAGATTACACGCGCACACAACCTAACCGTCAGTCAGCGAAGTTGGCCACAGCACAAGACAATAGGTTATGACGTCAATCTCTGCCCCGTCCTCTCGCTCGGACTGCTGAGCTATCAACAATCGCTGACCACGTGAAGGCGTGTGTTCGTGTGTTGGGCGTAGCTCGCCGAGTTGTGTCATTGTCGGTGCTCTCCGACGTCGGTTCTTGTATCTCTTCTTCATTTTCCCTCATTTCACTTGATTCACTGGACTGTCCGTCACCTTGCTGGTGGTCTGGGTCATCTATATCCTCAAATTCTGTTTCTAGTTCTGCTCTTTCTTCTCTGTCAGCGTTCGCTCGCACAATCGGAGCGATGTTGACGTCGGCACCGACACGCCGCACTTCATCGCCTTCATCTTCCTCGTCCAGAGAATTATCTGACGATGCTTCGCCATACATCTTGAGAAATTCTGTATCTTCCATCATTTCTAAAACTACATTAGGATCTTTCCAGTGAAAATCCGAAAATCCTTGGGTGTACGCTTTCTTTTTCCCGAGCTTGGGCCTGGTTGTGATTCGTCGTCTGCCATCTTGAAAAGTCGAGTGAAAGTGACAGCTGGGTGGGTCACTTTACCGAGTTCTTTGACCAATGGCCATTGAGATACCACTTCGAACCTAATGAAAACTTGAAGCTGATACACCAAACTTTCTGATTGGAGCAAATGGGGGAACCCCTGTCTAAAATTGGAGATGTGAAAAATCATGAAATGACGATGACTGACTAGTCAGTCATGGGGCATTTTTTCGCACACTTTAGCATGACTGACTAGTCAATCATGGGGCACTCAAGAGGTAAATAAAAGACTATGTCAAACTTGAATATAAGACCAATATGTTGTGTGTATTTCTCTCGTCTCTTATAGTTGTGTGTAGGGTAGTTGCAGAGTACAAAGGTAAGCTTGGGCGCTCCTTTTTTGAGGAGTGTTCTGAGCTTACCGTTTTTGTACTTTGTATCTGCTTCTATGCTAGCTAAATGGGTAGCGCAAACTGTGTTAGATTTGAGAAGTACTACATGGGAGATAATTCTCAAGAGTTATGTCCTTTGATCAACATTAATGACAGACACACTAACATAGTGATGAACAGAAAACGCAATCAACACATTAATAACAGACACACTAACAGGGTGATGAATTGTAAACACAACTACCACAGTAACGACAATGACAACTGACACAGACACAGACACAGAGACACACACACAGACAGACAGACAGACAGACACACACACACACACACACACTACTACTACTACTACTACTACTACCACTACTACTACTACTACTACTGTTACTACTACGGTGATAAATAGTGAAAGCAATCACCACTGTAACAACACAGACACAGACACACTAACGTGGTGACAAAGAGTGAATACAATCGCCACAGTACAGTGATGACAAAAACAGCGTAACACTACTACCACTACCACCAGCAACAACGACGACGACGACAACGACAACGACGACGGTGCATTTATGATGTGATGATGATTGATGAATGTCTATTGATGATGATGATGATGTTGATGACTGATTGATTGATTGATTGATTGATGATGATGATGATATCGAGATCTGTAACACCACCAACACAGCTACCACCATCAATTATATCACTACCAACACCAACATCAACACCAACACCAACACTTCCTCCCACATTAACAACAACAACTTTACTAATACCATTGAGTGGAAGAACAACGACAAACACGTTGACAACGATAAGAAAAACACCAACAAAAGCGATATCAGCAACATATGTCCAGTTCTGGAGTACTTCATCAAGTCCATGGAACTAGTGTTTGATGATAATGTGACAGACTGTGACAGTGTAACGCTACGTTTCACGCCAGGTACTGGAATGGTGTATGGCACGTGTCATGATTCTCGTACTTTCTGTCACGTACACATACATACACCACAGGACTCGGTGATAAGTACTGAACTACACCTGAGAGATACTGATAAACCCTGCCCATTTCCACCGCCAAAAATGTATATATATGAAGTCATGCCTTCATCTCTTACTGTAGATATTACTGCAGATTATTTCTTTTCATGCTTAACACGGGATCGATTGAGGACTTCACGATTGGCATCATCCACAAACCACTTATACATTGTCCAATACAACCAGCCCTTGTTCTACACATTAATTACAAAAACAGACATATGGAAGCCTTTAACTAAACCACCTTTAATGTGTGGAATATTCCTGTGTAGTGTTCTAGGTGGTTTCCAGGTAAGACACCTGGAAAATTGGAAAGTCATCGATATACCTGATGGACACGTTGTAACACTCCGGATGAGGAGACTGGCTATTGCAGGATTTTGTTGTGCTTATCTTAAAGTTTACCACAAAGAACAACAGAGATCACCAAGTATGTTTGTATACGTTTGCCATGATCGCGACATACCAGTCAAAGTCTTCAACACATCACGTGTACAGATCGAATTTAACAAACCACCAGGACACTCACTTGCTCACAATTACATTTATTTGAATTTTGTGTGCCATTTACATGAACACAGCAGTTTGAAAAGTCATTGGACTTTATTCAATTGCAGTTCCAAATCTACATTTATTTACGCTCTGATCCTCGTGATATTTACTGTCATAACACCCAGTGGTGTAAGGCGGGACAGGAGGAAGAACAACACTGCCCCTCCGCTACTGATGGCTGCATGCACTGGGTAGAGACAAATCACAAATGTCTGCAGGTCGTTGCATCCCACTCTTGGGTTACAAATAGACAGGCACAAGATAAATGCAAGGGATGGGGTGGGAACCTTGCAACATTTAAAAACCAAAGAGATAAAGAGAGCCTACTGAGAGTAGTCGGTGAGTTAGGTAAAATCACATATGTGCACATAGGTCTTACGTGTGACTTGAGCTCAGGACCATTCCAGTACAGTAGATTCTGTAAATGGTCAGACAATACCATAGCATATCACATCGTTAAGCATAACTTCTTGGGTGTAGGTGGAACAGGTAAAGTTTTGATTCTTGATGCTTCACAGTTTGTGTTTGTGCAGCCTGTTGCAGGAATGTTTTATATTTGTGAATTTTACTCTAAAGATGAAAAGCGAAATCTACCTGAACCAGTTCTGTTACCTGCTGTACAGCGCGCATCACCAACGCGTGAAGAAAGGCAGCAAGCACTCCATGTCTGTCCAGATGGTCATTTAACACACAGCTTCTTGATGTGGGATACGAAGAGTCCCTGTGAACACACTGTATCATCTCCACAGGGTATGACAAGCAATGCTAGCAGTCATTACAGACACAAACATATTTCTCCACATCAATCTTCACATAAAGTGGCCATGTTTACATGTGATGATGAGATAACGCTGGTGTTGTACACTCTGGTGTGTGACTTTAGACAGGACTGCCCAGACAACAGTGATGAGTCATTCTGTGAGTACCCGTGTAATGGTTTTCAATGCACCAATGGCCAGTGCGTGTTGATAGAAAACCATTGCAACGAATACGCTGATTGTCTGGACAATTCTGATGAAATGGGATGCCCTCTTAGTTTCAAAGCATGGACAATGTCAAGAGAAAACCAATCAATCCTTATCAACCTGGATGGCAAGGGTTTCTTCACCGAGCAGATAATGGGAACTAAAGAATCGTGTCCCGATACACATTATTATTGTACAAGTAAGTGGCTTATGTGTCTTCCTGTCTACACTCGATGTAATGGGCTTTACGACTGTGTCAATCACGAAGATGAACAAGATTGTGATAATGCCACATGTCCTGGTTTCTACCAATGCCGAGCTTCCAGAGTGTGTTTGCACATGGATCAACTGTGTGATGGCTTGGGTCAATGTCCACAGCGTGATGATGAATGGCTGTGTGACATGACGTGTCCTGAGGGTTGTCTGTGTCATGGTCTCTCTTTTGTTTGTCAGCATCCATTTCCTGCTGACCTCTTCCCTCAACTTCGTTATCTGGATGCTATGGGCTCAGGAATGACACTGTTTAACCTGAGTGTTCACATCTATCTTGTTCATCTCAGTCTTTCTAACTGTTCCCTTGTTTCTCTAGCTGTTATTTCTTATCCCAATTTGCAGTTCCTTGATCTTAGCAAGAACAATATTGCAAGCATCAGTTTTAATGTTTTCCTTAGAACACCAAACCTACAGGTTCTTCTGCTGGCAGGTAATCCTCTGACAACGCTTACAAAGCAATCATCGAATATAAACCAGACTTCTTTGAAAAAGATTGATCTTTCTCACACGTACCTCACAATGTTTGATAGTGAAAGTCTCGTGTATTTCCCACAAATTAAATTTCTGAATATGTCTTTCTCTGCAGTACACGTGATAGGATCTGGAGGGTTTCAGAAAACACCACGACTAACTGAACTGGATCTCAGAGGAAATGTTGTCAGCAAGTTCCCTTTTGACATGTTCTGGGAACTCAGCTGGTTATCTGTCATATATTCATCTAATTATAGAACATGCTGCCAGACGTTAATATCTAAGCCTTTAACTGCAATCACGTGTGCTGCACCACAAGCAGTTTTATCTTCATGTGAACAGTTGCTACAATCAGAACTGTACAGACTGGTATTCTGGTGTTTCAGTGTGTTGGCAGTGTGTGGAAACTGTTTGTGTTTCATTACTCATTGTATTACAAAAAAGATAATGACAAGCAGTTCCATCACATGTATGATCAACTTACAGTGTGCCAACCTGTGTATGGGAATCCACACCAGCATCATTGCTGTAGCAAACGAGGTGTTCTATGGAAAATATCTTCTGTACGAAAACACTTGGACACACAGTGTGATCTGCAAGATGGCTGGATTTTATCACTTGTGTCTGGTGAAATGTCTGTTCTCATTGTCTGGTTCATGACGTTAGATCACACCATCACCTTCTGTCTGCCTTCCCTCTCTGTGACGTTGACTACAACGTCAGCAGTTGTGGTATGTGGGGTGGCATGGTTGTTTGGATTGTTGTTGGCATCACTGCCTCTTTTTCCTGGGCTCCCTCATGTGGGTGTTTATGGACAGACTGGTTTATGTCATCTGGCGTTGATTGATAAATACTATTTAAGCAGGATTCTGGCCTGCTTCAGTTCATCATGATATTTAACGTTTGTCTGTGCCTAATGGTAGGTATTGGTCAGATCGTTATCCACAAGGCAACACTAAAGTATAGGATTACAACGAGTTTTACAAAGAGGTCTACATATTTATCAATTATCTTGTAATAAAAGTTGGATTGACGACTGTAGTGTGCTGGTCCTCAGTGGCCATCACCAGTTTGATGACCACATCTGGTGTTGCTGTGTCAGACCAGGTCAACGTGGTCATGGCTGTCTTCGTATTACCCCTCAATTCTGCACTGTACCCAGTGTTGTACTGGTGGAGTACAGTCAAAACAAACGACAACAGGAAACAGAACAACGTTTGCTGCAAGCATTGAAATCACGGCTCCCATCACTGAAGACAGATGCAGCATAGTACTGTTTCATCAAGAAGACCTAGTATTTTGAACGCACTCTCTCTCCCTTTGTCTCTCTCTGTCTCTGTCTCTTTCTGTCTCTCTGTCTCTGTTCTTTCTCTGTCTCTGTCTCTCTCTCAGTCTCTTTCTCTCTGTCTCTCCCTGTCTGTCTCATTGTCTCTGTCTATATCTTGTGTCTCTGTCTCTCTCTGTCTCTGTTTCTCTGTCTCTTTGTCTCTGTCTCTGTAGATCTGTCTCTCTCACCCTGTGTCTCTGCCTGTCTCTGTCTCCCTCTCTCAGACTCTCTCTGCTCTGTCTCCCTCTCTTATACTCTCTCTGTCTCTGTTTCTCTCTCTGTCTCTCTCTCTTTCTGCCTGTATGTCTATCTGTCTGTCGCTCTCTCTGTCTCTCTCTGTCTCTCTCTGTCTGTCCTCTCTCTCTGTCTCTCTCTCTGTCTTCTCTGTCTCTCTCTCTCTGTCTCTCTTCTCTCTCTCTGTTCTCTCTTCTTCTCTCTTCTCTCTTCTCTCTTTCTCTCTCTCTCTCTCTCTCTCTCCTCTCTCTCTCTCTCTCTCTCTCTCTCTCTCTCTCACCACGCGAAGCTACAAAACTGAAGCATGTGAAAAATTTATCGAGCCAACAGCAAAACCAACAAAAGCAGTGTACGTGTATCAATCTTTTTCAAATGTTGCATTATACGCGTGCATCTTCCTAGGACGGATAATCAATCAAACACCAAAGTAAGTGCATGTTTTTGTCAATACCAAACGTAATTATGTTTTCAGTAAATCTCAGATTTACACAATCAACTATGTATGATTTCAATAATTCTTTGATCCTTTCCAAAGACTCTTTTTATGTAAACATTTCAAAAACATCTGATTGGTGCTATCTTTTGTTTCCAAACAAAAGTCACGACAAGAGTTACTCACAATTGCTGTTTCATCATGATGAGTTAGTTCCGGCAGTTATTTGCGCAGTATGTGTTTGCAGCCATTTTTATCTAATTTATAATATTTGATGACTGCTCATAAATCCCTTAGCTTCCAGGAACATCGCTTCCAATTGCCCTGAATATTAAAATAAAAAATTTGGTAGTGTGTCATCTATTGTTAAAATGTTATGACTGCTGTATATATTTCTGACAGACTTTATGTATTAATCTCAGAGAACTTTACGTTATCTTAAATTTTCTGTTCGATTTACCATGTGCCAGAAACGATCCATCATTATTTAGAAAGTATGCAGACACAATAAACGCAATAAACCCTCTTTTGAATCCATCTACCATATTTCATTCTTATGTGGTGTTTTCATTACATTCTGATAGCAAATATTTGGCCATGATGGATTTATAGGATTGAAAAGCTAGCTGTATGCTATAAAAGTGTTTTAAAACAAGTTAGCATAGACATTATTTAAAGCATGCCTGGGGATCTTTTTAATTTTTTAATGGGTTGAATTTTGCTGAAAATGTATGTCAGAACTTATGCACACAGAGATACAGACACAGAAAAAGTCTCTCTCCCTCTCTCTCTCTCTCTCTCTCTCTCTCTCTCTCTCTCTCTCTCTCTCCTCTCTCTCTCTCCTCTCCACACACACACACACACACACACACACACTCTCTCTCTCTCTTTCTCTCTCACACACACACACATCACACACACACACAACACACACACACACACACACACACACACACACACACACACACACACACACACACATACTCATCACAAACACAAACACATTGTCTAAAAGAACATATGTGAATAGACGTTAAAAGAAATAATGAACAAACACACACACACGCACGCACATACACATAACAAACACACGCATACACATACAGACACATAACACACCTACATGCATGCTCACAAACATCTACATTATCATACACATACTCATAACAAACACAGACATACACATACGGACTAGACACATAACATACATACATGTATGCTCACAAACGTCTACATACATATACACACATGCAGACATATACACGCACATACTTACTACAAACACGCGCGATCAAGATCTTTTGCATGCACACACATGCACGCACCCACATGCACACACCTGAATCAACTAGGGAAGCTTTTGCGCTCAGGGAATCTTTCTGTTTTGCTCAATGAGGTAGTGACAGTTCCTTTGTTTTTATTTACCGATAAAGGATGACATGCTTTCTGTGTTGCCTGTCAGTTGAGACCACAGTGTGAAGATGGACAGAATGAAATAGAACACTGTTCCCACAACAATCCTGCTTGTCAGGGTTGGGTGGTCACACGCTACAAGTGTTACACATTTGTCAGTAAGGTCACTATGCAGATGGTGGACAGCAAAGAAAAATTCCACAGAAAAGAGCAAAAGAGTATTGTAACTTCCTGGGTGGCAACCTAGCAGCACCAAAACGTGACTATGAACTAAAAGCTCTGACTGATATGATTGTTAATTCAAATATGATGATGGGTTCTGCCATTGGCGTACCCCTTGGTGTGTACTGGGGGGACACATCTTTACCCAACATGTATAGAGAAAGTCCAATAGCTGAAGACAAAACTGTGCTGTATAATCTACTTCGATTAGTCAGTAATGAACGTCATGGTGAACATAAATCATGCTTGGTGTTTGAAAGAGGTCATAGACTCATAGGTTTCACATGGAACATAAATTGTATGCATAATCAAGTTTTAATGAATCTGTATAATCTCAATGCGCTGTGCGAATTCACTAAGAAACAAAAGGAGAACAAACAAACACATTCAGTGTCTATACAAGTGATGAACACTTTGTTGTCATCAGTCAAAGAACACTTGACGCGATGTCCCAATGGGCACATAACACATATCTTCCTGGCGTGTGGTCCACACAGTGTGTGTAGTCAAGGAAACATAATACCCTGTACTTTCTCCAATGTGTGGTACAGAGATAGCAGTGATGGTTCAACTGACGGACTTGATGCTACAACTGTTTTGTTTTCTTGTGATGATGAAGACACACAAGTGTCATACTCTCAGCTGTGTGACTTCAGACATGACTGTCAGGATAGGACTGATGAGTTATTCTGTAAACATCCTCCTTGTGGTGCTTTTACCTGCACCAATGGCCAGTGTGTGTCGAACAGCAAAAGGTGTGACAAGCGGTCTGACTGTTTTGATGACACAGATGAAGCAGACTGTGCTTTCTATAGATTCATCCATGATACACACTATACTTTTGCCCAACCTGTCCTCATAAATTTTGATGGTATGGGTGACTTTGTCATGACACAACTGAAACGGAATGATTCCTGTCCTGACACCCATTACCGTTGTCCTGGAGATGTCAACAATTGTCTACCTGTCTACACACGATGCAATGGAGTGTATGACTGTACTGATCATGAAGATGAAGACGGCTGTGATGAAATGATGTGTCCAGGATTCTTTCGATGTCGGTCTTCTACTGTCTGTGTGCATGGTGATCACCTGTGTGATGGCTGGCCCCACTGTCCACTGTATGATGATGAACTGTTTTGTGGCCTGATCTGTCCTGAAAGCTGTCTATGTCATGGCCACGCTTTCTTGTGTCCTCGATCTTTCTCTACTTCCTTCTTTCCTGATCTCCGGTACTTGGACGCCACGAGCTCAGGACTGTCGCCCTCTGATTTGAGTAACAACACATATCTTGTTTATCTGAGTCTTGTCCAATGTTCTTTGAGTCTTCTGTCTGACATCAAGTTGCCCAATTTACAGTTTTTAGACCTCTCTGACAATAATCTGCAAGATGTTGATATGTCTGTGTTTGTTTATTCGGAAAACCTGCAGATATTGTCCCTAGCTAACAACCCTCTGAGCATGCTCCATGGCGACCTTACACTGTCACACAGCAGAGTGCACTCAGGACGCTAGATCTGTCACACAGCACACTTACAGTGTTTGACAGCCAAGTGCTATCATCTTTCTTGTCTATAAGGACTCTGAACCTCTCATTTACTACCATTCATACAATTGACCCACTAGGTTTTCAGTTTGTACCTCAGTTAACTACCCTGCTGATGGAATGTAGTCCTGTGAATACGTTCCCACCTGATATGTTCAAAGATCTTCATCGTCTGCATGATGTTTCTGCCCAGAACTATAAACTTTGCTGCAGTGAGGTACTCCCAGATCATTTTGAAGAGAGTTTATGTAAAGCCCCTAAAGATGAAATTTCGTCATGTGAGGATTTGTTACAGACAGGAACATATCGTGGATTTCTCTGGCTGATCAGTTGTATGTCTGTGATGGGTAATATGTTTTGCTGCATTATTCGTTTATGTGTACTGAAATCTTCACTGGGTGGTTTCAGTATGTTTGTGACTAACCTGAGTATGGCTGACTGTCTAATGGGTGTGTACATTGCTATTATTGGAGTGGCTGATAAAGTATACCAAGGTAGATATTTCTATTATGACAAAATGTGGAAAAACAGTACATTCTGTCAGCTGGCTGGTTTTCTGTGTCTGTTGTCCAGTGAAGTATCAGCCCTGATAATTTGGCTGATCACATTAGATCGATTTATTGTTATTCAGTTTCCATTCAGCAACTTTCGATTTAAAAGAACTTCAACAGCCATGGCGTGTCTCGTTTCCTGGACTGTTGGTTTGTTTCTTGCATTATTTCCACTACTTCCAGTGACATCTCACTGGGAGTTTTACAGTCAGACGGTCTGTGTTTTCCTCTCCCAGTAACAAGACAAGACTTTAAAGGACGTGTTTATTCTTACAGTGTCATGATCGTCTTCAACTTTGTCCTCTTTCTGCTGATCTCAGCTGGCCAAGCTGTTATCTACTGGTCAGTGCAGAAGAACACACTGACATCCAGTACGACCAAAGTCTCACAGGACATGACTATAGCACGGAGGTTAATCACTGTGGCTGTAACGGATTTCATGTGCTGGTTTCCCATTGGGCTCTGTGGAATGTTGGCGTTGGCTGGCATTCCCATCCCTGGAGAGATGAATGTGGCCTTGGCTGTTTTTGTATTGCCCTTAAACTCTGCTCTGAATCCCTTTGTGTACACGTTCAACACTGTGACGGAGAAACGAAGAAAAGTGAAACAGGCCAACCTTCTCAAAGAGCTGGAGTCACGTGTGGATTTATTGGAAAACTGATACAGAAGCTGGTCAAGAATTGCAAGCATTATGTCATGAAGTGAGTTATCTAATCAATATTGATTCCTGCGTGTTAGTGTGTGTTAGTGTGTGTGTGTGTGTGTGTGTGTGTGTATGTGTGTGTTACTATCAGTGCGTGAGTGTGTGTGTGTGTGTGTGGTGTGTGTGTGTGTGTGTGTGTGTGTGTGTGTGATGTGTGTGTGTGTGTGTTGCGTTTCTGCTAATGTGTGTGTGTGTTTATGTGTGTGCGTTTGTGTGCTAGTGCGTGCGCAGGTGTATATGTATGTATGTATGTATGTATGTATGTAGGAATATATATATATATATATAGAGAGAGAGAGAGAGAGAAAGAGAGACACACACACACACACACACACACACACACACACACACACACACACACACACACACACACACACACACACACACACACAAACACAGAGAAAGAGAGAGACATATTGACTTCATATTTCAATCAAAATCATGAATGCAATTTGACTGTCATACAAAGACTAGTTTTACATACAGTATGTATTGGGAAACCAGTCACTGATATTACAGTGTGGTACTCTTAGCACAGACCAAATGATTACACACATTACACAAGACATGTGCGTGCTTGTGCCAGCCTCAGGCGACATTACTCTGCTTGCAGGTCACAGATGAATGACCACACTGATCAGTGGCGACGGTACTAAACTTGCAGGTTGCTCTTCATGGCTGCTGTACTCTTCCTGCATGTTGCTGTTCAGTGGCTGTGGTACTCTTCCTGCATGTTGCTGTTCAGTGACTACTGTACTTTTCCTGCAGGTTGCTGTTCAATGGCTGCTGTACTCTTCCTGCACGTTGCTGTTCAATGGCTGTGTGACTTTTCCTGCAGGTTGCTGTTCAGCGTCTGCTGTACTCTTCCTGCCGGTTGCTGTTCAGTGGCTGCTGTACTTTTCCTGTCAGTGATCTGTCTGTTGCATGTGCTGTCGTGTAAGTCTTTTCTGTTGCTGTCATGGTTGCTGTTGCATGTACTGTCAGTGGACTGTTCTATTGCATGTTGCTGTTCAGTGAGACGTTCTCTGTTTGCATGTTGCTGTCAGTGATGACTCTTGTTGCAGTTAGCTCTACTTGCTGGTTGCTGTCAGTGGTGATAGTACTCTACTTGCTGGTTGCTGTCAGTGGTGATAGTACTCTACTTGCATGTTTGCTGTCAGTGGTGATAGTACTCTACTTGCTGGTTGCTGTCATGGTCAGTGCTTGTGAGTTGTCAGTGAGTACTCTACTTGCTGGTTGCTGTCAGTGGTGATAGTACTCTACTTGCTGGTTGCTGTCAGTGGTGATAGTACTCTACTTGCTGGTTGCTGTCAGTGGTGATAGTACTCTACTTGATGTTGCTGTCAGTGGTGATAGTACTCTACTTGCTGGTTGCTGTCAGTGGTGATAGTACTCTACTTGCTGGTTGCTGTCAGTGGTGATAGTACTCTACTTGATGGTTGCTGTCAGTGGTGATAGTACTCTACTTGATGTTTGCTGTCAGTGGTGATAGTACTCTACTTGCTGGTTGCTGTCAGTGGTGATAGTACTCTACTTGCTGTTGCTGTCAGTGGCGATAGTACTCTACTTGATGTTTGCTGTCAGTGGTGATAGTACTCTACTTGATGTTGCTGTCAGTGGTGATAGTACTCTACTTGATGTTTGCTGTCAGTGGTGATAGTACTCTACTTGCTGGTTGCTGTCAGTGGCGATAGTACTCTACTTGCTGGTTGCTGTCAGTGGTGATAGTACTCTACTTGCTGGTTGCTGTCAGAGGCGATAGTACTCTACTTGATGTTTGCTGTCAGTGGTGATAGTACTCTACTTGCTCGTTACTGTCAGTGGCGATAGTACTCTACTTGCTGGTTGCTGTCAGTGGCGATAGTACTCTACTTGCTGGTTGCTGTCAGTGGTGATAGTACTCTCCTTGATGTTTGCTGTCAGTGGTGATAGTACTCTATTTGATGTTTGCTGTCAGTGGTGATAGTACTCTACTTGCTGGTTGCTCTCAGTGGCGATAGTACTCTACTTGATGTTTGCTGTCAGTGGTGATAGTACTCTACTTCATGTTTGCTGTCAGTGGTAATAGTACTCTACTTGATGGTTGCTGTCAGTGGTGATAGTACTCTACTTGATGTTTGCTGTCAGTGGTAATAGTACTCTACTTGATGGTTGCTGTCAGTGGTGATAGTACTCTACTTGCTGGTTGCTGTCAGTGGTGATAGTACTCTACTTGATGTTTGCTGTCAGTGGTGATTGTACTTTACTTGATGTTTGCTGTCAGTGGTGATAATACTCTACTTGATGGTTGCTGTCAGTGGTGATTGTACTCTACTTGATGTTTGCTGTCAGTGGTGATAGTACACTACTTGATGGTTTCTGTCAGTGGTGATAGTACTCTACTTGATGTTTGCTGTCAGTGGTGATAGTACTCTACTTGCTGGTTGCTGTCAGTGGTAATAGTACTCTACTTGATGTTTGCTGTCAGTGGTGATAGTACTCT
>JAPXFY010000021.1:30705924-30710924 GCA_030674185.1 Monoplex corrugatus
AACACTTGAGCACACATTATTATAACACTTGAGCACACATTTGTATCTCCTTATATTGTCTTGAGCAATTTGCTTATCCACTGCCGGCCTGCTAAGCCAGTCACAGCTTCACCAGTACCCTGTTGGCCAGCATTACCTGTTTCCACCTCCCACGACGAGGACGAGGGTTGGGCTTTATTATACAATACAATACAATACAATACTTTATTTGTATAGCGCAAAATCTTGATAAATCAAATCTAAGCGCTAAAACAGACACACACGCACGCCCCACACACACAACACACACACACACACACACACACAGACCACACACACACACATACACACACACACACACACACACACACACACACACACACACACACACACACACACACACACACACGCACACGGCTAAAATGGGGAGAAAGAATAAAAGCAATGGAAAATTATAGAGAGCATATTATATACAATTATATATTACAATGTGATTCCCCTCCGAGTGGAGACAGGCTGCAGAGGGGATTGAGTGAGGTCAGGATTTTATGCAGAGGAGAAAAGGTGAGTTTTGAGAGCGGACTTGAAGGAGACAAAAGTAGGTTGCTGACGGACAGAGAGAGGAAGTTTGTTCCAGGAAAGTGGACCAGAAACAGAGAAGGCTCGTGGACCATAGGTATTGAGCTTAGTGCGTGGAAAGCGAAAAGTCAGAGGATCGGAGGCAGAGCGGAGGGTACGTGAGGGAACATAGATCTCAAGTAGGCTTGACAGGTAATCGGGGGCTGCGTTATTGAGGTTTTTGTAGCACATGGTGTCTAGTTTGTACTGTATGCGCTTTGATACAGGGAACCAGTGAAGTTGTGCCAGGAGAGGAGATATGTGGTCAGCTTTTTTTCTTTTTGAGTACAAGGCGTGCAGCATTGTTTTGAATGCGCTGTAGGATGTGAATGGTGGACGCAGGAAGACCAGACAGGAGTGAATTGCAATAGTCAATGCGAGACATTATGAAGGAGAGAACGAGTTTTGCAGTTGTTTCGACAGAGAGATACTTCCTGATCAGGCTTATACGATGGAGGTGATAGTAGTAAGATCTGGCAGTTTGAGAAACAAAGTTGTTCATGGAGGGGTAGAGTCAATGCAGACACCAAGGTTTTTAGCTGATTCAGAAATTGGGACTGATGTGTTACATAATGGGAGAGAAAGAGGAGGCAGCTGAGAAAGTTTCTGACGGGTGCCAATGAGGATAGCTTCTGTCTTGTCGTCATTAAGCTGAAGTTTGTTGAACGTCATCCAGTTCTTAATGTCCGAGTAACACTCAGTGGTGCGAGTCGAGGTGGTGTATATTGTCTGGTGTGTCACTGTCTAGAAGCTGGGTGTCATCAGCATAGAAGTGGTGTTTTATAGAGTGGGAGTTGATGATGGTAGACAGGGGGGAGGGTAAAGAGTGAAAAGAACAGGGCCAAGGACAGATCCTTGAGGAACACCACAGGTCAGGTATGCAGGTTGAGAGTAAGTGCCATTAATGAGAATTTGTTTTCTGTTTGATAGATATGAAGTGAACCAGGAGAGAGCAATGTCAGAGATGCCAAAAGTATGATGGAGTCTAGAAAGGAGAATACCATGATCAATGGTATCAAAGGCTGCAGACAGATCAAGGAGTGTGAGGAGAGAGAATTTGCCAGTATCAGTTGCAAGGAGGAGATTGTTGAGAATGTGTAGCAGGGCAGTTTCAGTGCTATGGCACTGGCGGTAGGCTGACTGCAAAGGATTGAGGAGATTGTTGGCAAACAGGTGAGAGTTCAGCTGGTTGAGGACAACTTTTTCAAGGAGTTTTGACAAGAAAGAGAGATTAGAGATAGGCCGGTAATTTTTAAGTTCATTTGGGTCTAAATTGTACTTCTTGAGGAGAGGGTGAACAATAGCAGACTTGAAAGAATCTGGGACAGTTCCAGTTTGAAGAGAAGTGTTGATGATGTCAGTGATGAATGGGAGGAGAGTAGGGAGACAGTCAGAGTAAAGAGAACATGGAAGAGGATCCAGTTCGCAACACTTATAACTCTTGAGCACACATTAGTATAACACTTGAGCACACATTATTATAACACTTGAGCACACATTATTATCACACTTGAGCACACATTAGTATAACACTTGAGCACACATCATTACAATACGCGACACACATTATTATCACACTTGCGCACACATTATTATCACACTTGAGCACACACTATTATCACACTTGAGCACACATTAGTATAACACTTGAGCACACATCATTACAATACACGACACACATTATTATAACACTTGAGCACACATTATTATCACACTTGAGCACACGTTAGTATAACACTTGATTACACATTATCAAATACTTGAGCACCACATTATTATAACACTTGAGCACACATTATTATAACACTTGAGCACACATTATTATAACACTTGAGCACTCATTATTATAACACTTGAGCACACATTATTATAACACTTGAGCACATATTATCATAACACTTGAGCACACACTATTACAATACACGATACACATTATAATAACACGAGCGCACATCATTGTATTACATGAGCACACATTACTATAACACTAGAGTACACATTACTATAACACTTGAGTACACATTATTATAACACTTAGCACACATTATTGTATTATATGAGCACATATTACTATAACACTAGAGTACACATTACTATAACACTTGAGCACACATCATTATGACACTTGAGCACACCTTATTATAACACTTGAGCACACATTATTGTAATACTGGCACATATTATTATAACACTTGGGCAAACATTATTATAATACTTGGGTAAACATTATTATAATACTTGGGTAAACATTATTATAATACTTGGGTAAACATTATTATAATACTTGGGTAAACATTATTATAATACTTGGGTAAACATTATTATAATACTTGGGTAAACATTATTATAATACTTGGGTAAACATTATTATAATACTTGGGTGAACATTATTATAATACTTGGGTAAACATTACCCCCCGGTACTATAATACTTGATCACAGATTATTATAACACTTGAGCACACTTTTTTTCACGCATATACCACTGTGTATATCTCATAAGCAAAAAGAACACATATGTTTACTTTGAATTGTTAAAGAACTGGGCAAATTATTTTGTAGCTTTAACTGTTACTAGAAAGAAAAGACACAACCTCCCCACCCCATGGGGATGCCGGAGGCTCTTTCAGTATAAATAGTATCCCCCCTCAAGAAATTCTGTGCTAGAAATTTCCTCTTTTCTGTCATTCTCTTTTTTCTGCCTTGTTCCTTTGCTTTCTGTCATTTCTTCCTATTATTTTCTGCCTTGCTGGTCCATTCGCCTATGTGTTCGATAAAGCCTTACTATTTCTCTTTGGATTGATAATTTGGTACATGTATCAAATGCATTTTTGGCTCTAGGAAAACGAGAAATGTGGAAGCAATTTTAGGTAATTTGGGCCCGTTTTTATACATGTTTTAGTGTCCTTAGTTATGTTTAAATTTGTATTCAGATATATGTTTTTTTTAATCCCTTGTGAGATAAATTGGACGGAGTAGTAAATGCCAGAGGCATCTCCATAGATTATGTGCGCTAATACATTGACACGTATGCTTAATTTTCTTTTCATTTTTTTAATTTGCTTCTTGAAGTATTGTGTATGTTTTGAAATAGTTATAGCCCTGATATGGCTCTACGCAGTCGGCTGGACTTTAAACAAAAATAACAATAAGACACAAAAACTATACTGTGTGTTGAATCACACATGGCATATTGCTGTTTCAGACAGGTCAAACAGATTTTGCAGCGGGCATTTTACAAACTATAGCAATACGAACACAATATATAACTGACGAACGCTTGTTCAAGACATAAAATAACAGAGCATTCACTATCAGGAAAGCCTTTTTTTCGAGTAAGGAAAACTACGTACAATAAAAGCTTCGGGCATGATATACATGATTATCTTGCGTATTTTCGTAACATGATTATTGTATTTTTGTATTTCTTCCATGAAAGGTCATCTAGAATGCTGAAATTGTCCTTATCTCTTCTTGTTCTGTAAATAGATCAACCAAATCCTGGTCTTTTCTCATTACGTAAGTATTTCAAGAAAGCTTTTATTCTCACTTGTTCACCTACGGGGACCCCCCATGGTCTTTCAGTATGAATAGTATCCTCACCCTCTGGAAATTCTGTGCTAGACATTTCCTTTTTTCTGTCACTTGGTTTTGTTTGTTTGTTTGTTTTGTTTGTTTTGTTTGTTTGTTTGTTTGTTGTTTGTTTTTGCTTCCTATCATGTCTTCCTTTCTCTGCTTCCTATTATATCTTCCTTTCTCATTATCCTGCTGGTCCATTCACCAGTATGTTTTCGTAAGGGCTCACATTATTTCTGTCTAGTAGTACTGATAATTGAATGCATATATTAACTGCATTTCTAGCTCTAATGAAATGTGAACTGTTTAATGGTGGTTGTGGGTACTATGGAGCTGGTTTCATGTCTCTTTTTGTGTACTTTGGTATGTTATGCATTTGTATTCAGGTTTCGTTTCTTTAATCGTCCTGGTGATACATTAGGCGGAATGGCCAACGCCAGGGTCATATGCATTGATTATTTGCGTGAATGGAAATGCATACCTGATGCCTCACATTCTAAGTTCATCCATGCACCAAACTTACACACATGATTTCTCAAACAGTTTAAGCAGCTCTGTAGGTTAGAAATCAGATAACGATGAAACACGTGCGAACACTTGTTTAAGGCACTAAACTATAAACAATTATGAGCGTGAGTGTTTGACATGGCTGTCTTTTCTCGAGCAAAACAGAACAACAAGAAAACGTTGACTTTTTAACCTTGATCGTCCTGACTATTCTCACAACACAGGGCATTTTTGTTTAATGATAATAAACAATAATTACAGTATTTTGTGTGAGCCCCAAATCTTGACAGTTCAAATTCAAGGAGACCCACGTACCAGTC
>JAPXFY010000021.1:30715924-30730924 GCA_030674185.1 Monoplex corrugatus
GTGGTTGATAATGATACGTCACAAACATGAACTCAACTGGTTGATAAGGATGCATTACAAGTATGAAATACGTGGTTGATGATGTACGTCACAAGAATGAACTCAACTGGTTGATAAGGATGCTCACAAGTATGAAATGAACGTGGTTGATGATGATACGTCACAAACATGAACCCCAACATGGTTGATAAGGATGCATCACAAGTATGAAATGAACGTGGTTGATGATGATACGTCACAAACATGAACTCAACATGGTTGATAAGGATGCATCACAAGTATGAAATGAATGTGATTGATAAGGATATATTACAAGTATGAACTCAACGTGTTGATAGGGAGCATCACAAGTATGAACTGAACGTGATGATAAGGATACATCACAAGTATGAACTCAACGTGGCTGATAAGGAACACGTCGCCTGAAGACCGATACAGTGCAATATGAAAAATGTAGGCTTGGTAAAACATAGGTCAGGTAGGACCTCAGGACCTGGCCAATTCATGGGTTTATGTGCAGGCTTAAAGCTTGTGCCATGATCACCTACACATGGCACCTGTGACGTTAGTGCACAGGAATTCGTTCCGAGCGCGGTGACGTCATCTTGAGAAACTGAATGAAACTGAAAACAAACCTTTAAATGGAAAGGTGGCAGTGTCCATTTGGATCTCTTTGTATTGCCATACGATGGACGACATTAAAGTGAAACGTAGGCCTAATTGGTGTACATGTACAACGGTTTTGGTTGACTGTGCGGTGGCTGCGTTCATGATAGTCATCATTAAGGTATTGATCATGTCTTTATTTTTGTAATGTAATAACTCTTCCACTCCTCCCAAAAGAAGAAAATCAGACAAAAAAAAGACGATTTATGTTACCTAGCGATGACATCTTCCATTCAAAATAGATAATTATATTCCTCGGTTTGCTACTATCTTTTCAAAGAAAATTATGATCGTCAAAGGAATTTACCTGCTACGTTTTTCTATCCAAGTGTTCTGTTTGGAACTTTGTTGGAATCACCACCTCCCCACCCCTCATTCTATGTCTCTGTCTCTGTCTCTGTCTCTGTCTCTGTCTATGTCTCTGTCTCTGCCTCTGTCTGTCTCTCTCTTTCTCTCTCTCTCTTTCTCTCTGTCCTCTCTTTCTGTCTGTCCCTCTCTCTCTCTGTCCTCTCTCTCTCCTCTCTCCTTCTCTCTCCTTCTCTCTCTTCTCTCCTTCTCTCTCTCTCTCTCTCTCTCTCTCTCTCTCTCTCTCTGTCCCTCTCTCTCTCTCTGCCTTTGTCACCGACTTTTTCTCGATCATTCTACTATTACACTCATTCATACATCCACACACATACGTACACAACACACACCCACGCTCTCTCTCTCTCTCTTTCTGTCTCTTTCGTCTCTTTCTGTCTCTCTCTCTCTCTCTCTCTCTCTCTCTTCTCTCGCTCTCTCTTACTCAAACACACACACACACACATCTCTCTCTCTCTCTCTCTCTCTCTCTTCTCTCTCTCTCTCTCTCTCTCTCTCTCTCTCTCTCGCTCATTATTGTTGGACGGGGCAGCCGGACATCTGCTGTTAACTGACATCACTTCCTCTTATCAGCTGCAGGCTAGAAACCCTCTTCCGCCGGCAGACTGAGGTGTGCCTGATTAGGTTTTCCTCTCCCCTTGTTATCCTGGCCTCTCTGGCATCAACAGCCATTAGAGGTCAATTCCAGACAGTGAAAGACCCACCCAGAATTATCAGACAGTGAGCTAAACTCGTACAGAATCTGTTATGCATGTACGTACACATTTCTTGACCCTAGGACTGTGTTTGTTCTTATATGTGAAGAAACCCCGTTAAAAGTGTGTCGTGTACGTACAGATTTTTTTAATATACGCATTTTTTAACTTGAAATGTGTTATGTACGTACGACATGTGTTATGAACGTACGAAATGGTGTTGATTTATGTACGTACGAAATGGTTATGTACGTACGAAATGTTATGTACGTACGAAATGTGTTATGTAGTACGAAATGTGTTATGTACGTACGAAATGTGTTGTGTACGTACGAAATGGTGTTACGTACACATTTCTTGACCCGTCGATAGGACTGTGTTTATTTTTATATGTGAACAAACCCCTGTACGAAGTATATCACGAACGTACACATTTCTTAACGTACAGATTTCGTAACTTGAGATGTGTTATGTACGTACGAAATGTGTTATGTATGTACACATTTCTTGACCTGTCGATAGGACTGTGTTTCTTTTCATATGTGAACAAACCCCTGTACGAAGTATATCACGAACGACACATTTCTTAACGTACAGATTTCTTAACTTGAGATGTGTTATGTACGTACGAAATGTGTTATGTACGTACGAAATGTGTTGTGTATGTACGAAATAGTGTTATGTACGTACGAAATGTGTTGTGTACGTACACATTTCTTGACCTGTCGATAGGACTGTTTCTTTTTATATGTGAATAAACCCTGCACGAAATATGTCATGTTCGTACACGTTTCTTAACCTGACAAAGGTCTTTTTTTTGAATGATGAAAAAACTGAACACAGATGATGATGTTTGGATCGGAAGAACTAAATCAAACCCAGCAATACGTGGTTCTACAGAATATTTGTTTCATAAATGAAAAAAAAAGTCTGAAAAAGAAATGCCAAGAAAGATTGAAGACTCATGATTAACGAAATTAGATGATTTACTTGGATTTGGTTATTTTGTTCTATCTATCTATCAATCTATCAAACTATCTATCTATCTATCTATCTATCTATCTATCTATCTATCTATCTATCTATTTATCTATCTATCTATCTATCTCTCTGTCTATCTATCTGTCTATCTATCTATCTATCTATCTGTCTACCTATCTATCTGTCTATCTATCTATCTATCTGTCTATCTATCTACTTACCTACCCACCCACCTATTTATATATCTCTTTCTTTCTCTCTCTCTCTATTTATCTATCTATCTATCTATCTATCTGTCTATCTATCTATCTGTCTATCTATCTGTCTACTTACCTACCTACCCACCTATCTATATATCTCTCTTTCTCTCTCTCTTTCTCTCTCTCTCTATTTATCTGTCTATCTATCTGTCTGTCTGTCAGTCTGTCTGTCTGTCTTTCTATCTGTCTACCGATCCATCTGTCTGTCTGTCGGTTGGTCTGTCGGTCGATCGGTCAGTCAGTTGGTTTGTCTGTCTGTCTATCTATTTATATATCTATCTATAAAGTATACATATACATGTATACATGTGTAGACAGATAGACAGACAGACAAACTAGCAGACATACAGATATACTGAAAAGACAGAAAACGTTTGGTTTGGTTTGTTTTGTTGGGCGTTTATGTTCTGCTAAAGTGCATTTCTTCATTTGCGTTTTTTTTTTTTAATCATTGAATTATTGTCAGAAATGAATTAGCTATTAATCTGGTGTGTGTTATCCAGAAACAAAAATCACAGTGTCTTGAATGAGCTTCAAGTTTCAGCTCTGTGTAAACTCGAGTGTGTTGGCTCTTTGGACACAGCTGTGGACTCAAGATCTGATGTCTCGAGTTCAATCACAGCGCTATCAGCCCTGCAACATAAAAATCGGCCTGTAGGCCTCCTAGATTAATGCTTCAGTCCTTCTGGTGGTGTCAGTTTTGCCAGATAATTGTCGGCAGATTTGAGTGGAGCGAATATGGAACAAACTCATATCTCCAATCCTCTGGAACAAACTCATAATCTCCAAACACACTCCAAACTCTTAGTAAATTCTGTGCATGGATGGATGGATTAGAGTTTATGAATAATAATTGCATGTTAGCTGTAAAATATTGATGACTTTTAATCATAGAGGTGAAGACTATTTCATGTTTCTCAAACTGCCAGATCTTGCTACTATCATCTCCATCGTATAAGGCTGATCAGGAAGTATCTCTCTGTCGAAACAACTGCAAAACTCGTTCTCTCCTTCATAATGTCTCGCATTGACTATTGCAATTCACTCCTGTCTGGTCTTCCTGCCTCCACCATTCACATCCTACAGCGCATTCAAAACAATGCTGTACGCCTTGTACTCAAAAAGAAAAAAGCTGACCACATATCTCCTCTCCTGGCACAACTTCACTGGCTCCCTGTATCAAAGCGCATACAGTACAAACTAGACACCATGTGCTACAAAAGCCTCAATAACGCAGCCCCCGATTATCTGTCAAGCCTACTTGAGATCTATCTTCCCTTACGTACCCTCCGCTCTGCCTCCGATCCTCTGACTTTTCGCTTTCCACGCACTAAGCTCAATACCTATGGTCCACGAGCCTTCTCTGTTTCTGGTCCACTCTCCTGGAACAAACTTCCTCTCTCAGTCCGTCAGCAACCTATTTTTGTCTCCTTCAAGTCCGCTCTCAAAACTCACCTTTTCTCCTCCGCATAAAATCCTAACCTCACTGAACCCCCCCCCCCCCCCCCTCTGCAGCCTGTCTCCGCTCGGAGGGGAATCACATGGTTATAATATATAATTGTATATGCTATGCTCTCTATAATTTTCCATTGCTTTTAGTCTTGCTTTTATTGCTTTTATTCTTTCTCCCCATTTGTAGCCATGCGTGTGTGTGTGTGTGTGTGTGTGTGTGTGTGTGTACGTGCGTGTGTGTGCGTGCGTGCGTGCGTGCGTGCATGCGTGCGTATGTGTCTGCTTCAGCGCTTAGATTTGATTTTGTCAAGATTTTGCGCTATATAAATATTGTAATTATTATTATTATTATTTATATTGTACGTTTACTGTATTGTGTTTGAAATAAGCAAATTTCTTTATAGTGTGAACTTAGCACATGTAAGTAAACTCCTGGAAATAAACAAAGAGGAGCCTTTATCGAGCACACACCCACCCACCCACCCACCCACACGTACATACACACATGCACACACACACATGCGCGAGCACGTACGTACGCACACACGTGCACATGTACATACACACATCTATACTGTGGAAAAATAGATCCTTTCTCTTCTTGTCTATTTTTCTGCCCTCAGTATTAATACCAACCTGAGACAAACGTTAAAGATCCTGTTTACTGATGTGTTGCAGTAATCCTACCAACTACCACACTGTTTTGGATTTTTTTCCAAATCCCCTGTGCGATAAATTGGACAAAGCGGTCAACGCCAGGGACGTATCCTTAGACTATGTGCGCGAATGCATTGATATGTGTCCTTAATGTTCTTTTCCTTTTTTTTTCTCCTAATAACGTATTGTGTGTGTATTGAAGTCGTTGTATCCCTGATATGGCTCTACGCAATCGGCTGGGCTTTAAACAAAAGTAACAATAACAATAACACTGAAAGAAAATAAGAGGGAAGTAGGGAGAATTTTTTTAAGATTAATCAAGGATAATAACTGTTGAGAGTGACGTAGGAGTTATCTCCCATCTTGTAGAATTTCTCAAAATCCAACATAGTTTTTCGCCACCCATTTTGTGCTTTGTGGCTGCTTCTATGCTAGCTGAATGGGTAGTGCAAACTAGGTTGGATTTTGAGAAATTCTACAACATGGGAGACAACTCCTACGTGGCTCTCAGAGTTATAATCCTTGATTAATCCTAATAACAATAACAATAACAATAACAATAACACTGGTTATAAGACTGAATAACGATATCTACTGTACACGAACATGTGTATTCCGTGGGAACACATGTGTATACATGTACGTTTTAAGAGAATATTTAAATAAACGAGTACATTTCTTATACGCGTTCTTATTGTTCTTTCGTGTTTTGTTTTTTCCGGTTCCTGTTTGCTTGAACGCGGGCGGTCACACTTGTTTTAGATTGAGTATATTTTTTGTTGTTAAAGAGATTGAATAAGCAAACAGTGGAATTGAACCCAGGCCGATAATGAATTGACCAAGGCAAAGAATAAAACACCACTGCGAAAAAAAAATTATGTCTGACAACTGGCACACATAGAACGTCGGTCTGTCTTTCGCTTGTATTGGTAGCAAAACGCTGTCGGGACAGCTGGACAGCAGAAGGTCCTCAGAGGAGAAGGCTCCCTCAAGCAAATGTTTCTGCCAGGAACTCAAGAGTAGACATGTCAAATGGCAGATGTGATGCGTCTAGTGTGTTGGCTAGTGACAGCGTGCTTGTCACCTCTCACTTTCAGCCTGCACCGCTGGCTAGCACTGCTGCTTGCAGCTATGCGAAAAGGAGACCAGAATGAATGTCTTTTTCTGTCAGTACATATCCTCTCTATCAACAAGCCCTACGTTTTGCTTCCTCGTGGCGACATGTGGTAACTGAGCACCTCACGGACTCAGGCTAAATCTCATGGGACTCAGAGGAGGTCTGGCCCCCAAACGTGCTGCACGCAGGCCCACCGGTGTGTGGATATGCCCTGGTGGCCAAGAACCAGACCCCCACCTATAGGCCATTTTCTGAGGAAAGGGGAATTGAAGCACCTGGTCACAACGGGAAAGCTGGAGGGGAAAAGGAGTACCAGGTAGGCCCAGGGAGAAGATATTGGACGGACTTGCAGAGTGGCTGAAGACAAAGAGGATGGAAGAGATGCCTAAGGCAACAAGGGATAGAAACAGATGGTGGGCCATGATCGCCAAAACCATGTGGCAAGGCATTTGATGATGATGATGATGACTGAAGAGTAACAGAATGGTTCAGATGTTCGCCTGCCAATAAGTAAACTCGAGTTTCCAGGGTTCGCTCCTCGTAGAGGCTTTGACTTTTCTCCTCAGTTTGACCTGAAAATCGAACTGAACGTCTAGTCCTTCGGATGGGAACGAGAAACGACTCGAACCCGTGTGCCTTCTGGCTGCGCACGCTAAAGATCCCACGGCATTCGAAAATCGTGAAGAGCAGGGCATTGCCCGGCTGCCTTGGCATAAAAGATTGGAGAGATAAGTTGATTCACAGGTCCCATCCCTTGAAGACCAATAAACCTTCTTGCCTTTCTGAATTCTTGGTAAAAAAAAATGTGAATATGAATATGAATTTGAATCAAGGGAGACGGGATGGGCGCCGACCTCGTGGTGCTGGCCCCGGGAAAAGTTGAGGTTTCTGCCACCTCACTCCCCTACGACCCCAGCGTTATGGAACTATCTGGGTAGGACCTCAGGACACGGCCAGCTCGTAGGTTTATGTGCAGGCTTAAGGTTTGTACCGTGATCATTCTGGATCTTATCCATCACATGGCACCCGTTACATTAGTGCATATGGAATTCATTTCGAGCGCGGAGACATCATCTTGACAAATTGAAAATGAAACTGAAGAGCTCGGTCGCATGCAAGTCATGACTCCTGGAAAACCTACTGCAGCCGCTATTTAGTTTCCACCTGGATTCGAACCCTCGCCTACAAGGCGGTCAAGCGTTTCTTTGTTCGCTCCTCCCCTCCCCCAAATCTCCTTCGCCCTGTTTTTTCCACCCGGGTTCAAACACGCCTCTCTAAGGTGGTTGGGCATCTCAAGGCCAGGTCACCTTTGTGATTGATGTCAACCACTCAACCATCGGATACCTGCAGCATACAAAAGATTTTTAGACCTTGTGAAATTCCCTTTTGTTCCCCCTCGACTATATCCAACTGGAACATTTTTCAACTGATCCTTCCACTGCCATTTGAGCTCTGGTGCTCTCATTCCCAGAAATCGTCAGCTATTTCATGAGACTATAGGCAAATGTGCCTACCAGCTCCCTTATTCGAACCCCTCATCATCATTATGTGCCCTGCCGCATGGCGTTGGCGATCATAGCCCTCCATACGAATCTATCCCTTGTCGTTGCAAGCACATCTTTCATCCTCCCTGTCCTCAGCCACCCTGCAAGTCCGTCCAGTATTGTCTCCCTGGTAAATCCTTATGGTAAAGATTCTGGCCTGAAAGCCGTATAACAAGTTGCTGGCTAGATTGACTCACTTTTCAGTCTTGTGGATATGGGCTTCCTCCCTTCTACTTTCATACGATACAGTCAGTTCAATCAGAGTCATCTGTTTTGATGAATGACAGTACAGAATTATATCCGGTCTCGTGCCACTCTTGATGATGACTTCCGGGTGTTGTTTTCCATTCTGGAAGATCTGCCATGCACTCCCAGTCATCCGTCTATCCGTATCCCTGCACCCACGCTCCGAATGTCACAGCTTTTTCAGGCCCTAATTTACTGCTTCCGGTCGTGTAGAAGGTCACCTGAGCTTCTGGTGCATTGCTTTTCTCTAACAGTACTGATCGCATAAGCGATTTCTTTAAGCACTTAATTGTGCCTCCATGTGTACCTTCCTTGGGTTTAACGCTACTGTGAATGAGGTCAGGACATTTGTACTGTTGTTTGACCTGTCAGAGTGGGTACGCATGGTCATCTAATTTCCCTACTTCACCAGATTTGCTTTCGAGGGCAGTAGATCATATCTAAGGATGAAACTGATTATGAGAAAGGCCGTATGCTACATGTCACCCCAGCTAAGATTTCTTTGGGATGAGCTTTCCTACGTTGTCCATTGCCTCGACTATTGCCCTGTTGGCCTTGCTGAACTGCCTTCTGGATTCTTTTGGCACCCTCTTCTTTCTTAATCTTTTGTATTACCAGTTCTTTTTCCCTTGGGCTTGGACCACCATTCCAGTTGATTCCAAATCCTGCCTGTTGGTTTGTGTGTGACCGATTATTTCTTTCACCATGGCGTTTATCTTGGCTGCGTCCATTGCCTCCTGGACTTCCCATTTTCTGCCAGTCTCCGCGTGGACTGGATTGATCACACAACCCGTCTTCCAGTTCTCCAGCGTGCTTAGAAAGCCTGTCCTTTCCCACCATGTGCTCCTTGACGATGGCTTGTAGGGGTAGCTTCAGCTTTGCCTACTGACAACTGAGTGCAACATCTGTGAGACCAGGGGAGGGGATACCAGGCCATTTTTCTTGTGTATTTGTTAACGTTGTACTCTATGGATTCCACTACGCTAGTACTGATGTCTCATATTAGCTGAGGCTTTAGGAGCTTTGGAATCGGCATGAGCTACGAGCACCAGACTTTGCATTTGACTCAGAGGCCACACCGGTGTAACACTTGCAGGCTTTCATCTGCCGTTTGCTTCATCCAGTGTCTACCATTTCTCTTTACTCTAGTGGGCGGTAAGTTGAATTTCTGACACTTGGCCTTCAGATCCTTGCAAATTCCAGGTCTGAATCATCAGCGTGGATGTCCTTGGCTATGTGGTTTGACTTCTGGTCTTGAGTTTTCCAATGTCTCATCTGCTGGCGCAGTGCGTTGCTGACCATTCACCAGTGTTGTCATAGATAACTTTTTTTTCATGCCACGCTTGGTAGAAAAGCTCCTTCTACACGCACATGAGAATTCCATTTGTTTAATAACCATAGTCCGTTGTGGATTTCCAAACATGATCGCGTTAGTGTCTATAGATTCATTATTCTGTTCCCCTTTCGATGAACCTTTGAAGCATCTTTCGTTTAATACTCCACTTCGCTAATTGCTGAGTGAACATTGATTATATGGACCGCAAGGAGAGGAGACATGGAGAGGACTGAGCATATTTGGCCAGCGGTGAGCGCTGCTTTTATCTTGTGTGTGTGTGTGGGGTGTTGTGTGTGTGTGTGTGTGTGTGTGTGTGTGTGTGTGTGTGTGTGTGTGTGTGTGTGTGTGTGTGTGTGTGGTGTATGTGAGTGTGTGCGTGTGTGTGTGTGTGTGTGTGTGGTGAGTGTGTGTTGTGAGTGTGTGTGTGTGTATGTGCGCGTGTATTGTGTGTGTGTGTGTGTGAGTCTGTGTGTGTGTGCGTGTGTGCGTGTGTGCGTGTGTGTGTGTGTGCGCGCGCGTAATACTTTGATATGCTCCGCGGCATTGGATTACTTCTGTCATCTTTCGCGAAAGGTTGCGGCACATGTTCTCGCTGACATAACAAGTCAAAGAATTTACAATAGTTGCTTTATACGGAACACTAAATAGGTTCACAACTATCAATGATATCCCGGTTTTGTGTGTGTGTGTGTGTGTGAGTGTGTGTGTGGTGTGTGTGTGTGTGTGTGTGTGTGTGTGTGTGTGTGTGTGTGTGTGTGTGTGTGTGTGTGTGTGTGTGTGTGTGTGTGTCGCGGCACGCGGGCACGCAGTTTCTAGACTCTGCAATCTGCTGCTTGCTGCATTGTCGTTACCACCAGCTGAGAACTACCTTGTATTAAAGACACTGTGATGGTTTTGTTTACAAGTAAGACTGCATTCAAATCTGGCAATAACTTATATTCTGTTGCGTGTCTATTTATTATTTTCTATGCACTGACGGACATTATTGCCTTAATTAAGTCATCATCAGCTGCAAAGCGATACCTCAAACATTGGACTCTCTACGAATGCTTTGCTGATATAGAAGGATTCCAAGACTGTCGCCCCACACAACGGCAGTTAATGTTAATGATAACTCGTGATGAGTTGTCATGTGTCATGAGGTAAGGGTATCCAGTTGAATAATCTGACAATAGCATCGGTATCTCACAGTACAACTAAAATGTTTTAAGGCTTTTTGAGCAACGCTTTTATAGCTAATCCTCATATTATACTCTGAGAGTAGTCATCATCATCATCATCAGGTGCCTTGCCGCATGGCGTTGGCGATTATGGACTTCCATCTGTCTCTATCTCTTGTTGCCTCAAGCATCTCTTCTACCCTACCTGTCTTCAGCCACTCTGCAAGTCCGTCTAGTATCTTCTCCCTGGGTCTACCCGGTGCTCTCCTTCCCTCCAGCTTTCCCGTTGTGGCCAGGTGTTCCAATTCCCCTTTCCTCATAAAATGGCCCGTGAATGTTGCCTGCCTTTTCCTAATATTCCTTATGAATGATCTACTTGTGTCTGAGAGTGGTAGGACTTTAAAAATTCAACAAAACAAGAGAGAACCGAACAGTATAATTTTTGTGACAATGAGGCAGTTTCTTGATAAAACTACAACACGTCCCATGGATGAATACAACCTGGAAATTGTCTTAACGCGGAGAGAGGAGGCCAACAGTTCATTCGACATGAAGAGAAATACCTGTCAGAAGATATTATCGAGCACATGAGAAAAATAACCTTTTTTACCCACTGGACGAGGCGGCAGGGAAGTTTTAGTTTTTTTCATATGATCCGTTGTTTGGTGTCTGTGATCGTAATTCGCGCTTGACATAAGGCCGGTTGGCCGAAAATTTGCACCTGTCTTGTCTTGTTGTGCTGAATACGCGTTCTGGTTCGGTTTTCTTGTTTTACTGGTTCCTGTTTGCTTGGACGCGGGTAGTCGCACTTGTTTTGGATAACCTTCATGATGTTGATGCTAGGTTCTTCACTGCTGGTTCGTTCAGTTCCGGTGCGGGTTTGTTTTTGTTTTTGTTTTGTTTTTCAGGATTTTCCAGTCTACAGCTCCCCTATGCCGGGCACTGTGTACTGGGAACATGCAGGCTGGTGATGGGTGTATTGTTCACATCGCTACATTATTTGTACAGGCTTTTCAGGGCCTTCCGCGTGAGGGGACAGCCTCCATGGCGCTAACATGGTAGTGCCTATCCCGTTCTCTTTTGCCTTTCCCCCACGATGAAAGCCATTAATGTAAAACATAATTTCTGTGGTGTAAGCTTAATTGATCTACGTGGCTTTGGTTGATTGTAGGGTGGTTTTGTGTTGATTGTAGGGTGGTTTTGTGTTGATTGTAGGTGGTTTTGTGTACAGGTTTGATTATAGTTACTGATTATGTCAACAGCTTACTCTTGGATTAGTAATAACCGTCAGGTGAATAGAAACCAGAAACACACAGACACATACACGCGCGGGCGCACACACACTCACACACACACACGCACACACTCACACTCACACTCTCTCTCTCTCTGTCTTTCTTTCTCTCTCTCCTCTCTCTCTCTCTCTCTTCTCTCACACCACACACACACACAACATACATACATACATACACACACGCGCACACACACATATATCACACACACCAACACATACAAACACACACAAACACACACACACAACACACAACACACACACACTCAAAACACACACACGTATACACACACAGGCACACACACACACACACACACACACATCACACACACACACACACACACACTCAAAACACACACACGATACACACACAGGCACACACACAACACACACACACACACACACACACACACACACACACACACACACACACACAAACACACACACATACAAACACACACACATGCGAGCGCACACAAACATACACACACAAACACACAAAAACACAAACACACACAAACACACACGCATACAAACACACACACACACAAACACACACACACACACACATACACACGCACACACATACACACGCAAATACCTGTATGCTTACTTAACTCTAAAAACTTAACCCTTTGACTCCCTCATCCCATCCACCAGCTTCCTGCAGACAGAAGGGAGTCAAAGGGTTATTTTTTTTGCAGTTGATGGATAGAGTGTGGGAGTCAAAAAGGGTTAAACGATGCGTATATACGGCAAAGTTTGATCTGGGTTCTTCTACAAAGGCTTTAACTTTTTGACTCCGGCACCCTGCCAACCAGCACTCTGCATCGTCAACCATGCTAGCAAAGCAAAAAACTTAACCTTTGACTCCCTTATCATATCTATCAGCTTCCTGCAGACAAGAAAGACCAAAGGGTTAAGTTTTTACAATTGATGAATAGGTTGTGGGAATCAAAGGGCGAAATTTGATCCGGTTTCTTCTACAAAGGTTTTAACCCTTTGACTATGCTCAGAGTGACATTAATTTTAACTCTACCAAACGAGAAGACACACACTGCCAGCAAACACAGCATGCTGGCAACGTCAGTGCACGCAGGGCACAGAATTACTTAATAGCCCAGGACACTTACTGTTCAACAGAAGACAGACTGTGGCGGAAGTAGAACCAAGGTCACCCAACTGCTTCCCATGTAGCGCCTGCGGAACTACTCGTGCCTACAGGGCAGGTCTTGTGTCCAACACGAAGACTTAACAGCAGTCGATGAGAACCAGTGTGGCCTGCTCATCCATCATCATGTCCACGGGTAGAGTCAGTCCATCGTTATTATGCTTTCTTCCCTTAACAAGTGACCGCAAGTTCAGAGGTTAACCCTTTGACTCCCCTCCCACACCCTTGTCCACCATACCCTGCATTGTCCAACCATGTGAGCAAAGTAAAAACTTTAACCCTATAACTTAACCCCTTTGACTCCCTCACCCCTGTCCACCAGGATCCTGCATTGTCCAACCATAATAGCATAGCAAAAACTTTAACCCTAAAACTTAACCCCTTTGACTCCCACACCCCTGTCCACCAGCATCCTGCATTGCCAACCATGTTAGCAAAGAAAAAACTTTAACCCTAAAAGTTAACCCCTTTGACTCCCTTATTCTATCCACCAGCTTCCTGCTTCCAAGAAGCTGGTTGATAGATTGAGGGAGTCAAAAGGTTACGTTTTTGCAACTGATGGATAGGGTGTGGGAGTCAAAAGGGTTAAACGATGCGCATATTCGGCGAAGTTTGATCCGGGTTCTTCTACAAAGGCTTTAACACTTAGACTCCCGCACCCTGTCCACCAGCACCCTGCATTGTCAATCATGCTAGCAAAGCAAAAACTTAACCCTTTGACTCCCTAACCCTACCCACCAGCTTCCTACAGGCAGGAAGCTGATGGATAGGGTGAGGGAATCAAGAGGTTAAGATTTTGCAGTTGGTGGATACGGTGCGGGAGTCAAAGGGTTAAAAAAGTTGTCTGTCCTGTGAATACATACATTGTTGCATGATGGGAGTCTGTGTGTGTGTGGGGGGGGGTTTGTTTTGTTTGTTTGTTTGTTTTTTGTTTTTGGGGGGGGGTTGTGTTTTTTTTATCTGTTACCAGAGATTCCGGAAAGGAGGTAATATGACGTAGAGTAAAAAGTGGATGACCTGGCATTGTGTGTTGTTATAGAATTGGTTGAGAAATTGGAGACAGGAGTGAATTTAGCACAGGTGGACAATCTCACGAGTGGCACGTTGCAAACTGTTTTGTAAAAATAGAAAGTTTTGTTTGTGTTTGCACGTAGGATATATATATGTATATATATATATATATATATATATATATATATATACATATATATATATATACATATATATATACATATGTATATGTACGTATGTATATATATATATATATATATATATATAGAGAGAGAGAGAGAGAGAGAGAGAGAGAGAGAAAGACAGACAGACAGAGACAGAGGGAGAGAAAGAGAGAGAGTGTGTGTCTGTGTTAGTGTGTGTGTGTATGTGTGTCTGTGTATTAGTGTCAGTGTGTGTGTGTGTGTGTGTGTGTGTGTGTGTGTGTGTGCGTGTGTGTGTGTGTGTGCGTGTGAGTGTGTGTGTGTGTGTGTGTGTGTGTGTGTGTGTGTGTGTGTGTGTGTGTGTGTGGTGTGGGTGTGTCTGCGAGTGCGTGTGCGTCCGAGCGTGCTAAAAGGGAGGATCATAAAACATCTTTGTTGGTGGTGGGTGCTGTTGTTGTTTGTTGTTGTTGCTGTTGCTGTTATTGCTGTTAATTGTAATTTTTTCACCGCTCAAAAAATGAATAAATGGCCATGGATAACTGAATCCTAAATAAATAATGAAATAGCCTAGAGGGAAAAATAAAATACACGCATGTCAAGAAAACGAATCTCAGACAATAATCAACTTAAAGCATGGCCGCTAGAGTCAACAGAAACTGGACACCAAACGGGTCGATCTGTCTTTTGCTTTGGCTAAACAGTAATCACTGAGCAGCGAGCGTCACTATTGTGATGCGGTGTGTGTGTGTGTGTGTGTGTGTTGTGTGTGTGTGTGTTGTGTGTGTTGTAGATGTGTTGTGTGTGATTGTTTGTTGTGTGTTGTGTTGTGTGTGTGTGTTGGTGTGTGTGTGTATGGTTGTGTGTGTTGTGTTGTGTTGTGTTGTGTTGTGGTGTGTGTTGTGTGTGTGTG
>JAPXFY010000021.1:30740924-30743424 GCA_030674185.1 Monoplex corrugatus
TGATTGTCTGATTGTCTGATTGTCTGTTTGTCTGTCTGTCTGTTTGTATGTTTGTCTGTCTGCCTGTTTGTCTGTTTGTCTCTCTGTCTGTCTCTCTGTCTGTCTGTGTGGTCTCTCTATTTCTCTCTCTTTCTCTCTCTTTCTCTCTGTCCTTCTGTCTGTCTCTCATTCTCTCTCTCTCTCTCTCTCTCTCTCTCTCTCTCTCTCCCCCCCTCCCCCTCTCTCTCTGTCTTCCTTCCTCCCTCCCTCTCTCCCTCTCTCTCTCTCTCTCTCTCAAACATGCGTCACACCTTTTTTTTGTTCTTGTCATTGTTGTCTGTCAAATGTACGTATAGGAGGTCTGTAATGGAAAGAATTTATTTTAATGACTATTATCAGCATATAACACTGATAAACAGCCACTGTTCATTTCCAGCAGCAAAATTAATTTGTTCTAGAACGTTCAGAACTTACGTATAAATTAGTGTCATCGCTTGTTAGCTGTCATTATCAACCTGATATGAGTTTACGTCCAAATATGGTTTTCTTTACTTGCATTTTAGATTTGCAAGGTTAATGGTGAGCATGGTTTTTAACTGTTGTCTTTTATCTTAACTAGGTTGTCGTTTTTGACGTGGTGTTAGCCCTGATATGGCTCTAGTAGTCGGCTGGGATATCAGCAATAGGAACAAGATAACCCACTCGGTCCCAGTAGGTATCATTATTTATCATGGAGGGAATCGTTCTTATTTGCCACTGTGTGGGAAAAGTGTGGGTGTATGTCAGATTCATAAATCATGTCGTTTTAGGACAATTTCTTTATGGGAGGGATTACAGCATTTTCCCCAGATGAATTCAGCCTGGAAGTTGTCAAAGTATCAGGAAAGACGAGAGAGAGAGTTCAAGCTGTACGAAGGGAAATAACGCTCAAGGGAGGTAAGGGAAATAACGCTCAAGGGAGGTTATCGCCCACATGAAAAATGAATCCTGATTGTATTGATGCCAGATTCCCGTGCCGCTGGTTGTTCAGTAGCCAGCGTGCCTTTCATGATTTTCCGCTTCACCGCTCAACTCTAATGGGCGTCGGGTGTCGGGGATATGCACATTGACTGTGGATGTATTATTCACTTTGCTACATCGTGTTACATCGTGTGCTGATGTTTTGCAGGACTTTCCATACACAGAGACGTTCGACGTGGAATAAACGCGGTGTATTGTGTCTTGGGCTGTTTGTTTGATTATTACCGGTTTTTTTGTGTGTTTTTTTTGTAAATGGTTGAAGCCATGCATGTTAAACGTCAGTTCTGAGCAGTAGGTTTAATTGGTGTATAGGATTTGGTGAAATGTGTGCTGGATTCATTGATGGTATCGGTAATTATTATGAAGATATCTGGTTTTGTTGTTGTTGTTGTTGTTTTGGTTGGTGTTGTTGTTGTTGTTGTTGTTGGTGGTGGTGGTGGTGGTGTGTGGTGGGTTTTTTCTCCACCTTTTCCAGTTTGATGACAGTAACTGTCAGATGAAACGTTGATTCCTTTTCTCTTGTTTATTGGTCACATCTTTTATTCTACATGGGTACGTAACTAGTATTGGTGGTATCCTATTCAAAGAAAAAAAATGATAATGAAGAGAATTAACCGGATTCAGTTTACCTGCTATTACGTTAACTTTCTCTCTCTCTCTCTCTCTCTCTCTCTCTCCTCTCTCTCTCTCTCTCTCTCTCTCTCTCTCATTTCCTTTCTTATCTCTCTCTTTCTCTCTCTCTTCTCTCTCTCTCTTTCTTCTCTCTTTCTCTCTCTCTCTCTCATTTCCTTTCTTCTCTCTCTCTCTCTTTCTTCCTCTCTTCTCTCTCTCTCTCTCTCTCTTTCTTCCTCTCTCTCTCTCTCCCTCCCTTTCTCTCTCACCCTGTTCTATCCCTCTCTCTCACTTTCTTTTATTTTTCTCACACACACATACACACGCACACATATAAAAATTATACGCACTCATGCACACACAGCGCGCACACACCTCCACACACAAATTACAATATGACACAACATAACACATCATGACACAAACGATACAACACCACACATCACACTGCACCAAACAACGCCACATCACACCATACCACACCATACCATATGACACGATACTACACCACACCAAACCACACCAAACCCTATCACACCACACCAGACAACACCATACCATATCACATGACATCCCACCATACCACAGCACACCATACTGCACCACAGCATACCACACCACACCATACCGTACCACATGACACCACAGCACACCATATCACACCACATCACACCACATCATACCGTACCACATGACACCACTTCTTCCACACCACATGACACCACAACACACTACACCACACCATATCACACCACACCATACCGAACCACATGACACCACACTACACCACACCACATCACACCATATTGCACCACACCACACCACATCACACTACATCCCACCACACCACATAACACCATACCATACCACACCACACCACACCACATAC